>OZ010590.1:12311456-12323956 GCA_963932145.1 Acanthosepion lycidas
TAATGCTTTCAAACGTTTCGAACTTTGACCAACTCCTAATGATTCTTTAAGTTCAGCTTGCGCCTGACATGAGTCTTCATGAAGTAATGTCTCCAATTCTTCGTCTACAAACTTTTTCAGTGCGCCAGAGCGTTCTTTATCTTCAACATCAAAATCATTATTTTTGAAGCGTCTAAACCAATCTCTGTATGTTGATGCCGACAGAGCATGGTCGCCGTAAATCTCAACAAGAATTCTGTGCGTTCAGCTGCAGATTTCTTTTGAATAAAGTAATGCAGTAAAATTCCCCGCAGATAAACTTTCTTTGGCATATTTAACGCCATGAAAAACAAAATTGTTTACACTTCGGCGAAATGACATACACTGAAAGTCAAGCCTGCTTATAGTACTCCCCTTATGGAGGCGTTACCATCTGAAACTAGACGTACACATCTGTTGGAATCATGAAATCGACAATATTTCGCTAAAAGAAAGTCTGCAATGAAATGGTTTCCTAACACGGTAGAATTCAAAACAAAAATATTCTAACGATCTATTAAGGAGGGAGACTGAGAATCTGCGGAGGTTGGAAAAAATTAAGGGGTGACAATAACAACAAAAAATGAGGACAATCATCAGCATGTAAATAATGATAACTCTTTATCCCATTAATTCAGACGGAATTTCTCTATTGCACGAATTGAAACTGAGCAAAAACAACAGAGACGATCCGTAAAAAATGTACAACTTTTTAGTGAAGGTAAAGTTAGTGACCGTACTGCCCGAAAGTGATTCATACAGCTCTTAACTTGAACCACAACTACGGCGTTTTCAAAAGGGAGATGTCGCATCCACTAATATGATTATTGGTGAATTAGCTCCCTTGCTTAAAAAATACTAATTAAACTTTATACCTTTCTTTCTAATGTACTATCAGGTCAACTCCTCCTAATTTTAGAAACTGCTCCTAGGGGACGCTCTCCGGCACTATAAATACTCCGCGATAATTATTCGCAGCCTCTTCTTACTTTTGACGTCAAGATGTAAAGTTCTCGCAGAAGAACGCGACTATAACGCGTTCCCTTTTTGGGAAACGCCATAAGCAATACATACACACACACGTATTATTGTCTTTTGTCATTTGTAACCCTTTGTTGTTAATACATTATCTTATATACATATATATATATATATATATATATATATATATATATATATATATATATATATATATATAAAGAAATATAGTCTTAAGGTGTGCTATATTTATGGAATAAAGTGCTCAATATCAGAGATAGAGCGTGTGTAAATATAAAAGTGAACATAGAAGTCAACACTTAGAGGCGACAGTCTGTTTCATGCTATATGCAATCGTCAAGCCACGTGTGCTGTTATTTTTCTCGGCTATTTATATATATACGGGTTAGTAGTGCATTGTGGGTATTCTATTATGGCGGTTATTTCACCGGAAGTCGTTTGTTTATCTATTTAGGTCAAATTATATTGCTTGTTTTTATTTTTGTTTCTTATTTTATTTATTTATTAACGTAGTAAAAATTTGTTTATATCACTTATTTAACAGTTTTGTTTTGGTTTGGGAATTTAATTAAAACTATTTGTTCAGTTTTGGGGTTGATTGTTGTAGTTCATTCTAAGTATTATTTTGGCGGGAACAGTTTTTTAATTGATTATTTTTATTTGGGATTGGTTTGTTTATTTATTTACTTGGATGAATTTAGGTTAATTTATTTTACTTGTATATTTTCTCTTCGGTTTTCGATTTTTAAGTAACATAGTATTTTTTTATGTTTTATTTCTATTTTTTTTTTTTTTTTTATTTTGTTATTTTTGCTTATTAGTATATTTATTTGTTTTTATTTTATTTTTTCCGTTTTTTAATTTTTTAGGTTACGTAGTAAAAATTTATTTTCATGTCTGCATTTTGAGATGAGTTCGGATCTTTTGTTTAATAATTTATTTTGGTCGGGAAAAGTAATGATAGCTATTTTTTCCTCCGAGCAAAGTTTGCAAGTTTTTGATTGGTTATTGTAGGCTGATGATTTTTTCCTTATCTTCCAAGATATTTTTGGTGTGATGTTCGTTTTGTTTTTAATTTCCCAGATATACTTAGAAAGCATTGTACTGTTTGCATATTTACTATTTGTGAAAGATGTTTTGTGTGTATAATTTCTTTGTTTCCAGGGTCCTTCAGTTACTCCTATGTATACTTTTTCTTCATTATCTGGTGATTTTATCGTGGCTTGGTATATTACGTTGTTTTGTAAACAATTTCCGTTTAAGGGACATTCGTTCTTTATTCTGCAGTTGCACGTGGGTTTAATTTGTTCGTGTGGTTTGTTGATAATTTTCCTATTGTGCTTTTTTATTATTTGTGCCATGCTCTCGGTGCAGCTGTAGCTGATTTTTACAGTGTTTTTGTTGAATATCTTGTGTAAGGTGCTTGATTCTGGGAAGTGTTTGTGTAAGAGTTGGAAGAATATTTTCCCTACGTTTGTTTTTACGTTCTTGCTGTACGGTGGGTTGAACCATATGATATTTCTTCTTCTGTTGGCCTTTTTTGTATTCTGTGGTGAGTATGTGAGTGTTTCTGGGAATCCGCTATCTTTGAGGGCTGTTTCATAGTCTTTCTTAGCTTTGTTAAATAGGGATTCATTGGAGGAATTGTCAGAGAGCCTGCGGTTAATCGATTTTGGTATCTGTTTGATTATAGAAGGTGGATGGTTGGAAGATGTGTGTATGTAGAGTGGTTTGTCATTAGGTTTTCTATATGGTTTATGTGTGCCTTCTCTTAGGTTGAAGGTAACATCTAGAAAATCTACTTCGTTTAGGTTAGTTTTTATATCTATGTCGAATCCGTTATTTTTAAAAATCTTTATTATTGCTTTTCTAGTTTTGTCTGTGTTTTGTTTGTTACAGTTTCTTAAGATTATGAGACCATCGTCCCTGTAGAGTCCTGTGTCATTTCTATCTATTATTTTGCTCAGTTCGTTTAGTAAGTAAATGCCTATGATTTCGCATGCTTCTGCACCGTCAAAGCTTCCCATTGTAGTGTCAAATATCCCATCTCTCTTTATCCATGCTTCTTCATTGTGGAATAATAGTGATTTACGGGAGTGCTTAATGATGTTGATTTCGCTTGGTTGTATTATTACTTGTTCTTGAGCTAAGTTGATGGCCTTATCTAGCATACGTTCTGTTATGGATGGGTAAAATTCTTTTATGTCTAATTGTAAGAATTGGCAGTTTTGTTTGTTATTTATGCTGTGGAACCAGTCAATAGTTGTTTTCGTATTTTTCCACTGGTTTACTCCTAATTTCTTCCTAAGTTCAGAATTAATTCTTTCTAGTATTGTTTTACTTATTTTACCTAGTTCACTTTTGGCTGGGTTTATGAGTCTACATGCAGGATTGTATTATATATATATATATATATCGATTTTTGTTATTTCTTTACATTTCTTTACTTGGACTCACATCCCGAGTCTGCCATGTTTATTATGGGCATTTCAAGAGACACGCATGTCTATCTCTCAACGCATACATAGGCGCACAACAAAGGTACTGGACTATTTGGGGTTTTTGGTCTTATATTAGCGAATGGCAAACTGAGGGCATGTGTCGAATCAAACCTATTTCAAGAGGGTCACTATTAGGTTACTCTCCAAGCGATGGAACTAGACATTCGCAATTAAATGAATAAAGCAAAACACACACACACACACACACACACACATACACACACACACACACACACGAACATTTGGGGTTCCTCAAATATGAAAATGTGTGAGTAACGTAGCGGTTATTGACACGGAAAATGGAATCAGCGAGGCGTGTTCATATTGCAACTGCATCTGTTGCGTTCCCTTCTGAACTAATCTTATTGGGAAATAATGTCAGTGAATCCGTCTCTTTTTCTATAGTTATGGGTTAAATAGTAAGGTTGACTGGCTTCTATAGACTTGCATGGCAGCCAGTCTAGAAGAAAGACTATAAAACTATAAAAAAGTTGACAATAAAAGAAGTAGTGACAATTTCCAGATAATAAAAGAAAGGAATCTGTGGAGAGCCACGACCACTTAAGCCCTTTTCGGAAATATCAGCCACTGTAGACCACAGGGATCACTTTTTCTGTCTGTACAAATGTGATAATTCCGACAGCACCAGACGCCCCTTTAGGCCCGTTTTAATAATTACAAACGTGTCCTCAAAAAGGCTAAGTCTGCGTTTGCTGCTGTTTGCACCGTATAACATCTAACACGTTCATCTCTCATGAATACTGACGGCTCTGTAACAGTAGAAAAAGTAGAAAACTTGCTCTTATTTATAAGTTATCTTGAATGGCCATTCCTCTAGATCTTTTTTGCATTAATGCGGGTGCTTCATAGGACTCTATCCCTAGACCTACTTTGTTCCTAATTTTTATAAACGACATTCTCAATGTCATCAGTTTTTAACGTATTCATGATGATGACGTAACTATTTACTCCTGTTTTATCGGTTCGATAGGGTCAAATTGTTGGTTTATCTAAAAATATTACCTACAATTTCTTGTTAACTGGGGCAAGAAATGGCTTGCTAATGCTAACTCTTTTAAAACGAAACTTCTCTCTTTGAAACGTTTGCTAACCTCCAGAAGAATGACTCACTGTGCCTTCTCGGGATAACATTTTCCACTGACATGAAATGGAGTGATTGTATTGAATCAATTGCTAGGTGTGCTGCTAGGGAAGTTGTGCCAAACAATTTTCTCGCCAGAACCCATCTTGCACACCCGTTCTGGGTAAGACGATAAACTACGTCCAACAGCAAGGCCTCTGATAAGGAGGTTTTGAGGATCGTGGAATCACCTCTTCATTGTTGACGTTCCCAGGTCCACCCTGACCCGGGGTGATAGCACATGTTAAGGTCCCAGCTATGGGCAAATATTTGACACCCAAACTTGTATAAAAATAGGTTTTAATGCCAGAAATATTTTGTAATGAAAAAAACATTACCAGCAATAATTTTTGAAGGAAAAATGATCAGCAATCCTTTTTTAAAAATACCAGCAATACAAACAGCTATACATTCTTTGGAAAAAAATATTACCAGCTATAGATTTCTTCAAGGAAATATATTCCCAGAAATAGATTTTTCAAGTAAAATATATTATCAGCAATAAAAATTTTGTCGGCATTAAATAACCCATTGAGGTTGATATGCTGTAAACCAAACCATCTTGCACACTTGTAAATCTATCATTCGTCCGTGCATTAATAATTGATATCTCCAAGTCAAACTACAGCTGATATCATCCAAATTGAAGGCTCGACTTGATCACTGACACGTGTCTGTTGATTCCATCGAGGGAACTATCTGCACTGGTCATTGACTTCAGATTAGCAAGACCCCCACCCAAGCGATGTCATCACCGCATTGTTGGCGATACTGAATGTCATTTTTTTTTTTACCCCACATTCCTCTTTTTATTTTTGTTTCAGTTACAAAACGTTGAAGATGGCTTCCTGTCTTTCTATGCAGAACCTTTCGACTAATACACTCTCTAATCTTGGTTGGTCTAGGAGAATGAAAAACTCAATTCTACACTATGGAGAAGAATCTTTCCGAAGAAGTCATGACAATTCACAGATAATAAAGAAATATCTGTGGCCAACTATGACTGCCTACATCTTGAAGAATCATAGCACTGAAAATGTCTTTTGATTCTTCACATATAAACACAGAAAGAATAAAAATGTCTTAGTTACCCATTGTTGTAATTTTGGCTAATTCTCGTCGCCAAAATGTTGTAAGCTACAGAAGGTTACTGAATAGAATAATCAAACGAAGGTTGGTAATGAACTTAGGACAAAAGCAACGTATATTAGATTAGGAAGCAGCACGTAGAAGAAATAGTCAACTGGTAGAAGTGAGTCAAGTGAATTCCACAATGAATCTCCAACTGCAAGATATCTATCAACGGCCCCAGGCGGTTAGATGTGGCACAAGGCCGAATTTAATGTATGGTCTCCGAGCCCAAAGGCTCGGCCAAAAATTCCCTGTAGACCCCGTATAAAACGTGTTTGGGTATCTGTTTCCTGAGACGAGATTCTGTCCTTCGACATAGCCTCGTCTGGGGGTCCTCTCTGGCCGGAGGCAGAGAGTTTGACCAGGGACATACCCATTATGGTCCGTAGGTATGTTACAATACCCATGTAAGATAAAAAATGAGACTGACACACACGCATACACCCAGAGACACGCGCGCACACACACACACGTACATATATATATATATATATATATATATATATATATATATATATATATATATATATATATATATATATGGTAAACATTTAATTTTAGTGTATGCCATATTAATTAAATTTAATTAAAGATGCTTGATTTCAGTAATATAACTCATGCAAATAAAGAGTGGACATTGAGTTCAACACTCAGCGGTGACAGTTTGTTTCGTTGCCTTACGTTTGCGTTTAAGCATGAAACAGACTGTCGTCGCTGATGGGTGATTGATCTGTAATTTGTGCTTTAACTAGAAGATTTAATAATTTTAATTTTTTTTGGTTTTTTTTGGGGGAGGCGGCAATCTAACATTTTTTCCGATTTTTAGGGGTTAAAGAATATAAGAATTGTCCACAGTTATAATTGTTCCGAGCGCTTTCGGCTGATTCTCTAGCCATTATCAAGGATGTATTTTGGGGATGGGGAAACTCTGTGTGTGGCTGCTACATAGTAATTTTACAGTTTGAGCGATTTGTGTATATCCATATGCCTAAACGAACGGAATTTGGTACAAGGCAGACTTTAATGTACGAGTCCCAAGTTAATATAAGAACAAAGACCTAAAATAGTACCTTCATCTCCCTTTTGGAAACGCTGCAAGCCAAGAGACTAATTCTAGGCCTCTTACAAAGAAAACGTACGTTATGGAATGACTACCCGCTGGGGTTCGAACACGTTCGAGGTGTAAATCAAATTTTCTGTTAAATGATTTTTTTTTTAAATTCTGATTGTGTTCTAAGTGCGTGCAGGTATGTGGATTTAATCTGAGGGAAATAACTAAAAAAATATGACCTGGAAATTTTCTAGGTAATTCCCTTTGTAAAATGTTTTGCCCCTGCTAATGAAACTAAAGTGCCAAAAATTAGAAACAACAGTACACTGAAGATTTTCGCCTACCCTTCTTTAATAGAAATAGACTCAACTGGATGATTTATGGGTGATGGAAGAGGCAATGTAGCTGTGGAGTGTAGCTGCGTCAATCATGGGAAGAGGAAAGGACAGCGTGATCATTGTTGGGATTATAAAGATTGACACTTTATCTCCGAGGTGATGACTCCTACTCTAGGTTTTTCTCGGGCAATCCGGACATATGTCAACGGCATTTGAAGACTATGTGCGCCCACTGGCAAGAACACGAGTATTGGTGACTGACAAGGGAACATTGAATAGAAATCCTATCCCAATTCAACATTAGGTTCGCATGTGGAATCTTCCACAACAAACCAGGCTTTCCTCTTTTTAGTTAATGCACTCTTCCTATCTGGTAAAGTACATCCAACTTGCGGATTGGTCAGTTTCAACCAATCAGATCGCTCTTACGTGCAGAGTCAATTTAGGCGCCAAGTAAATTCTGAGCCTCCCACGTGATACACGACAATTATATCAACAGAACACGTGTGATACTCTTTCTCTTCGTTCCTGCTCTTTCTGATTCGAGCCTAACTTATCTACGTCATTCGTACATGTCAAAACGCCGCCAAAATGTGACCCTAAAGGAACTCCATCTCGACTAATACAGTCAGACGTTAAATGAACAATATTTAATTCATGCAAGTATTAACTCTGAACTCTCCCTAACTTGTTTATACAATTCCAAACACTCAATACGAACTCATTACATTCTATTACAGTTTAATATTACTTTCTCATAATATGAAATCAGGTACAACTATTTACCTAATCAAAGGGACACGACTCTGTCCTGCCTTTTCACTTAGTATTCATGCATGTATACCAAACACTAATTCAATTGTTACGTTTGAAACAATATGTTTGTGAATCATTATTTCTCCTTTCTTGTCTAACGTCGAGAGTTTTTAATCTTCATAAAATAGATAATTGGGGTTCAGCCCCCCCCCTACACGCTAAACACCTCAATTAACAGTAACACATTGTATTTTTTTTTTTCGAGTTCACAAGGGATCAGTAAAGACACAAGGGGTTACTGTGTGCGGAAGAATTAGAAAACAAAACCATTACTAAGGAGCGAGAACGAAAAAAGAGTAACCAGAAAAACAGGAGATAGTGATTGACATTGTGTTTAAATTTTTGAAGATTAAAGTTATCAGTAAAGCATAGAATCGGAAGAGAGTTTCACAAGCCGGAAGTGAGAGAAAAGAAACTGTTAGTATAACATTTACGGTTATAATATAACCGTTATATCTAACCAACTCAAATTGATGAGATCTC
This sequence comes from Acanthosepion lycidas, assembly GCA_963932145.1. Taxonomy (NCBI): domain Eukaryota; kingdom Metazoa; phylum Mollusca; class Cephalopoda; order Sepiida; family Sepiidae; genus Acanthosepion; species Acanthosepion lycidas. The sequence goes on from OZ010590.1 coordinate 12,319,935, forward strand.
GACTCCAGTCTAGTAATACGCTTAAATTCATAAAGTCTAGGTACCATAGCGAAGAGCGATATTTATTCTGAGTATATACAGAAATGTGGCACAAAGCCAAAATGGGGAACACAATCACTGACCCAAACATACCACAACAACACATTCTTACTTATCTTTCTTAATACATCCACCATAATATCTGATTATCGCCATGAAAGTCCTAACTGAACCCCATATGTACAATTCACTGTCTGTGGTGGGGATAAAACAACAATTTAAAAAGACTAGCGCCAAGGAGTATGTACAATATGAAAACAAAATTAGTTACAAGAAATCAAATAAAATAATGTTAGTAATAAAAAAAACCCACAATCCTTAAATGTGGCAGAAAGACAAGTTAATTGGACGTAATGTGGGACTTTAATAATAAAAACCTTCATTCATCCCACGCACTCACTCAACCACACACCCATTCAAACACAATAACAAATACGAAAATCACACCCGAAACGAAAGGCGCCCCGCATCCACCAGAGTACTGACCACCTAACGAAGGAGGAGATGGGGGAAGTAAACAAAAGAAAAATAGGGACAGAAATAAAAGGAGCCAATGAGCATACATCCCCTGGCTAAGTTGACTAGAATGAGGAAACTAAGGACACAAAAACAACCCTAAACTAACCTAATTTTGGGCGGGGATGCCTAAGTTCAATACAGGAAGAACAATATCCTGATGCCTAACCGGCCACTCCAAGTCAACCCCTTTCACTCGACACAAATGCGCAAGATTCACCTACCTATAACGAAGAGCTCATCCAAACAATTAGCATGAAAAGTATTTATAGAAAAGACACAGAGAGGCAACTTTACCGCGAGGGAAAAGTGAGTGAAGCTGATCCACCAGATCAGGACCAATAATATTGCTGATTCTTCTTTGGATTTTATCAAGGGTTTCAAGGTAAATAGCAGAGGCACCGGGTCATATGTGGCAGTAATATTCTAAGCAAGGTGATAACGCCACTAAGACGTAAGCGGAGGTACTGGGAGTGAAAGCGAATGAGTAGAATTTAGTGAGGAGAAAGGACAATAGAAGAACAGAACTCAGGAAGACAGAAGATAGCGATAATGTCACTAAGACGCAAGCGGGGGTATTGAGTGAAAGAGAATGAGAAGACTTTAGTGTCAAGAAAGAACAATAAAAAACAGATTTCAGGAAGACAGAAGATGAAGAAAGTGCAACTAAGGCTCAAGGGGAGTAATGTGAGTGAAAGATGATGAGAAGAAGTGAGGAGAAAGAGTAATAAAAGAACAGGTTTCAGGAAGACAGAAAATGAAGATAATGGCACTAGGACGCAAGGGGTTACTGGGAGTGAAAGAGAATGAGAAGAATTTAATGAGGAGAAAAGACAATAAAAGAACAGGTTTCAGGAAGACAGAAAATGAAGATAATGGCACTAAGATGCAAGGAGGGGTACTGGGAGTGAAAGAGAATGAGAAGAATTTAGTGAAAGGACAATAGAAGAACAGTTTTCACAAAGACGGAAGATGGCCATTGACGTTCATTTAAATGTTTGAAAATTGTAATTGATAGGGAGGCAAGAAACCGGAAGCGAATAGAAAAAGTACAAAGAAACGGCAGCCTACTACGGGAATATCCTCTACCTAGTCAGTCATGAATCGAAAGAGGCGCAGTCGCCCAAACGTGTATCCTGGGATAGCACTTGACGGAAGATGAGGAAAATCACCCAAATGAAAAAGTGTAAATTGCATCTCGATATTGTCAAAATGGTCAGACTATCTTATTCGTTTGATTCATTAGGATTTAAATGTTGGTAATGATTCGGGAGCACGCTCCACTCGGGCAGGATCCCCGACAAAAAAGCCTGGCTAACCCGTAGCTATGGCGAGTATGGTTCTATCATTAGTAAAAATGCTGATGTTATTAATATCTGTAGAATAGGACGCGACGGACCTCTTCTGTTAAAAGTGGCATAAACACGATGATGATGATCCATTATGTCGATAATGCTATTCAGTGTACCGTGCATGTCTAATATAAGTGCTAGGGCGATACAACTGCTTTCTTCAATTCACCCCCACCCATCGGCGTGGTGTTTATTTGATACAATACGCTTATTATTCTTCAAATAATTTTCCTTACGGCATTATTCTTTTGTTCCAGTTTATTAAAATTATACTCCAATTTTATGAATGAAAAAAATTCCCACCGCCATAAGTATTAGGTTGGTCCAAAAATAATGACGTAATAATGTCGTTTTTTGACGTATTTTTTAACGTCAAAAAACGACAATATTTCGTCATTATTTTTGCACCAACCTAATATTACAGACGGCACGTTTATTGGTTACAAAAGAATGTATTTCCACTTCCGGAATGTCTTTTCCAAAGAAATGAAAGAGAGCATTGGGAAGATTCAAATGAGCTGGAGCTGTACAATCCTCTCTTTACCTGCCTTGACAGCGTTCTTTTTTTTAAGAGGATATTTTTCTTTCTTTTTAAAAAAAAAAAAAGAAAAAGAAAAGCGTTACACTGCTTTGTAGGGGATGCTTTATTGCCATCTTATACCCGCCCTCCACACACACACACACTTTTTCCCCATAGTCGCAAGCCTATCGCTATTTCTATGAAAATGTTCTGACTACCCATTTTCCCCAGTTTCAGGCAATTACCGTTAATATCCGCTATGCCATGTCTTCTCCATTTCCTTCGTATTCCACGAGCAAGAAAGAAATTACATTCAAAGTGCCCCGAGAGAATATTTCCTCGACCACTATAATATTATCCTATACAAGTCCAATGCCAGCCATCATATATCCTAAATATCTTCATAATGAACAATTCTTACGTCCATACAACTACATCACAGTGTAACTTTCTACCTTAAGTGGCTGTTGGCCTTGTATTGGGCGAACAATATCGTAAAAGAATGAAGCTAGAAATAATGCAGGGGAAGTAACTAAGACTGAAATGAAAACTAATGCAAGGGGGATAACTCCCAAAACCCTATAATTTTTAAAAAGGATGTTGAATAATGTTACGATATTTTTTTTTTTTTTTACATTTTCCCCGTTTATGAAGATATTGGAAATATCTTTCTATAATAAATGTTTATGATTAATTTCCATAATAAGCGATCCTAATTTCTTTGTTAAAAGTCTTCAATAAATGTTATTTCTTGAGCTTCAATGAGGCATTTTAGTCTTCAAATTTGAACAGTTAATGACACTTAAACATGTACACCAAATGCAATGCCCAGGAACCATTCAAGTTTGACGGTTATTAAATGAGTTTGTTGTAATAAGGGTTACAAAATGAGGTAGTCGAAATGACGGTTACTAAACGAGGTAGTCGTAAGGAGGTTTACTAAACGAGGTAGTCGTAATGAGGGTTACTTAATGAGGTAGTAGTATTGAGGGTTACTAAACGAGGTAGTCATAAGGAGGTTTACTAAACGGGAATTGCTAAATGAGTTAGTCGTAAGTGAAAAAACGAAGTCGTAAGTGCGTAGGAAGAATGAGGTACATACTATGGGGATATTTAAGATAGTTAACGGTTGACCTATATTTAAAGAAATTGAGATTATAGTGATCGGGAAAGCATCCTCTCGGGAATCGGTTCCATCGAGTAATAATTTTGGGCAAGAAGATGTCTGAGTGGAACTTCTTCCTAGTGTAAGATTTGAAGCTATCCCAATCCACTTTGGTATATTGGTAAATTGTCCTATGATATGGTAGATCGGAGGACGCCTTTCGTTTAGTAACAACTGTAGCATAGATCAGTGAGTGGCCTGAAATACCCAAGAAAGGTAATATTTGAGTAAAACTTTGGTCAAGGTAGGTTGTGAAAAAGAGGTCTAAATCTTAGCATGTTACCCAGCTTTTCGGGAACATGAATAGGCTTATACAGAAACTATGTCAGTGCTTAAGTGATTACAGTATTTCTTTTCTTTATCGATTAGGTTGTGGGCGGCCTAACCACTCCTTGTGTTGAATGTATTTGCCATTTTGGTAATTGTGCCC
>OZ010590.1:12334984-12352484 GCA_963932145.1 Acanthosepion lycidas
AAATATTTTTAAATTGTAAGAATCTTCTGGAGGAAATAATAATGATTTAGTGCTACAAGTCTTGCTAATTAACCCATAGCTGGGGGAAGAAGATCTGGATTGATATCTTTTTCCAAGTGTATTTGTGCGTAAGTGAATATAACAAATCCGAATGGAAGTTGAACTCAGCTCTCCGATTAACAATATCCACTAAAGCATGCGCCCATCCACGATTACAGCACTTAATATTCCCAAGCGGTCATCTATCTAGATACTGACAAGGCTCGATGTTGCTCAACTTCGGTGATCGTAAGAAGTTTGAAATTGTGCTTACGTCATTAATAAATGCGTCTTACTGATGTTGTGCTTTAATCAAATTCTTAATAATACGCCGTTACCAATGACGTAAGCACTGTTTATAAAAATGTAGTAAAAAATGTACAGGTAACTCTTTAAGAAGTCAGGCATTGATTTGACACTATTTATGTTATGAATATGACCCACTTCTAATATGATATGATATGTCCCGGAAAGGGATATATTTGTTCGAAGTAGCAAAGTGGTTGTTGACTACTGTAACCGAGTAGGACAATCTAACAGGTAACCGTAATGGACTGGTCCTCGTCGTAGTGGTAGGCAATATGCGAAGACTATAGGCGTAGTCAATGTACCTCCACCTCAGTCTGTATTTATGGCTGACACCAGCCAATCATATTACTGTGAGGGAGAACCAGGTGTATGCATATTCATTACATCACCTCCCACTGAGCTAAATTTTCCCGTGAAATTTAGCTTCAATATTTTCTCTTTTTAGGGTCTGGACTTAATCGATTGAATTTTTCCTAAGTCTTTTTCGCCTCAATCCTCCTTGCAATGGTGGCGTTTGAGACACTGGTACCTCTGGACTTGAGGTCGGGGATACCTCCATTGGCGAATGTTGACTTACTGGAACGGGAATTTTATATGCATCATACATGACTTCTATTGGAATCTCTTCGGTATTTTCCGTGACCTCTGTAGTGTGTCTGTGTCTCAATTGATTCCAATGACTTTTGCACCGAAATTTTCCCCCTTTTATGTCATATATGACCTGTCCAATTCATTTGGTTATCATTCCTTCTTCCTAATACATTTTTTCAGCCCTAAAGTTCTTGAAAAAAAACTTTGTCACCTAGCTTATAGTTATTAGGCGATAACCCTGACGTTGTATTGGGGTTTGGCGTGATTCTATATACTGCCAAAAATGTCTGAATACTTCTTTCATTCGTGTCCACGCCTTGGTTTTTCTTCAACGCTCGTTTAAAGGTGTGCACAATTTTTTCCACCTGTCCATTCGATCTTGGATGATATACTAGCGTTGTCAACTGTATATTTTTTTCTTTTGTTTTAACTTGTGAGGTCGTTTTGAATCTCGTTGCCAATTGATATGTCCCGGAAAGGTATATATTTGTTCGAAGTAGCAAAGTGGTTTTGAACTACTGTAACCGAGTAGGACAATCTAGCAGGTAACCGTAATGGACTGGTCCTCGTCGTAGTGATAGGCAATAGGCGAAGACAATAGGCGAAGTCTTGTACCTCCATATCAGTCTGTATTTATGGCTGACACTAGTCAATCATATTACTATGAGGGGGAACCAGGTGTATGTATATTCATTACATCATGATAAAACGTCGATATTTTTTTATTCTGACTAATGCTGTGTGTAAGAGATGATCAAAAAATGAATGCACTTTTTTTGCCAGCAGATCTCTCAATTTCAGTAAGTTTTGATTAAATTGAATTTTCTATTTCTTAATTAAGTCCTTCATTGTCTATTATACAGAAGCGACAGAAATACCTCCTGCATATATACCTCCCAGAAATACCTGCAAATACTGGTAAGACATTAGTGACAATGGTGCTTTTCTCGAGCTAATGTCTTACAATTATGTGGGAAGTATTAGGTTGATGCAAAAATAATGACGTAATAATTTAGTTTATTTCAATATTTTGCATTAAAATGCTAGACGATACCAATCGCAATTTTTTAATGATAAAATGCTATGATTTGAAAATATGTATACAGGTAAATCAATAAAGTCGTAATCCGCTCATGAAAAAAGTGATTTTAGAGAATAAATATTTCTTTTATTATACACTGATTTATTTGGACTAGTATCTCCACATTGGTTGATTTTATATTTACATCGTTTCAGCCGTTACACTCTGGACATATTCAGGCGTCTTTCGATAGATGCCCTATTGGATAAAAGTATTGGCCCGAATGGTTGTCGTTAATAGGAAAATAACTTATTTTATTTACAAATATAACAACTATGGTAGGGGAGGTAATATCTTGGATCTACAGGATATCCATTAAAAAAAGCGAAAAATCTATTATCACTGTTTTATCTTTCAGGAATAATTGACCTTGAATAACCTTGAATAAATTTCTTGAATATTCATGACCATGAATAATCATTCGACTTTTGCGTAATTACTGAACTGTGATTGGTTCTTTTATAATTGATTAATTGCTGCTCGATCTTGTGACTCATCATTTAAAGGTTATTTATAGACAACTTTCGTCTTTCGTTCTGTCCTTCTCTTATGGCTAAAAACTTACTGATATTGAACGTCAAATTATCGTACTTTTCAAAGATGAACATTCGACGTGGGTATTGACGAAATGTACAGAAATTCTTCCTGAATTTTTCAGTCACATCAGTTGTCATCAGTTTTCAACAGTTGTCTCACGTCTTTCTGAATTTACCGCTTTTTTTTTTATTGGGTTCCCTGACGCCGTGAGTTCAATTCCTAGATCGGCTAGGGCAAAAAAAAAAAAAATAAATAAAAAAAAAAATAAAAAAATAAACATATACTCTGTTTCAGTGGAAGAGACACGTGACATCACAAGGACGAATAAGCGATAAAGAAATAAGTAATACGAGATAACATCAAGAAAAAAGAAAACAATCTACCACCGTACAATTGCATAAAGGGTTCGGTTTGAAATTCCCAGGTACGGCAGACATCTGAACAAGTCTGGACGGCAACGGCCGAACTTTTATTACTATAACGATCAAGTTGTGAACACTCTCTCTTCAATGCACCGTGTCCCTTCAGGACGTTGGCGATCATGGCTCTTCACAATTTCGTGTCTTTTGTAACTTTAAATAAACTTTATCATTTTGCTAACTCTCCTAAACCTTGATCTGCCATCCATTTACTTGCTACTTACGTTATGCACTGTTTTCCTTTATCTCTCTTGCCTTCAATCTATCCTGTGAGTATAACATTTTCCAACCCTCTTTCCTCATTATGGGCCTTAGAAATTGCAGCTGTCTCTTCCTGATGTTAAGGATAAATGTCATTTTTGTGTCCATCTTCTTTAAAACTTCGTCGTTGCTCACATGTTCTCTCCATGGTATTCTCATCATCCTTCTGTATAACTACATCACTGTTTCATCAAGTCTCATTTTCACCTGTGATGAGATTGTTCAGCATTCACTACCTTATAGGAGGACTGATATTACATAACAGTTCAGTACTCTTTTCTTTGTTTCTAACGAAATATTTCTTTGTTCTTAATACTTTCCTTAGCTTCTTGAAAGTAACTTTCGTTATTCCAATGCGTCTTCTGATTTCACTTCCGCACTCTCTTAAAACACTTCCTAGATATTTAAATTGTTGTAATTGCTTATTATCTCCAACCATCCCGAGTAAATCAGTGTATAATAATAATAATAATAATAATAATAATAATAATAATAATAATAATAATAATAATAACAACTTACCACACAAATATTGATTTTTAAAGAAAATTTCTTTTTTTTTATTAATGTCTAGGACTTCTCTATAGATCGAACGTTATATAATGAAAATTTCATATCAATATTCATTTAAATTTATGCTAGACTATATACAGGGTGTCCATAAAGTTCGTGTGCACTTTAAACAATTTATAACTTTATTTGTATTTACGATAGAAATAATCTATAAAAAATGTTATAAAGTTGCATGTACCTAGTTTTAAGTATCGCTAAAATAACTAATGTGATTTCAGGCATTACTGTAAATCAGTTGGCAAATGTTTTCTGTTAACTGCAAAATCGTATTACCCTTTGTATTGCTAATGATGGAGGACGTATGCAAACGTAAATAAAATTTCAATAAAACCCTAAAAAATATACATTTACTTCTTTCTAATCCTTTATACAAATTATTTCTATCGCAAATACAAATAAAGTTAGAATTTTTTTAAAGTGAACACGAACTTTATGGACACACCGTATTTATTGATCTATCTTGATACAGTTTTTAAACAAAGAAATGGAATAAAATCTTTTCAGATTGTTCTTCTCAGTAAACATGGATAAACGTGATCGCAATACGACGGCGTGTCAAAAGGACGGTTTTTCCCATGACACCGGGTTTTTTTTTTAACTATCTTCACTCTACAGCAATGTTTATTATTTTAAAAAGCGATACTTAGAATGATAATAAAATCTAAACCTATGAAAGTGAATTTATACGTTTTCTTTGTTCAGTAGAAATGGCAACAAAAATAAACATAATTTATTTATTAGATTGTTTATTGGAATGGTTGGCAAAACATCGGCGAATTGCCAATTGCTTCGGACTTGAATAAATAATAAGGATTACCTCATAGGTGGTGTTATGAATAATCAAAAGTGGTCTTCCCTTTTTTTTTGCTACTCCCCTGTTTAAGAGAGCTATTTCTGTTTACTGGGACTATAAAAGGACACTATACGCGAACCTTGTATTCTCAGTCGAATAAAGCTTCCTTAAAGCCTACACCTGCGTACTTTTGTCATTACAAAAATACGCATTTGTGGTTCATATATTTTAATAATTTAGTAAATGTTTATAAATTTATGAATAAAAAAAGTTTCTATTTAGTAAATGTATAATTTGGTAAATGATAAATATTGCATTGCATTAGTTTTAATGTATTAATTTTAGAATGTTATAAAAAAAAAAACTATTCTTTTAAATAAACGATCGAATAAATAATATTTTATTGTGAATTCTCAAAAACAAAAAAAAATGTATAAATTCACTTTCATCGTGTGTTTAGATTTTATTCAAATTCTAATCATCGCTTTTTTAAAACAATGAAGAGTAAAAGTAGTTGGAATAAAAGCGGTGTCATAGGAAAACCGTCCTTTTCAAACTACGTGCACGTTTAGCCATGTTTGCCTTTTTCTATGTTTCATGTATTTGTATTGAAAATTACTCACTTTGTTTCTGGATTCTGTTGGAATAAAGAGGAGAGCATTGATATGCTGGAAACATCTTCAACGTTATCTTTGTCTCCCGTTTCAGGAGAGACAATCACTGCTCCTTTTCCACTCTTCCGCAATACAGTCCCGGCACTGAACTGTAGTTTCTTGTTCACTACTTCGCTAGGTTGCGCCATTTCATTTCCGCATTCTGCAATTCCGTTACCGACGTTTCTGTGTTGCCCTTTACTGCTGCGCGACCGGAAACCTAATTCTCGCAGACGCTGAATAAGACGCCGATTTAACGGACTGAACGTCGGTTGAGTAACTGATGATGTCGTTTCCGACGGTGAGGCGTTCTGTCGTGGGTTTGAGTGAGCTAAGAGCATATCGCCAGCGGAGGTTCCGACGTGCAGAGATTGTAGAGGTCGATAGAACTGTTGGGATTTTCGGACTTCTAACACAGGCCACACTTCTTCTGAAGCATGGCGCGATGTTGCTATAATTTGCTGACATCTGTCTTGACAGATTTGGCCATGGTAGGGGCGGCTACTCAATATTAGTGGTTGCCGATAATGGTAGCAGCCACTGGCTCGACCCAAGGAACGATACTGTACAGAATCTGAGATGGGTTGGGTGTGGTTGACGCTTAGGTTGGTGGGACAACTGCTTCGTGGGAGCCAAACACCGTCTTCTGAAATTAAGGATATGTCGAAAGAAACCATGAAATAACAAAAAAAAAAAAATCAAAGAGATAATTCAAGCAGAAAATAAGACGAGTTGTCTAAACAACTTTGGGAATTAAAAGATTGATTCCAACTAACAAAAAAATGGCTTAGAAAGAGACTTTAGTTTTAGGAAGAACTTGCAAAACGGTTGTTTTCGTTTGTGGTAAATCAACACCTCTATTGATTGTTTAAATCCGAAATCTAAGTATTGTGTACCCAATTTTATCTATTTTTATTTTTATTTTTTGCGATATCAATGGTTTTAGTGATACAAATCTTGCTAATCTGTCTATATTTCCGAGATGAGGTATTATGTACACTATTTACATAATTCGAACTATTGTCCTCATCATTGTCGTCATATTTATCATTACGTTTCAACCGTTATACGCTCCGGCCTTTTTCAGGTGGCGGGAATGTCGAACTGAACCCTTTATTTCACTCGACGGAGTAGACTGTTCTAGTTCCACGTGCAATGTCTAATGGATGTCAGTTATCAGTTATCTCCTGTTAGTTCCCCTCTCCAAGGACACATGGCACAGTGGATAAAGGCGTTAGTTAGATCCAATGACAGGACCCAAAGAGTGCGAGTTCAATACCTAGTGCGAGGCGGTGGAGAACTTTCAGAGGGAAATTAACAGGAGATAACTGATAACTGACATCCATTAAACATGGTACGTGGAACTAGAACAATCTACCCCAGTGAGCGAAATAAAGGGTTCAGTTTGACATTCCAACAACCTGAAGAAGACCGGAGCGTACAACGGCCGAAACGTTGTGATAAATATAGCAACAAAGATGAGGACAATAGTTCGAATAATGTAAAAAGTCTTGCTAATTAACCCATAGCTGGAGGGAGAAGAGGTGGAATCATATTTTTCCCAAGGGTATTTGTGCGTAAGTGAATATAACGAACCCGAAGGTGAATTGGAACTCGGCTCTCCGATTAACAATTCCGAGCCATTATCCATTATACCACCTTCACAACCAAGCTTACTACACCTAGTATTCCTAAGCGGCCATCTATCTAGGTACTGACCAGGATCGACGTAGCTTAACTTCATTAATCGTACGGAAACCGATGCTTCAGCATGATGTGACTATAAGTCTAGTTAAAAAGGAAGAAGAAAAAAAATAAGAGTACATCCAAGCCGGTTTTTGGAAATGCAAAAATATTTTAATAAATAAAAAATGCAATTAGTTTCTAAACAAAGAAAATATGTTTATCCTTGTATATCTTTTCATGAAACAATAGACACCTTCAATAAGATTGTATTTCAACGAAAGTTGCTAAAAAATAACACTTCTAATTTAATTTAAAATATTTATCATAAACCTTAGCCATTAACCATAAAGAGTCTCGAAGCTCAGGAAGAAAAATGTCTGCAGCTACCTTCTCTTTTCTTACCCATAATCCATTTTCAAAATGGATGCCCGTCTGGACACACATATAACAACATAGAATTTCCCTTTTGGGAAGAAACAGTACTACAGATATTCACCGTAGTTTAGTGAATTTTTACTTTTTTAAATAAGCACAATAAGAAGATGGGCTAGTTAAATTAATGACAGTCCGAGATAGAAAGGAGAAACTGAACTTAGTGACAGGCTCCTCAGTGTCAGGTCCTCTACTGCTGTGTAAAAGGAGAACACAAAATATGCAGATGCTTTTATTGCAGGTGACAGAATAATCATTATTGCTAAACTCCGTGAAAGCCCTTTGATGATATATGTTAGTGCCTACAATTTAGTGCAGTTTCTTGGCTACTCAAAGATTTGTGCTAACTGGGTTCGCAGAATACTGACTGACTCTATGAAAGAGCAAAATCTGGTTGCTACTTAAGAGCTTCTGGAATTATACAACGCGAATAGTACTAAGAACTGAGCGGTTCTCCAATGATGATAGGAGGAAAGATCAAATTCGCATATGGCTTTGAAGCGGACAAGAAGTTTCTACGAGGCGTGTACGGATGTCTTCTTTCAGAGGTAAATGATGTTTCAGAAGGAAAAGACTACATTTACGAATGGATTTGGTATCTTGAAATTTTCCTGTTTTGCCTTTCTACAATGAAATCTGTAATGAATACTTTCGTATCTGCTCTCGCATCTTACAAGTTCAAAATAAATCTAAGTGTGAACAACGTCGTTTTAATATTGAACGGAAGATGCTTACAACATTTTCTCAACTTGATCAGTCGGATTCCATTGTGAAAAGAAAAATTTGAACTCCAACAAAAATTCAATAATTGTCTTTTAATTACTGAGTAAAAATTAGTACAATAAAGGACGTTTGACTAACGGAACGTTCCACGACTTAGAAAGAGAAATCAGCTAGCCGAGTTCGAATTCCGAATAAGTTGCGTTTACTTTCGCCGAAATACCTTAGCCTTAATCCTTTTAACTATGGTTCTAATAGTAGGGCAGACTGGACTCGCTAGCCTTGATTGGCAATTAATCTAGAAACTCAAATCTGAATTCAAAGCCAGCCTAAAAGGTGATTGGCTTGGTCAGGCTACTTTGCCCTAGACACACCCACAGATGTTATGACAACAATACATGTGGTACCCCAACAATCCGCACGGACCATGCGACTCGTGTGTAAAAAGTATGGCAAAAAGTCAAAAATAGAGACGAACATTTAACGCATTTTCCAAATAGGTGAAACTTGTCTGCCTTGAAATCAGTATTCATAAACTTACCTGGATTTGGACACTGACCTCAGGTATCGGTAGATAATACTCTATTATTTACTAAACAGGTTACATGTTAAAGTAATCTTCTACCATGAGCAACTGTATCAGATCGATAGATGTTCGATATATGATAGTAACATAGTTACCTCCACAGAAACGCGATACCTAAGTTTTCAAATGAATTTTTGAAAATGAAAAATCTTTCTTGAAGCATTTATTTTAGTTTTAATTTCAAGCTAATTGAATAAATTTAATATTTCCATTAAGCAAAATTCTTTGATGTATTTCTAAATTAATTTAAATTGACTGAAAGGAGTATTCGTTTTGAAATTGCTAAAATCGATTATTTTAAAGCCATGCTTAGCCATCCGTCATCACGATGTAATTCTCTTTATTAAAAAATCATTCAAAAATAAAATATACTTTTCTGAAATTTTTTTCCTGAATATTAGCAGATTAAGATTTAATTAATCTGAATTGGAAGAAAAATTAATTATTTGAGTTTAAAATAAAGCTTTAGCTGTTTATTTAAGGTATGGATAGGTTGACAGCTCGACTGACAAACGGAAGTTTATCTATTTTTTTTCTATGGTGGATATATCTGTAAAAATTACTCGAGGAATATAACGTGGGCGCCTTTTTATAGAATTTTTAACTATCCAGTAATCTTAAAAAGTCAGGAAAATATCCTCCGTAATCTAATGTTTTATTGAATTTAGTATAGTGATCACTTTTATTTTCTTATAATGTCGTGAATGGGCGTCCTTATTTACAAAATTCGGTACGTTTATATACGCAAAAATTATTCAAAATTCTTTTTAAAATATTAACAGTCGATGAATTATATTAAACTTTTCCATTCATGATTAGTAAATATAGTTTTTACTTAATGACAATATCACCCTAAACTATGGAGAGTAAAATAGAATTGTAGAAGAATTAAAAGTTTATAAATTATTATAATTAAATTTTAAAATAAATGAAAACAATTCCTGTAAAAATTCATTATTCATCGAAAAAAAATTCTTAAGTCATTAGTATCTATAATATATCTTGTTCATGTAAGAAATTAAAAGCATTTTTTATTTTACGATTCAGAGCCTATTTTCGGTAACTTGGCGGTTTGTTTTACAAAAAGAAATTGATGATTTAAATTCTCCAAGGAATTATATAGGACCGATTTTAAATGTGAATTAAGTTTAAGCGTCTAATGATTTTTTCTTTTTCTTTCAGATTTAACAACTTAAGTCTTTGGTAATTTCAACCATGGAAAGATTAACAATCAAACAACATGTTAAAAGTAATCGAAGCCTATTACGCAAATGGACGTTGTTAATCTTTCGCAACGCCATAGATTTTTTTTTTTTCGGTATTGACATAGCTATTGCAAAGATTGCAGTCTGTACTAGTTGATTATTGCACTTTAGGGCTTCGTGGAAAAAAATAGATTTTCTACAGCTTTTATTCCCCTACGAACCCAGCTAATTCTTTTGTAAGCTTTAAACAGGGCACCATCGTAATTCGTCTGACCAATAGAAAAACACATTCGATAAGTCAATATGACTATTTGTAGCAGTGGGTAATGAAGTAGACTCCATCCTTAAATTGCTTGAAGATGCCGATTAGAAGACAGAAGGTGTCCACTAGAGACTTGCTCACAAGTACGTCAAATGTCATACAGCATAAATGTTATAACAGGAACCACATCACTTGAGGACTACCAGCAGCAGTAATAGCTAAAATGGATAGCACGTATGACTCAAAGAGAAAAATAACGACATAATCAAGATGTTAACATTCCACACCATTTAAAATAAAACGTTAGAAGGGAAAAACAGCGGTATTTAGTCACCCCCCCACGAGGGCATCATGTGGCACAAGGCCGGTTTAACGTGGGATCTCCGAGCCCGTGGGCTCGGCCAAAAATATGCCCTTTGAACCCGTATAAACGGGTTCAGGGTCGGTTTACTTCCCCGAAAGAGACTCCGCCCTTCGGCATAGACTCGTTCGGGTTCCTCCCCGCCCGAAGGCAGAGAGTCAGCCGGTCATCCGACTTCAGACTGAAATCAGACCAACTCACTGAGCTAATACAGGAAAGAGCGATAACAGCTACTAGACTTGGGAAACTTGTATTCTCAAGAAATTGTTTTAAGATAAAAATGTTATAAATTTCAACCGACAACAGTACTGGCTGCTCGGTTTAGGAATGCCAAATGTTTCCTTATAGGGAAATAGCTAGTATTACTATTACAGTCTCTCTCCTCAAATATCTCTATACGCGTGTGTCAGTGTATGTAAAGAATATTCGATGGTGACAATACGTGTAATCTGTATACGTTTGTGTATAAATAAGGTACGATAAAACAATACGTGCAAACACAACGTGTGTTTAGGTGTGCGTGTGTAAATACAATACGATAAATACAATACGATAAAAGTAATACGTCTAAAGAGTATATTAAACTATATGCTAAAATATACATATGATGTTTTGGACTTTTTACGAACTTTGCGAGCTGTCTCCGTGTTGATTATCGTTGGATCGTGGGTTTGTGTTGAAAGAAGTCGCTGTAGCCAGAGTCACCGTGCCATTGTCTTTGAAATTATTGGTCGCATTGCAACAATCATTGGTAGTGTTTGTTGCTGTTGTTGTTGTTGTGGTGGTGGTGGTGGTGGTGGTAGTGATGGTGGTAATTTGTCCCTGGGAGACGCTGATAGCCAAGCTGGATAACATCAACCCTGCTGTAGACGTCACAGCACGTTGGACTCTGCTTGAATATAATCCGAGGGAGGAATCCAGCTCTGAATTTAGCAAAATTAGTGCTTGACTTGATGTCGGCATCTGCAAAAAAAAAAAAATGTATAAACAGTGAAAAAAGAAACAGAATACATATCAGTAGCATTTCGAAAGCTATGTGATTCATAAAATAAACGTAGTTTGCAGGGGTAGTGATTACGAACTGTAATTTTAATTGCAAGCTGCAAAGATTTCAAAAGAAGCACTCTCTGTTTTGTATTTTGTTTGTTTTATTTGATCTTTCATTGCATTTAAATCGAAAGCAAAAATATATTCATTAAGTCGATAATGTTAAAACGGGAGAGAGCCACGGAAGAAAGGTTTCTTTTCCCATGTGGATTTCCCCCATTATGTACATCAATATATTCATGATAAAATAACACCATGTTTCACGGACGGAAAGGAATAGCTGAAAGGAAAAGGGAATGGCAAGCATGCTTTATTCTCAGAGAGACTTTTATACCACTTAGACATGCGCAAAAAATTACATATGCATATATACACATGTCCCACTCGGATAATAATATATCACATATATCTACAGAGAGAGCAGAGTGTAGGAGAAACAAAAAGGATGGGTCTGACATATAATATCGAGATACTTCTGTATCTGGAGAAGACATGTTTATGACTCCAGATTCAAACGGACCGGAGTCATCTATTATGTCCCAGGCAAGGACATATTTCACGAAGGGCAAACGGCGAGTCTTAGTTTTTTTTTCAAAAAATTGAGGACTGAGAGACGGAGTTTCATTCTATATCTGGAAAAGATATATTCCCAAAAGGTAACGGCAACATGGACTTGTAAACTGTAGCATTTGCTGGAGGAGGCAGATTTAGCCTCAGCGCGAACTCATTGGCCCAGACTAAAAAAGCAACCGCTTGGTTTGGCTGCTGTAAACAAATCTTCTCACTGTATGAAGTGACGTCATTAAGCGGCCGTTACGGGACTTATCTCCGACAAGGGAGATAATCAATCACATTTGTATTCCTACAATATTATGAACTTCATTTTATTCTCTAATTTTTGCCTTACAGCCATATCATTTTGAAACACCGAAGTTAAGCCAGGTCGAACATGATTAGTATCTAGATGGGTGACCGGTTAGGGATTCCAGGTAGTGCAATTTCAGGTGTGGTGCTGGTGGTGTAATGGATGACAAACCGAAGGGCCGGGTTCAAATTCTAGTCGGGTTCACTGCATTCGCTTACGTGGGAAATGTATGAATCCGCCAATAACTCTTTATTCTCTAACCCTTATATATATATATATATATATATATATATATATATATATATATGATATTTAATTGCCAGAAATATGTAGAGAGAGCAGTGTTACTTTAGCATTTTATATTGCTCTCTCTCTCTCCCTCCCTCTCTCTCTCTCTCTCTCTATATATATATATATATATATATATATATATATATATATATATATATATATACAGACAGAGAGAGAAAACAAGAATTCAAAGAAGAAAAAAGGAAGGAAGGGAAACAACCAGGAAACCAAAGAATACAATAAGAAAAGGGAAGAAAGGAAAACGAGAAGGACGGTAAAGAAAGAAGAAAAAGAATGAAAACAGGGAAAGAAAGAAAAGGAATGAAAACAAATACTAAGCTAAAGAAGTGAAAAAGAAAAAAAATGAAATGAAGTGTTATGTAGGAATAAAATGTCACTACCGACACTTGAGTTTGAACATAGATCGCAAACGCAGGCGATCGCATTATTGAATTAAATAGACCACCTGACTATGGACGAAACGCATATATGTAGGAAGTAGCTGACAACTAACGATCTCTGTTTCTATTCTATCCTCTAATACTATTCGAATCACCATTGCTACTCTATCCTCTATTACTATACGGACCGCTATTCTCTACTCTATTCACTATATCCTTTCTCTATACTGTTCACTATACAGTGGTTACTTGTCGAGCGAGTATTATCGAGCAAACGGTGGAGTAATGGATAGCACGGCTTGGATTGAGGAATCGGAGAGCCGAGTTCGAATTCCAGTTGAATCCATTACCCTTTGGAAAGGAATGAATCCTCTTCTCCTTCCAGCTATGGGTAATAGCAGGACAGACCTGGCGAGCTTTAAGTGAATGGTTGGCAGAGCAGTGTTTGGTAAAGATGGCAAAAAAGTTATAAAGGACAGTTATGGAGAGTCGTGATTACCAACATCCTGATGGGATTACAGCACGTAGAAGAAGAGAAGGAAGAAAAATGAAAAAAGAAAAGAAAGAAAAATATAAAAGAACGAAAAAAGATCATCAAAAAGAAATTCCGAAGAAAATCAGCAAGAATATTAAACTGAAAGCAAAGAATAAAAAACAAAAATGAAAGGCAAAAGTTGAGCTGTCACTAATAAGAAAAGTGAGAAAAAGAAGTAAAGAAACGTTTACCATAAGAATGGAATCTGGTTTTTACATTCTTTTGTCCCCAAAGAACCAACTTATTCACATATTCATGCATTTATTTATAATTCATCTGTTCATGAACGGTCTTTATAAAATAGAGATTTGGAAATCTATCGTTTATTTCTTTTACTGGAGAGCTTTTAACCAATAAACAATTTCAGTCCGAATTTATGAATAGATTTGAATATCCAAAATGAAGTACACGGGGGAATTTTAATTAACTAAGGCTATATGTCAGTGTACATAAATAAAATGTAAATAAATATATGCGCATGTCGGTCATTGAAAAACCTCACCACCATCACTAATCACGAGCCATTGTAGGAGAAAAAGCCTTTCCTGAATCCTTCCTTGACGTCTGTGACTGCTCTATTCTCTACAATTCTCTTACCAACAAACCTCGCTCTCTCTCTCTCTCTCTGTTTGTTCTTTTCTTACAATGTTCACTACATATTAAAAACAAATAAAGCAACCTTTTAATGCATCTGTTATCTTTATTTCTTGCTATGTGTTCTGCCCACCTCCATTTTTGTGATTTGATCACTTTTATAATTTCTCTCATTTAGTCTGCTCTCTCATCCATAAGGACTTCTTAGCCTTTATTATTCTAATCATGTATCTTTGTAAGCGGAATATATATATATATATATATATATATATATATATATATATATATATATGAATGTAATCAGAACGAAAATAATATAAATTCTAACGTTCACAGCATTAATTCAAAAGAGAGCCCGATACCAAGAGTAGAGCAATAATTATTTATTATAATTTTTAAATACGAACAAAAACAACTTGCTCACTACAAAGATGCATTTTTGTTTCGATGCGACTGCATCTCGACTGGTGAGAACCAAAAATGCTTATGGAAAAAACATAGAGAGAAACACCTTAAGAGGAAAAGGTGAGGGGTAAAGAAAAGAGAGAAAAGAGGAGGAGATTAAAGAGGGTGACCAAGTAAGACAATATTATTTGTCGATAACAATTTGGGTGGTGAAGGAATGTTAGCCGGTAATACAAGTGTCTGACCCTAAAAGTTTCTGTTACCGTGCAAAAACGAAAGAAAGAAAGAAAGAAAGAAAGAAAGAAAGAAAGAAAAAGAAAAACAAACAAACAAACAAAGGAAGAACAAACAAACAAAAAACAAACAAACAAAAACGAAAAACGATGAAGAAGAAATGAGGAATAAGTATAAAGGAAAGCCATAGTGGTAATTGATGACGTTTTTTTTTTTTTTTTTTCACGATGAAGTGTCAGGGAAAAACAAAAAAAACAAAGCTGAATTATGCAGAAGTTTCCATTATTTCTTCTGGAATAAACGCAGTTTGTAAATGAATAAATAGTCATTTAAGTGGGAATTTTTTTGGTATGTTCAACAAATAAGTTATTTGGGGTTTTACAATAAATTTTTGTTCAGAGTTTAAGATATAAGTAAAAAACATGGAATGTTAATATAGATTTTCTATAAGCCAATTTTGACCTATTTCCGAAGTGTATAACTTGTAGAATAAGTATGGATATGAATCAATTTATCTGATACTCTTGCTAGTATTATATATGTGCAGAAACAATTTAGAATTATAATCTAAGATAAATCAGTTCAAAAATATATAAGAAGGTAGAAAATATATAAAGAAGCTGAGTTATAAATTTAAAAGTTTAGCAAGATTGCAATGTTAGATCTTTAATGCGACTACAAAAAAATCTAACGTTGAAATCTTGTTAAACTTTTCTACCTTATGAATCTAAATACACGTAAAGATATAAATACATAATACATGATTAATATGTATCTACACTAACCTTCCACACACCTTACATAAGTTTATATGAAAAGGAACTATAGTTATAGAACCAAAAATGGTTTAAAAGAGGGCAACTGGAAAGTGGCCCTCAGTGTACATGGCAATATTTTCATTACAGAATGGTGCGTAATGTAGGAAATTATAGTTGGTAGAACATAGAACTATTGTAGGTAGGAGATGTCTGTTAAAAATATGGTAGGTAGGTGATGGCTGTTAAAAATATAGTAGGTAGGAGATGGCTGTTAAAATTTGTAGTTAATCCGAGGAGTGTTGTTACTGATTATGGGTTTCCTTGTGAAAATTATAATTTCTGAGTAAATTCAAATCTGTTTAGTCCCTTAAGTGGGAATTTACTTTTAGGATATCCTTCAACTCCGATCTGCTTCTGTCCTCCCGGTTATCGAACCAAGACTCTAAATGCACGCAACCGACATCGTCGATGCTATGAGCAAGTTGGTTGAACTGTACATAGACCGATTAAAGTGTTGTTGTGCCTGACATTTTTTCTTTTCTTTTTTTGTGGTTATTGAAGCGTAAACGGAACTCTGTTCCGATTTCTCCCACATAATTCTCCTTCTTGCATTTTTTTACAGAAAAGTAAATATACGAGATTGGAACTGTCACAGCTTAGAGCTGATGGCTTGAATACCACGTGAGTACCGGGGAGGGAGTGTAAATGTTGTGAGTGATGATGTGTTTGGAGACCAGGCACCTGGGTTTGTTGCAGGTGACATCCTCTTGGTGAGGTGATGTGTTACAGGTGTTGGATGATGTTAAAAGTCTGTTAAAAGTTGGGAGTAAGCTGTTGCCTCACATGGTGGGGGTTGGCGCTAAATAATTTACTAATAATTTTGTCTAGTTTTAAATATTGGAAATCTTTAGTTAAGGTGTGGGAAAGTTTGTGGATGCTATGATTAAAATAAAAGACCATGGGAATTCTGGAATTATTCTTTTTAGTTACATAGTTGCATTAAATACATCTGTTTTTTTCAAGGACACTTTCTTAATAGGAATTACCCACTCAAAATAATCAAAGAATCTATCAACAAAGCTTCCAAACAGAAACACTCTCCTCATCTCCTCTCCACGTCATATATATTAAACGCCATCATGCTATCCTCATGGCCTAGAAAATAAAAGCGTGGGTTGAATCCAAAGGTTTGTGAGTCTAATAGATGACCACAGCAGAGGAAACAAAAATTTGGAGAGTTTAGTTACTAAAGGGAACTGAGATATCCCAAAACGACATGGCACATAGCATTAGAAGAATCTTCTCCCGTGGTTTCGATTCGAAATCCCAACGTATATTTCCTGAAGAACGCCGGAGCGTACAACGGCCGAAGCGTTGTGAATATGGCAAAAAAGATGAGGACAACAGCCTGAATGATGTAAATAATTACAATATATCATCTTAGAAATATATATATATATATATATATATATATATATTCTGAGATGATTATAGATACATATTTTCTGTGATGATTATATACACACATATATATATATAAGTGTATTATGGCAACAAGAATTCTCTCAAACATTTTGTTAAATAATATGGACAAGTTCTATTAAAGTTTTTTTTTTTTTTTTTTTTTTACTAAAACCCAACACACGGAATAATCCCTTAAAACGAATGCAGAAACATTTGAAATTAATCTGGAAAGACATAATATGAAATACATGTTAATATGAATTCTGTCAAATTTACCGATATTACAAAAAAAACTTATTCAGAAATTTGAAAAGTTTAATAAAAATAATAGACAGAATTGCTGAATTATTTAACAATATATATATATATATATATATATATAGATAATATTAGTGGTA
>OZ010590.1:12354984-12454984 GCA_963932145.1 Acanthosepion lycidas
TAAAAATCAAACCTTTCTTTCCGTGCTTCATTTCTGCCATATGGTTAATAACTAATATTTAATCTTTATTGTACTGATTATATTAGTACCCTTTCGTTTATCCTCGTTTGATCAACTAACCTATCTATCTTACACATTATAAGAAGCACACGTGGAACCTTTTTTCTAATTATATATATATATATATATATATATATATATAGATAGATAGATAGATAGATAGATAGATATGGTGTACTCTCCTGTCGTATTTGACGCATGAGGTTCAAACAGCTCAATTCCTAGGAACACACAGTCAGACAACAGGACATGTGATTTGATTATAGTCGTGAAGGCTTTGTGCAGAACCAACCACACTTTTTGAAGGGTCGAATATAAGGTCCCCAAACGATCCTCCTCAGGTTTTGAATTCAGAGTTGTCCCTCTCCTAGACCAGTTGCCATGCAAGCCTGTAGAACCTAGTCTGTTCTGCTATTTACCCATAGCTGGAGGGAAAAGAAGAGGATTCATACCTTTCCCAAGGGTATTAGCACGTAAGTAAATGTAATAGATTTGACTGGAACTCGGCTCTCCGATTCCTCAGTTTGAGCCGCTATCCACTACTCAATTCTTCATATATATATATATATATATATATATATATATATATATATATATATATATATATATATATATATATATATAAAGGGAAGAGGTTATGGTAGCTCCAACGAGAGAAAAGATGTGTATATTAAAAAGAAGAGAGAAACCGGAAACGTTTTGGGTTCTAATGTAGATTTTTTTTAAAAATATATATTCTGCTTTATTTTCCACAATTGAAACACGTATAGCAAAATTATGAAAAAAAATTACGGAAAAAACTTTTTGCCTGCAATGTGGATTTTTTTTTTTAAATATATATTATGCTTTATTTTCCATAATTTTGCCACACGTGTTTTAAAAAAATATATATTATGCTTTATTTTCTATAATTTTGCTACACGTGTTTATATTTTTAAAAAATCCAGATTACAACCAAAAACTTTTGCGGTTTCTCTCTTCTTTTTTAATATATATATATATATATATATATATATATATATATATATATATATATATATATATATATATATATATATATACAACAGAAGCAAATTCAAAAGTGTGCTTAAACTGTACTCAAATAATAGCACTTTATACATCTAAGGTAGTACTTAGATATTAATTTCATGCGAAACTATATGATTGCCCATTTACTATAGGTTTCACGCATACCGCGCGCTTATCAGGTAGCCATGATCAATAGCCGTAACGTAAGAATGTTTTTGTAGTGCCCACCCACATGATCATGTTATGAAAATAATATATATACAAATATATGTGTGTGTGTGTGTGTGTGCGTGCGTGCGCTTGTTTGTGTGTATAAGGTATATATTAAAAGACATACATAACAGAGTGAAAGTATGAGGATTTACTGTGTGAATATATGAAACCCGTTATGCATATCTGTGGCTATGTAATTGTGTATATAAAAATGCAGTGTGGTTGTATTTCACTGTCTGTTTGTGATCATACGTACCCGATTATGTTTATGTGGTCGAAGACCTTAACCGTTTTAGCCCAGACCAACGCTTTACCGGTGGTAGAGAAAAATTACGTAATGCCCATCCAACGGTTGAACAGTGGTAGAGAAAATGACTTAACCAGCCACCGGTTGAATAGTGTGTAAACACTTTTTACTAGTTTTATATCTACCGTGAAACATTACATACCAATTATTTGCGAATTTTGACTCAGGACCTCAGGCAGAAGAGTTAAACTTGTTTAGGAACGCAGAGCTCAAAGGGTTAATGAATGCTAGTATTTATCAAAACTGTTAAAACGGCTTCAGGTGAACACGTTAAATGTAAAAGAAAAGGAAAATGTATAAGAAGTTGACACTGCGTGTGTGTACACACATGTGGATGTGTGCCTTAATAAAGTCGACCCACCCGACAAATTGGTTCTTACCTCACTTTTACCATGTGCTTTATGCCGTCGACATATTTGTTTTCGCAGCAAATGCTGTCATTTTACAAAGTGACACCAAATAAAATCCACAAGTCTCCGTTATTAAAACGAATCAACGAGACAAGTAGTTGTTGAGATTGTAGGTCAATATATTGAGAAGGACTGGGACGATCTCATTAAAGAAAATCGTGAAAAAAGAAAACAAGTTTGATAGAAGTAGGAAGGGAGATCGTGAGTGACATGGTGGCAGTGCTTAAGAAAGTGGGTAGAGAATTAAATGTAATAAAGAGTGCAAATAGAGAGGAAAATAAAGCTGCGAGATCGAAAGGAAATATTGAAGTGAAGAAAAAAGAAAAGAATGGCTCATAAAACTTTGAAGTACCGTAATTCCCTATGTATAATACTCATTCATCCATAATACGTACCCCTAGAATTGTGCTGAAAGTGTTGGAAAATGCTTCTACTCACGCATAATACGCACCCCTTGTTTGGGGATCAAACCCTATAAATTGTGCCTCTCCAATTTTATTACAGCCAGCATCTCTTACTCTTATTAAAAAAAATGATTTTAAACATAGAATAATATTATTTATAATAATTCTTACCTTATTTTACATTTGTAAGTATTGTTAGGTACATATGATTGTATTTGACATCCTTATGGGGTCGCAATCACCGAATGTTAGTGTCAAATTATCGTATGTTTGTGGTGAGTAGTCATTTCGCAACTGAAATCGACCCATGAAAGGGCAATTTTAAAGATTTTTTTGTAGCTGTGCATAACACGCAACCCAAACATTGCTTATTATTTTTTAGAAATAATGGGTATTATACATGAGGAATTACGGAAATAAAAAAAGAAAAGGTGAAAAAAATAGAAGATGAAATGATAAAACAAAAGATTCTAAAATAGAAAAGAGGACATAAAAAAAGAGAAAAGAAAAAAAGGATAAATAAATGAACAATAAAAAAAAGAGAGTATAAGGAAAAAAGAGACGAGTGAAAAACGGGAAATTGTTGAAGGAGAAAAGAGAAATTAAAAAAAAAAATGTAAATTGACAACAGCAAAAAGGGAAAATATGTGATGTAAAACTGGTGGAATTTGACAATAGTAAAAAGGATAATGAGAAAAAAGTGGGAAAAGATGTAACGTGAAACAGTTGAATGAGAAAAGACAAGCCTAGAAAAAAAAAACAGATGTAAATTGACAACTACAGAGTGGGAAAATGTGAAAATTTAAAAAAGATGTAAATACGTAACATTCAAATTGAACATTTTTTTATTGTGAAATTTATAAAAAAACAGTCTACATGCTGAATACTTTTGCTAACCAATGTATGGATGTATGTATGCTGAACCAAACCTTGTGAGTGAAATTGCGTAGATGGAAACCTTTTGGAGCCGTCAATGGTTGTGCTAGCACGAAGTCAAAAGTCGCCATATTTGTCACGTTTCGGCCGTTGTACGCTCCGGCCTTCTTCAGGTGGTTGGAATTTCGAACTGAACCCTTTATTTCGATCACTGGGGTAGACTGTTCTAGTTCCACGTGCCATGTTTGATGGATGTCAGTTATCAGTTATCTCCTGCTAATTTTCCCTCTGAAAGTTCTCCACTGCCTTAACCGGGTATTGAACTCACACTCTTTGGGTCCTGTCACTGGATCTAACCAGCGCCTTTATCCACTGTGCCATGTGTCCGGGTATGAATTTCTTGGTATTATAAACCTAATGTTTTCAGCAACCGTTTTTTACCAGTGCTCATATTACAATTTTGCTGTTATTATTACATGTTTTTACCAGAGCTCATATTGCAACTTTGTTATCATTGCTTTTCTCTGGCACACCTTATTACTGGTTCCCATCTTGTATTCATTTCTATGCTTGGTGGCTCAGGAGATTTTTGTGGCCTAGCATATGTGCTGATTCCTTAAGTTTACGAATTTTCCAATGTTCCCTGTCTATGATCTCAACATGATCCCACAGGGGACGGTGATCTCCCTTCTCTCTCCATATGTGGTCAGCCACGCCTGATTTTTCTACTTCCCCTCGCGTTACAGCTTTCTGGTGTTCTTGAAGCCTTACCTTGAGGGGGCGGCCTGTCTCTCCTTTATATTCCTTTCCGCAGCTGCACGGGATAGCGTACACACAGTCTTTAGTCATGTTCTCCTCTATGGGGGGTCTCACTCGAGAGAGATATCTGCGAAGTGTTGTCACGCTTTTGAAGGTTGTCCTTTGTATTTTCTCTGATAACCCCTTCACATAAGGCAGGCAGACTGTTTTCTGAGTGTTGTTGTCCTCCTCCTCCTCTTGTACCCCCCTATCCCAGTTTTTGGGGGCTGCTGCCATGTACCCAGGGTGGTTGTTACGTTGTAGGGTACTACTTATACTGACCAATTCCTTATCTAACGTCTCTGGGTCGCCACTTATGACTTTTGCTCGGTGTTGTAAGCAACGGACGATCCCTTTCCTTACGCTGTATGGATGGTGGGAGTTGAAATTGAGGTACTGTCCGGTGAATGTCGGTTTACGGTATACGGATGTCTTGAACCCATGCTCTGTTCGAGATATTAGTACATCCAGGAATGGGAGTGTGTTGTTACTCTCTTTCTCCATTGTGAACTCTATCGAAGGTCTTATTGAGTTCACATGGTCCAGTAGAACCTGGACATCTTCCCGGTGTGGCCAGAGTATAAAGGTGTCATCTACGTACCTTAACCATATAGTTGGCTTTAGAGATATAGATTCTAATGCCATTTCTTCAAAGTATTCCATGTATATTGTTATATTTTCGTAAAAAGAAAAGGAAACTAATTTTCTTGTCCACGTGACTTTTCACACGTTCCCTTTCCTCTTTAAAAGCTGCCATTGCTGGTGATAATGGTGAGCCCATTGCTAAGCCCTCATCCTGTCGATATATGTGTGATCCCATTCCGAAGTGTGTTGTACAGAAAGTCAACATCTCCATCAGATTATCTATTGGAATAATTGGGTGCGAAGTGATCCTTGTTCTTGATTAGGATCTGTGACAGTTTGCGTTCCGTTTTCATAGTAGGATCCTTTTTCACTTTGCTGTAGCTACCATTGCTAATGAGGTCTTCCAGTTTTCTTGTATACTCTGATTTGTCCATCACTACAGTCGCATTACCTTTGTCAGCCGGTAGTATGATGATGTTTTCGTTCCTCTGTAGGGATCCAATCGCCAGTCTCTCCAGTTTTGTTATGTTAGACCTGGGCAGCTTGGCTCTCTCCAAGGTCTGTCTCACTTTCCATCTCAGTTCATCCGGCTGAGCCTGAGGGATGTTCAAGGCCACCTTCTCGACTCTGGAAATGATGCCTAAGTATGGCACCCGCCTGATGGTTGTGGCGAAGTTGAGACCCTTATTCAATACTGTCTCCTCAGAGGCACTCAGCTGATATTGGCTGGTGTTGACTACTGCTTTCACTGAAAATTAGCAGGAGATAACTGATAACTGACATCCATCAAACATGGCACGTGGAACTAGAACAGTCTACCCCAGTGATCGAAATAAAGGGTTCAGTTCGAAATTCCAACCACCTGAAGAAAGCTGGAGCGTACAACGGCCGAAACGTTGTGACAAATATGGCGACAAAGATGAGGACAATAGTCCGACTAATGTAAATACTGTACATAATACCTCATCTCAGAAATATAGACAGACTCAAAACGAAAGAAATTTAAAGATTTTTTTTTTTACGAAAATGCAAATATTGCAACAGATTTAATAGAAAAAAGATGGGGAAAATAATTGCAAAATACAATGTAAATAGAGAGAAAGAAATAAACAGAAAAAGGTGTAAGCAAAGGACTGAGAGTCAAGAAAGGAAAAAAAGAGATAGACAGCATAAATGAGGAAGAAAGAAAAAAGAAAGAAAGAAAAAATAGAGAGAATGAACTTAGGAAAAACATTTAAGACATTTAAGTCTCGACATTTGCCAATGTGAGACAATAAAAAGTCTTTCGTGTGACCTTTTCTCGCGAATATTAGAGTTTTTCAGTGAGTAGTGGGCGATTATGCTGCCATTTGCCGTTGTATTTACAACCATTACAGTCTATTTTGTTTAGATTCGAAAATTTTAATGATCTCTTTTGACATTTTATACATGTAAATACGTTTTGCATTAAAAGTTGGGAAAGAATAAACAGTTTAAAGATTGAAAATAGGACATAAAAATTAGAGTAAAAATAAACTCGGCTTAACTCGTGCAAAAGCGAGGAAGATATTTAAAAACGATTTAAAAGAAAATTAAAGGCACGACTAAGCAGATAATAATGTTGGTTTCAATAGAAAAATAAACTTGGATCGATATCAAAAGAAGGAGAATAGAGAAAAAAGAGATTAGGAAGAAGAAAGAGTCATAGTATTGTGATATATCAGGTCATCCCATAAATTCTGTCCGAATTTTAACTTTTTGTTAAAATGAACGATATTTAAAGAGTATTTTATAATGTCTAATGGAGCTGAATATTATTTTTATGTTCAGATGCATTTAAACTGATCAAATTTTATTTCAGAAAACAATAAAATTAAATTTTGTTTGATTAAAACCCTGCTAACATGGAAGTACCCAAGAATCATTTGAGGCACATAATGCTTTATGAGTTAAAGAAAGGAAACTCAGCAGCCGAAGCGGCTAGAAACATTCACTCAGTTTATGGAGAGGAATGTGTGAATGAAAGAACTTGCAGAAGATGGTTTGCAAAATTCAGAGGTGGAGATTTCACCCTTGAAGATGAAGATCGAATCGGACGTCCAGTTGAGTTTGATGAAAAGCTTCTTGAAGCAGCCCTTGTAGAAAATCCTGCTTTATCAATTGAGGAATTGGCAGTGGTTCTCAGTTCAAACCATACAACTGTTCATCGTCATCTTGAACAACTTGGAAAAGTTCCTAAACTTGGAAAATGGGTGCCTCATGAATTGTCTGAAAACAACCACAAATCCCATAATTTATTATTTTAAACATTTAAACATTATTTTAAATATTATTCAAACTTATTATTATTTATATGGAATTATAATTATATATAATTAATTACATAATATATAATTACATTTATATATAATTAATATATATTATTTATTATTTTAAACATTATTTTAAACATTATACAAAAATATTATTATTATATAGAATAATATTTATATATAATTAATTATATAATATATAATTATATGTATATATAATTAATATATGTTATTATTATTTTAAACATTTAAACATTATTTTAAAACTTATTCAAACATATTATTATTTATATAGAATTATATTTATATATAATTCATTATATAATATATAATTGTATTTATATATAATTAATATATATTGTCATCCACAGACAGACTGTTTCAATCTATCACAGCTCTTCGGTGTGACCAAACATTCGATTGCCTCTAGCCGTGATCGAAACCCGACTGATCTGATATCAGTCGGAGATTTTATTATTTTAAACATTTAAACATTATGTTAAACATTATATAAACATATTATTTATAAAGAATTATATTTATGTATAATTAATTATATAATAAATTATTATATTTTTATAGAATTAATCTATATTATTTACTATTTTAAACATTATTTAAGCATATTATTATTTATATAGAATTATATTTATATATAATTAATTACATAATACATAATTACCTTTTTATATAATCAACTAGCAGCATGGCCCGGCGTTGCCCGTGCTTGATTCAAAAAGCGTACGACTCATACAGCAATCGCTATCACTTGACTTAAAATATTTTTGCCCTTCCTTGCTTTTAAAGGAGTGCTCTTTGCTATGCTGATGTTGCTACATGCCTTACTTCTTGCCTATCTCACACTGCGAGTTTTTTTCTAATCTCTATACTAAACATTAAATCTGTTATGAAAAAAGAACTAAACAAAATGAGCACAAAACGATCAGCTTTAAAAAAGCACTCGTAACTAGAAAAACCGAATGAAAAAAGAATATTAACAACAAATACTTTTTCCCACCCAACCCAGTTTTGCGGAATCAGAATCAACGTTGAGTTTAAGCAAGCGAATGAGCCAATTGGAGTAAAGTGCCATGCAGATTTAAATTTTTCTCACTTGTGACGAATGCAGCTATCGATTTTTTTGCATGCTAGCATGCCAGTTAACATTCGTGTCAGTCAGCTATAGGCTCTCACGCTGGCCAGTAGAAAATGGCCGCAAACTACATGAAAACTGCCGTAGAAGCATGAAAAAATCGATTGTTTCCACTATCGATGGGAGTTGGGAAACGAAAAGTCGGTCTTGGCCTTCCCGCTGACTTGGAGCATGTGCATGTAAACTTTGGTGCAATTCCGTCGAAAATTGCGGCCGTGCATTCGTTACACACACACACACACACACACACACACACACACACACACATACACACATCCTGCCTTTTATAGATAGAGATCTATATTATTTACTATTTTATACATTATTTAAGCATATTATTATTTATATAGAATTATATTTATATATAATTAATTATATAATACATAATTATATTTTTATATAATTAATATAAATTATTTACTATTTTAAACATTATTTACAGATATTATTTAATCACCGGAAAAATGCATTAAAACTAAATTCACAGCATTTATCGACTGAATTTAACAAAAGTTGTTTGGCTGAATACTTACTGTATAATATAT
Organism: Acanthosepion lycidas; assembly: GCA_963932145.1. Classification (NCBI taxonomy): domain Eukaryota; kingdom Metazoa; phylum Mollusca; class Cephalopoda; order Sepiida; family Sepiidae; genus Acanthosepion; species Acanthosepion lycidas. The sequence continues at coordinate 12,363,656 of OZ010590.1, forward strand.
ATCATACTTCCGCTTTTGCGAACGTCCCCAAACGATCACCGAAGTTAAGTAACATCGAGCCTGGGCAGTACCTAGTTAGTTGACCGTTTCGTAATACCAGGTGCCGTAAGCTTGTATGCGCAGGTGGTGTAATGGATAATTGCTCGAAATTATTAATCGGAGATCCGAGTTCCAATTAGGTTCACTTGGTTCGTTACGCGCAAATGGAAAGGTTATCACTCCACCTCTTCCCTGTTCCTCCCCCGAAATGGGGTTTAATTAGTAAGACTTGTATCACTAAATTATTATTATCTACAAATTTCGTACAATATAAATAAAATATTTTCTTGCTTTAAATAACCTGCAAAACTCGATAAAGCATAGAAAACGAATCTATCCATCAAACGATATTAAGTCGTCCTAAATGTGCCTTAGTCTGTACAAAAGATATGTTCTCCTTTCTTTTTAAACACATTCAGAATGTCATCTAAAAGTGCTGAAAACTATATATATTTAGTCCTCACAGTCCCTCCTCGATAAGCAGAAATAAGAGCTTTTGCTAATCTTGTGCTTTGCATATATATATATATATATATATATATATATATACACTGTGTATATTTAGGCAGCAATTTTTCATTAATGCATGTTTCATTAAATAATATAGACTAGTTTTGTCTATTTATTTTAAGTAAGTTGCTTTCATATTGTCTGATAAGCTTAATCACATTATCATTGAAAGAGGAAAGGAAATCACCATATTGATACATGTTTAAATCCAATCTAAGCTTTCGGCTTACATAAACCATTATCAAAGATGCCAATTACTTTTCAATATATCAATCAATACGCAGACGAAACAATATGGATCTGTTTTTGTTGCATGAAAAATTTCAAAACAACGACTCACTCGTGTATACGAGACGCGGAATCGAAAATCGCATCGCAGCTCGTGACGTCTACCATGACCACGCGAGAGTGAAAACGAGAAGCATTAAGTATGGGAAGCGGTTAGTATAAACCAATGGCTTCTGTTATCAACTATAGGCATTTAAGAATATTTGTGGAGATTTCATAGTTTATTTTGTTCAGGTTAGGTTTCAACTGTTTTATGTATATAGCTTCAAGTATTTTCAGTTTTTGTTTATTGTTTTCATGTTTAAGTATAGTTGGGTTTTCAACAAGGATTTTCCGGAATTGTGTACGCGGCCAGGCGTGTTGTTTTAAATGCCTAAAAATGTTAGTGTTCTCATTCAAATGTAGAGTCAAGCGTCGTGAAAGTGAGTTTGTGGTGTGACCAACATAAATATTATTTAATCCATTGGAGATACAATCTCCGAAAGAGCACTTGAATTTGTAAACTATGTTGTTTTTTTGCAAATCGCTAACTGGGAGTGGGGAAGAATCATTGCAAATAATTAAGTTGGATATACTAGATTTAGTGTAGTATATGAGTAACCTAGTTTTTTTGCTAGGATCTGTTGTAGATATATTAGTATTTACTACTTTTTTAGTATATTTTCATTTTGTTTATAGTTAGTATGCATTTGACTACGATATAAGAGATTAATATGTTTGGCATTAGTTGAAGCAGTATTATGTTCTATTTGCTTAGTATTAAGACTTCTAAGAAAGCATTTTATTCGTTCATCAATTATATAGTTTGGAAAGTTATTATTAATAAGTGTTTGTTTTATATTCTTTAGTTCACTGTAAAAAAAATCTGTTTTGTAGTCGAATTAGTTTCTGCACGATGTATTAGATTTTTATAATTGCTTTTTTTGTTGTAATAGGGACATTCGCTTTTGTAGTTAAGTATACATTAATTTATGCTGGCAGGTTTTTTGTATGGCGAAATAGTAAATTTATTATTATTTGTGTGTATCAATATGTCAAGGAAGGGAATTTTATTAGTAGTATTGAGTTCATACGTGAATTCAAGGACAGAATTATTTGGGGAAAGTTTTTGAAGTTGAAGTATTTCATCTGTATTTTTAACTAACATAAGAATATCATCAACATATCTTAGATGGATGAAAGGTTTTTCTACTGTAAATAACTTATTTTCGAGGTTCGACATGTAGAAATTGCTAAATGTCGAACCAAGTACTGAACCCATCGAGACACCATCACGTTGTATATATATATATATATATATATATATATATATACCCAAGTATATGATTGGTGTACATGGAATGAATTCCAATAACCAACAATTACTATTCTTAAAAGAGTGCTCAATACAAAGTAGAGCAGATATAATTATTTAATTTTAAAGAAAAAAAATTTATAACATAAATATGTTATAAAATCACTACAAAAATAGCCATTTTGTTTCAACACCTTCGGTGTCTTATCAAGTGATGACGTTGAATGTAAAATAAATGGTTTTGAAAGTTTCAAATTAATTAATATTCTACGCAAGGGGAAAACGTTGTTACAAAGGCTAGATGGACCAATAAGAACACAAGTACAGGAAAATTCAAACAGCTCGATAACGAAGTCATGTTATAATATCTATTCAGATGTTTAGTATTAAAAAATAATTTATTCCAACGAATAATTACTAAATTATATGATAAAATTTAATATTAAAATTTAAAACTGCTAATTACAAAATAAAAATTTAACATTTATTCGCTATCAAGTTTATAACTATAAAATTACTGAGGAGAAAAGAAGAAATATATATGTTATTCAATTTATTTTTTCATTGAAGTTACTTTAGCTATATTTAATATCCGGTCTTTTTACAATGTATACATTTTAATCCTCATGATGTGTAAATGGGGTCCCAAACTCACGCGTAAAACAAACGCAGTCAGATTCTAATACATAAGCACCAAGACATATACACACACAAAAAAGGGGACAAGACAGAGAACATCTCCACCGTCTGTCATGAAAAAAAAAAAGGGGGGGGGGAAATGGGAGAAGGGAAACCAACACACACGTACATACATACATAATTAAAAGTGGATGCACTTTCCATACACATAGATACATATAAATACATGCACACACATCCACAGACATTGACCCAGACAGTTGCATACCCCAACCGATAAATATTTAAGACAGAAAATGTCATGTTAACAACCTATTGAAATCTAATTTAAGCGAGTAAATATACAAAGATAAAAATGATCAAAATTAATATTATTTAATATATTAAAATATAGTGTATGTAAAAAAAAAAAACAACAAAAAAACCGGACATTAAATTCAACACCCATCGGTAGCTACGATTTCCACCTCATATACATATAAGTATATACACACACACACACACACACACACATATATACGCATACAAACATATATATATATACACATATATACATATACACACATATATACATATATATACATATACACATACATATACACATACATATACATATATACATACACACATACTCACACATATGCATAAATATACATACATACATACACACCGAAACACCTACACATACATACATAAACATATACATACGTATACATTTCCATGGTATCAAGTTCACATACACATACATACACATATACCTATATGTACCCACAAATATACACACAAATATGTGTACACATATTTACAAATAAATATATATATATACACAGCAATACACAAAAATAAACATATATACACACATATATCCTAACTCATGTGGCCGTAATGACATACCCAAGTTTCCCTACCTACACGTACACATAAACAATTTCATATATAGTAGGTGTCAACATACATATATACAACTGCAAACCTACATAAGTAAAAACACACACACACATATATACATATATATACATATACATACATACAAACATATACACACACACATATATATACATATATATATATATATACATATACATACACATACATACATCCATACACACATACAGAAATATACATACACATGAATATCTACATAAAAATACTTATCTATAGTAATAAATACACATATATACGTACATACACATAAATGCAACATTTGACCAAAAACATATATAAATATACAGACATACATATATATACATAAGAAAACACACACACACATATATACATATATATACACATATACATACATACAAACATATACACACACACATATATATACATATATATATATATACATATATATATACACATACATACATGCATACACACATACAGAAATATACATACACATGAATATCTACATAAAAATACTTATCTATAGTAATAAATACACAAATATACGTACATACACATAAATGCAACGACATTTGACCAAAAACATATATAAATATACAGACATACATACACATACATAAGAAAACACACACACATATATATATACATATATATACATATACATACATACAAACATATACACACACACATATATATACATATATATATATATATATATATACATATATATACACATACATACATGCATACACACATACAGAAATATACATACACATGAATATCTACATAAAAATACTTATCTATAGTAATAAATACACATATATACGTACATACACATAAATGCAACGACATTTGACCAAAAACATATATAAATATACAGATATACATACACATACATATGCATAGACATACTTCGATATACATGCAAACACAAAAATGTACGTATCCTAACATACATGTATAAAAAAAAAAAACAACAAAAAAAACCTCAATATCAACATAAATATACGTAAATAAAATTAGGTACACAATATAACAATACACATACAAACATATACACACATATACATATATATATACATACATACACATACACCTACATACATTCAAATATATACATATATACATATACGTACATATACACACACATATATATATATATACATACACACACATATATATATATACATATACCCACACATACATGCACACATACACATACATGCACACATACATACATATATATATATATATATATATATATATATATATATCTATATATATATATATATATATATATATATACACACACATACACATACATACACATACACCTACACACACATATATATATATATACACATACATATATATACACAACTACATAAACATGCAGACACTTACATATACACACATAAAGAAATATATATACATGCATATAAGGATACATACTCACATATATATACACACACATACCCACATCCACAAATACATATACATACTCATACACACCAATATTTTTAACCTCTTTTCTTCCTCTCCTCCTTTTCACCTTCTTACTTTATATATATATATATATATATATACATATATATATATATACACACATATATATATACATATATACACGCACATACACACATATATCTATAAACACACAAACAAATACACACACATATACATATATACATATATATACAAAACTTAGCAACATATTAATACATTAAAATACAAACATACACATTTCGCAGTACAAACACACATAACTACACATAAATATATACATATATATACATACACATACATAAAAATGAGTAACATTATGTAGTTATACCATACACATTCATATCGTCAGATTGACCATCAGGTAATAAAAGTTATAATCTATTCAACTTACAGCTACGTATCATTATCATTTAAAGTATACGACCCCTATAATAAATTAAATTTATAACGGTGTTTACAATTAACCGTTAGTTCATATCTCTGATTTAAGAGATCAGCCTTGTTTTTAAATCTAATAATTTCAAACTTTTCGTTAAGACACAGGTAACACGGGGAATATAGGGATTTACATGTCAGGGATTTCTTAATCAATGTCCAATTAACCGTAGGTGTTTTGTTCTTTTCTTTTAGGTTCCAAAAGTACTTGGACAATGAAGTCATGTACCTATAGTCACAGTTATTGAAAGATTGCATATGCCCCCGCCAGCGTTCTTTGAATGTATTCATTGTGCTACCAATGTAAAACTTCTTTATATTTGGATTCTCAATAGTTGAGATAGTACTAAGATAGACTACAGAACGTATTCCACAGTTATTTTGTAATGGACAATTACTAGGATACCTACAATTACATGAATTATTATTTTTGTCATTATATTTAGTATTACTGTCAGTAACCTTTTGAGTAATCGAGCTTTTTGAATCCCTATACTTGTTAAAGACTATGTTGTTATGTTTTTTAATGATTTTCTCTAAGTTATCTGCACAACTATAGCTTAATTTAAGTGTATTAGGATTAAATATTTTACTAAGTGGGTTAGTTTCAGTGTTAGGGAAATGTTTCTTGATTAGGTTTAGAAACATACGTCCTAATTTAGATTTAATCATTAAATTGAAAGGGGGAGTGAACCAGATGATCTTTCTAGATCTATTCTTATTATGGTTGTAGTTAACAGGGTTTTTATACTGAATATTGATATCTTTGTATCCACTATTTTTAAGTGCAGAATTATAAAAGTCACTATGTTTATTAAAAACATCTTTGTTAGAAGAGTTAGTGCTAATTCTAAATCCAATGGAAGAGGGTATATGTTTGATAACTGAAGGGGGATGGTTGGAATTTGGATGAACGTATATCGGATTGGAATTAACCTTCACATATGGTTGGAAAGAGTTGTTAGCAAGGTTTAGGGTGACGTCTAGAAAATCTACTTGTTTAACATTAGTAGTGACTATTGTCCTAAGACCTAAATCCTTAAATACCCTATGAATCATTTTCCTAATACGGTCTACCTTAGTTTTAGTGGAGTTTTTAACAACTAATAAACCATCATCCCTATACAATCCTATACTATCGGAATCCAGACAGTCAAATGCACTTAAATTATACAACAGAAATAATCCAACCAGGTCAGAAGCTTCAGCAGAATCCAGAGAACCCATCGAAATGTCAAAATTGTTGTTGTAAGACTTTTTGGTCCACTGTTCATCCTTGTAGATTAGAACAGAATTTCGGCATTTCATGATGATGTCCACCTCACTCTCAGAAATATTAGAGTATTCCCGGGCGAAATCCAAGGCCAAAGTAAAAAGATCCTTCGATATAGAGGGATAATAATCGACAATATCGAACTGTATAAAAGTACAGTTGCCCTTATATCGGATGTTATTAAACCAGTTGATGACATCAGCTGTATTAACCCACTGTAGTAGTCCAAGGGTGTTTTTTATGGATTTGTTGGTTCTTTCTAAGATGGTCTTACTAATTCTGCCGATTTCCGGTTTGGTAGGGTTTATAAGCCTAGTAGATGGCTTAGTTTTGAATTCAGGTTTATGGTCTTTTAACAAGACATAGGCTTCCTTAGTTTGTAGTTTGCCGACCCGATCACTGATCAATAATTTATCAGTAATTGATTTACTGATACTGTTAATGCTATCTATTTGGTTGAAGTTATTTGTATCAATTTTTTTGTAGTTTCTGGTTAGACTATCCCTAACTAATGTATCACAGTCCTTAGGAGATAACTTATAAAAATTATCCGTTTTATCGGATTTTACATATATATCACCAGATTTATTAATGTCTTTGACGATACTATCCAGATTTTTTTGGAAGGCATTTTTGTATTTATAGAAGGTTAATCCTTTGATGATATCCAATAGTTCATTTTCAAAAGCAGACAATTGCTTAATAATTGGTGCAGTTTTGAGGCTTTTAAAACCATAAATTTCGCGTTCACACAATGGTTTTTTGTTTAGAAGAAAGAAGTAAGCTTTCCATCTCATTCTTCTGATAAGGTTTTCCGTTTGCTGTGTTAGATGGACGAAATAATCCCTTTTGTTCGTGGTGGGAATATTCTTAAGTGATATTCCGAAATTGATTCTATCCATAGTATAAGAATAGAATAGAAAGTGCTCGACAGTAGTAGGAGCTAATATCCAAGTATATGATTGGTGTATATGGAATGAATTCCAATAACCAACAATTACTATTCTTAAAAGAGTGCTCAATACAAAGTAGAGCAGATATAATTATTTATTTTTAAAGAAAAAAAAAATTTATAACATAAATATGTTATAAAATCACTACAAAAATAGCCATTTTGTTTCAACACCTTCGGTGTCTTATGAAACCAAATAGATAGCATTAACAGTATCAGTAAATCAATTACTGATAAATTATTGATCAGTGATCGGGTCGGCAAACTACAAACTAAGGAAGCCTATATCTTGTTAAAAGACCATAAACCTGAATTCAAAACTAAGCCATCTACTAGGTTTATAAAACCTATTATATATGTGTGTGTATATGTACGTATATGTATATATGTATATATTTGAATGTATGTAGGTGTATGTGTATGTATATATATATATGTGTGTATATGTTTGTATGTGTATCGTTATATTGTGTACCTAATTTTATTTACGTATATTTATGTTGATATTGAGGTTTTTTTTGTTTTTTTTTGTTTTTTTTATACATGTATGTTAGGATACGTACATTTTTGTGTTTGCATGTATATCGAAGTATGTCTATGCATATGTATGTGTATGTATGTCTGTATATTTATATATGTTTTTGGTCAAATGTCGTTGCATTTATGTGTATGTACGTATATTTGTGTATTTATTACTATAGATAAGTATTTTTATGTAGATATTCATGTGTATGTATATTTCTGTATGTGTGTATGCATGTATGTATGTGTATATATATGTATATATATATATATATATATGTATATATATGTGTGTGTGTATATGTTTGTATGTATGTATATGTGTATATATATGTATATATGTGTGTGTGTTTTCTTATGTATGTGTATGTATGTCTGTATATTTATATATGTTTTTGGTCAATGTCGTTGCATTTATGTGTATGTACGTATATATGTGTATTTATTACTATAGATAAGTATTTTTATGTAGATATTCATGTGTATGTATATTTCTGTATGTGTGTATGGATGTATGTATGTGTATGTATATGTATATATATATATATATATGTATATATATGTGTGTGTGTATATGTTTGTATGTATGTATATGTATATATGTGTGTGTGTGTTTACTTTTGTAGGTTTGCAGTTGTATATATGTATGTTGGCACCTGTGTGTATATACTTATATGTATATGAGGTGGAAATCGTAGCTACCGATGGGTGTTGAATTTAATGTCCGGTTTTTTTGTTTTTTTTTACATACACTATTTTAATATATTAAATAATATTAATTTTGATCATTTTTATCTTTGTATATTTACTCGCTTAAATTAGATTTCAATAGGTTGTTAACATTCATGCAATGACATTTTCTGTCTTAAATATTTATCGGTTGGGGTATGCAACTGTCTGGGTCAATGTCTGTGGATGTGTGTGCATGTATTTATATGTATCTATGTGTATGGAAAGTGCATCCACTTTTAATTATGTATGTATGTACGTGTGTGTTGGTTTCCCTTCTCCCATCCCCCCCTTTTTTTTTTTTTTTCATGACAGACGGTGGAGATGTTCTCTGTCTTGTCCCCTTTTTTGTGTGTGTATATGTCTTGGTGCTTATGTATTAGAATCTGACTGCGTTTGTTTTACGCGTGAGTTTGGGACCCCATTTACACATCATGAGGATTAAAATGTATACATTGTAAAAAGACCGGATATTAAATATAGCTAAAGTAACTTCAATGAAAAAATAAATTGAATAACATATATATTTCTTCTTTTCTCCTCAGTAATTTTATAGTTATAAACTTGATAGCGAATAAATGTTAAATTTTTATTTTGTAATTAGCAGTTTTAAATTTTAATATTAAATTTTATCATATAATTTAGTAATTATTCGTTGGAATAAATTATTTTTTAATACTAAACATCTGAATAGATATTATAACATGACTTCGTTATCGAGCTGTTTGAATTTTCCTGTACTTGTGTTCTTATTGGTCCATCTAGCCTTTGTAACAACGTTTTCCCCTTGCGTAGAATATTAATTAATTTGAAACTTTTAAAACCATTTATTTTACATTCAACGTCATCACTTGATAAGACACCGAAGGTGTTGAAACAAAATGGCTATTTTTGTAGTGATTTTATAACATATTTATGTTATAATTTTTTTTTTCTTTAAAAATAAATAATTATATATATATATATATATATATTATTATTATTATTATTATTATTATTATTATTATTATTATTATTATAATCTCAGAAAGGGACTTCTGTAGTACAAGCTAATAGTAGTTTCCGTAATATATTCGGATTAATTTTAAGTGGGGGTAAAGATGGGTTACTGTATATATTCCTTATAATTATGTCAATAGTTTCACAAACAGGGACATTGGTAAATAAGTTTTCAACATCAAGTGAAGCTATGATTTCACTGTCAGGTTTTTCACTTGGATTACTTCTAATGTTGACTTAACACTATATTTACTAGGGAGGTAAGGAGTAATAAGTTGATTAATGTATTTTGTTAGATGATATACAGAAAAAAAAATTCTGGATCAGTCTGTTTACAAACTCACTCTTTCCCTCTCATCTCTCTATGTCCCCCAATATGCCTTATTTTGAATTCTGGTTTTCTTCCCCTTTTCTTTCTTTCTCCCTTTTAATATTAAAAATTATTCCTATCTCAGTTTTTCCTCATTTTTTCTCCTTTTTTTTCTTTTTTGTCTCTTCTTTCTTTTTCTTTTTTCCTTTTCCTTGTGTCTGGATAAATTAAACTCCATTTATCAATGTAATTTTGGTCTGAACGATTGGGCAATAGGCCATGAAATAAATTATTACCACCGGATGGATTTTTAAAGATTCCTTAATCATTATTCATATATACATACATACATACATACATACATACATACATACATGCATGCATGCATATATCTATCTATCTATCTATCTATATATATATATATATATATATATATATATATATATATATATATATGGATATTTCAACAAAATCAGGTAAGATTCGCTACATAATTATAGACGAGGTTCAACATAACGATGCGTCTCCTCAGGCGATTGTAAATTACTGGCGAGTCAACGATAAATTCGGTTTCAAAAGCAAAATGCATCGTCATTTTTGGGTTTTACTCTGATCGAATATGACCTATGTTTTTGTTGTAATATCCTGAAATAAATAATATTGCTCTACTATGTATTGAACCCTCTTTTAAATTAATACTGCGTACGTTGGAAGTGTACTTTATTTGTTATTTGTTATATATATATATATATATATATATATATATATATATATATATATATATATATATATGTATGTATGTATGTATGTATGTGTGTGTGTGTATTATTATATTATATATTATAGTATTATTATTATTATAAAACGCAGCCCTAAAAATAGTGAATACAAAAATGCTAACATCAATTATAGAAACAATTGTACTAACCAAAAAAAAAAAAACAGGAAAAGAAAAATCATTTGGTATATCCCTCCGTTCAACCAAATAGTTAGTATTAAGCTAGGACAGAAATTCCAAGTTTTAATTGAAAAACACTTTCCTACCAATAGTAGACTTAGTAAAATATTTAATAAAAACACCCTAAAATTAAGTTACAGCTTGGGGGCTTTGGGGGGGGGGGAATAAAACCACAATTAAAAAACTAGCCCCAATGAGTATTTACAATATGAAAACAGAACTATTTACAAGAAAGGAAATAAAGTAATGTGTAATCCCTAAATGTGACAGAAACGTCAGTTCACTGGACGAAATCAATGCAGGACTTTAATAATATAAAACATTCATTCACCCCATTCCAAAAAGGAAAACTCATCAGAACAGTTACCATGAAAATATTTATAGAAAAGGCATTTATAATATTTATAGTAAATAATATATATATATATATATATATATGATGGATTCTCCCGTCGATTTCGACGTATGAGGTCCTGACAAATATCCCTGTTTACGGTTCTTTGTGCCTGCCCACGCTCAGGCGAAGATGGTATTTGAGTCCAGCTAGAGACCTGCACACAAGGCCACAGTGGATGCTGGCGTGAGGGTTGAGAGAAAGCGTCGCTGGTATATTTGCATTCGCTTTTCTTCTAAGCCTAGTTTCCTTTAATTTGTGAATACCAGCCGTGGAGAAATGTTTGATTCGCTGGTGACACATACTCTTCCAAGCATCTCCATCATTAGCATTGAGCTCAAAATTTCTGCTATCGATCTGGACAGCTGCAAAGTTAGCTTTCAATTTGTCTTTGTAGCGAAGCCAAGGTCGTCCAACATTTCGGCTACCACCATCAAGCTGACTGTACATGAGTTGCTTTGGTATCCTACTATCGTCCATGCGAACAACATGACCTGCCCAGCGAAGTTGTGATTGGATCAGAAAAAAAATATATATATAAATATATATATTTCAATAAAGGTGCAATCAATTTACAAATTCATGAATTATTCATACATAAAACAAATACAAGGGTTAATGATTAAATGGCGAGAAATCCATCTTGGCGAACAATTCAATAATATACAAAAACCCCGAATCTGTTTATGAATGAAAAGATCCTGTTTTATAAATTTCCGTCGCATTAGATGTTTTTATTTTACAAGCTTTCGTCTTTTCCTACAGACATCCTCAGGTATGAAATATTGTGTTCTTGTTTATACTTTCAGTAATAAGTGGACAAACGAAAATAAGGTTGTAATCCGAAAAATGCTATGAGAAATGTGTGTTATTGTTTCGGAACGTGCAGTTGCAACGCTGAGTTTGAATTTAAAATTTAAGATTAAAGTTCTGCGTTTATGTACAAATGTAGTGATAAGAGAATTCTTTTTTACTGGTAAATTTTCCGTCAAAGTGGTATGAACTATATTGTTCAATAATTACAGTAATGTCGCACTTATTTTTTGTATATTATTGAATTGTTCGCCAAGATGGATTTCTCGCCATTTAATCATTAACCTTTGTATTTGTTTTATGTATGAATAATTCATGAATTTGTAAATATATATATATATATATATATATATATATATATATATATATATATATGTGTGTGTGTGTGTGTGTGTGTGTGTGTATGTATAGATATATATATATAGATATATATATACAAAGAAGGAGAGAGAAAACGGTGGATAAACTGTCGTCTAACTTATGCAAAAATGAAAATAACAATGACATCTTATTTTGAAAGATATATTGACCAAAATTACACATATCTTGAAATAATATAGAGTAAATTTATTCAATAAAATCACCATTGGCTTCAACCATGGACTCCAGATGACTTCGGAATCTCCTGCATCTCTTCTGGACGGTTGATGAATGCTGCCATAATCTTTGCCTTCAGTTTATCTTTGGTGTTACAAGGAGTTATGCTGGTATCTCGCTCAATTGCGCCCCACGCGTAATAATCAGCGGGGATGCAGTCTGGTGAGCAAGAGCAATTAAAATGGATAGAACAAGTAACGCGAAGAGTAAATAATGTCAAGATGTTGAGACTCCACACTACTTCAAATAAAATGTTAGGAAGGAAATCCCATCAATACGAGAAAGAGCGATAACAGCTACTGGACATGAGAAACCTTTTCAGAAGAATTGTTTTAAGAGAAAGATTTTACAAATTTCAAAAGAACGCATTACTCGCTGCACAGTCACTGAATGTCAAATGTTTTATTGTAGGGAAACGGATAATATATATATATATATATATATATATATATATATATATATATATATATATATATATATGTTATGAAATGGACAAAGATATTTTTTTTATTTTTATACATTCTTTTTTATAGATACAAATTTTTAAGTAAATACTCTGTTTATAATAAACTTTGTCCATTTCATAATGTGTGACGTCATTCGTTTACATTTGGATACGCATCGAACAGATATGAATGTACGTAAGAGAATCATGGAAAATTGTAGTTTAAAAACAGTAAAATCGACCTTGCTAAGCGAAACGCTCCTCTGTGGCGAAATCGGTAAAAGCACATCAGGCTATATGACGGTTCCTCACAGGATACAGGTTCCATTCCTATGGGAGGGCACATGTTTTCTATGACAATTTCTTGGACATTCAGGCCGGTAAATGTTGTTAATACTGTTTATTATAAACAGCATTTACTTAAATATTTGTATCTATAAAAAAAGAATGTATAAACATAAAAATGTCTTAATATATATATATATATATATATATATATATATATATATATATATATATATATATGAATAGGACTACCAGTTTCTTGCGCCCTTTTACGCCTCGTCATCAGGTGGGCAATTCGATGATGTGTTTATTTATGCTCGTTCGGCCAACTCAAGTTTTTTTTAAATTTCAGTTCAAGAAAGGGAACAAAGAAAAACATTTAGGCGTAAGAATAAAAAAAGAACAAAAATTAAGAAGACAGAAGATGACGACTGACATTGCATTTAAATTTTTGAAGATCAAAATTGATTGGAAAACGAGTCTGGTGGAGAGTTCCTCGTGCGAGAAATGCAAGAGAAGAAACTATTAACATAGAACTTACGGCTACATCTAGCGGCCATTTCAATAACTTACCAACTAAAATTACCAAGGTACGGGGAATACACGTACGGCTAAAGATTGAGTTACCGAACAATCACCGCAATTTGAGAAGAAAATAATAAATCAAAAAAGAAAATCTCCCAAACACCAGAAAAATTTTACAATTGTGTCGAAAAATATCTATTATATGTATAATACACAAATTTAAAAGAATATGAGTTAAAGCCAAACGCTTGCTTTCTCTCTCTCTCTCTCTCTCTCTTCAGGACTTAGGTGATGATGGCTCTCCACGGTTACCTATTATGTTGCTTTCAGTATTACTTTCTAATATCTCCCTGGCTCTCCATCCACGGGCTCGAACTTCTCAAATAAATTATACGCTTCTATCTTCTGCGTAGTTGTGTGTTAAGTTCTCTAAACTTTTCTTTTTCATTGTGAAGTATACGATTGTGATAAGCCTGAAACGATACATTTCGCCAATATAGATAGCGATGATAGAGTTGGATTCATCTTTTTCCAGGGGTATCGGGTATGAAATGAACACAACATATAAAGCTAAAATTCCAAATCGCTTAACTGAGTTTGTTTTCATTTCTGATAACTGTTTATTACCAACCAATTCTAGATTGGGTTTACACGTGCAAAAAATGCATAGAAAAATGATACTACAATGCATCTTAAGTCAGACGATCAATTCAATTATGACTGAGAAAGCGATAGCGTATAAAACCAATTCTAGTTATGACTCTGAAAAAGCGATAGCCTATGAAACCAGTTCAATTATGACTCTGAGAGAGCGATAACTGATGAAACCAATTCAGTTTTTACTCTGAGAAAGCAATAAACTATGAAATCAATTTAGTTATGATTCTGAGAAAGAGAAAGCCCATGAAAAGAATTAGAGATCAATGTTAGGCACTTCATACGATGATATACGTGCTTTGAAAGATAGATAAAGTCTTTTTAAGTCTTTTTCTTATGAAAGTTTTGAAAGCAGGCACAGAAACTACAAGAACTCCTACAGAAGATTGTGAAGAAAAGCGAGGAGACAGGATTAGGAAATAAATTGCATAAAAGCCAGAATATACACATATGTGCAAATTAATTGAAACAAACGATTTATTCTCCTTTCTTTCACCATACGCTCAGTTTTAGACCCACTGGAGTGACAGTGTGTAATCGATTTCTATTTTTAACTCAGATTTGGTCATTTGCAGTGTTGTGAATCTATTTTCGAGGTATATGAAGATATTTGTTAGTCATCCATGATGGCATCAGACTTTTATCATGCCCAGACACTATTGTCTCGACTGTCGATTAGTTACCCTACAGTCATTGTCTGCAATGGACATCACTCCACAGAAGCGTACGAAAACTGTAACGCTGCACGAACACGTTGGTAAGCCTGACCAGTGAGCAAATCAAAGTAATATAGAGTCTCCTGGAAACTCTCCTGATTTAAATTCAATCGAGAATCTGTGGTGAATCTGCAATGAATGACTTTGTGGAATGGACAAACGAAATACTGACATGTGCTCTTGGTCATGTTTCAGTGGAAAAATACGAAAAATGTAAATAATAACGTAATTCTTCGTTTTGTTTCAATTAATTGGCACAAGGGCGTATGGTTGTCAGCAAAAGGGGCATCCCAACATGCAAATTACAAAGTAGAGATGCAAGAATTTAAATATTTAGGAAGTGTTTAAACAGAGGACAGAAAGTGCAACACCGAAATCCGAAGTTGGGATAGACAAAGATCCCTTTCAAAAGCGAATCTAAGTATTAAGAAACAAGAAAATTTCGTTAGAAGCAAAGAAAAGAGTAATAACATACCTTCTATATGACAATGAATGATGGACAATCTCCTCTCAAATAATGAAGAAAACAACAGAAATATGGTTCTACAGAAGGAAGCTGAAAATACTATAAACTAAATAGCAACGATGAAGTTTTCGAGAAAATGGAAACAAAAATGACATTTAACATCAGGAAATAATGAGGAAAATGGACTTCGAAAATTTGATATTCACAAGACAGATTGATAACAAGAGGGTCAGAAAAAAAAAACGCGTAACCTAATGAGTTTGTGTAAATGGATGGTTAAACAGATTTTAGTAGAAATAGCAAAAAGACAAAATTTACTAAGTGCTACGAAGGACAGGAAATTGTGGAGGCCCATGATCGCCACCGTCATGAAGAGACATGGCATATAAGAGAAGCTTATGTTGTTCTATATACCGGATGTAACAGTAAAATTGTCCAAATCGTGCAACAGCAAAATTGTCCAATTGTTAGATTAAGCTTTGAACTGTTATATCATAGAAATGATTAAAGATATCTTACTGGAATTCTCCAAGGTTTTTATAACACTATTGGACTCTACTTTGAGCAATAAGAATGCGTTTAGCTCTAAGTTGAAATGATTATCCCACTTGCTGTTGTGAACTCCTGGTTCAATTTTCCATTCTACTGTTCCCTCTTTTTTAAACTTATTTACCATTCTCTTGATGGTTCTTGAATGGACTTTGAAGATGGAAGTCTGCGTATGAATGTTGGTACCATTCCTGAAGGCTTGGGTTATTTTTTTCCTCCCACCATTGCTTAGTTGGAAAGATATAGTGGGGCTGACACAAAACAATTTTAACACTGTTCTCTTTCTAGCTGAATAACTCAAAATAATTTTTAGTGATTCTTACTACAAATTGTATCATGATAGCTAAACGTCTTATCTAAAAGTCTGGAAAAATAGAAACTCAGTTTAGTGTATTTTTAGATATTAAACATTCTGTTAGATGGACGATTATCCCTGTTGTTACACGATTTGGATAATTTTGTTGTTACGCCTCGTACACAAACAATAACACATTCAATATATTGACCAAGTAAATCATTAAGGATCTCGTTACGGACTTCCCACTGAAACAAATATTTATTTATACAAAGCATGTCTCAAAACACCTTAAACTTAGTAGATGCAAAACCAAGAAATAAATATTCAACACACATACAACTGAGAAATGAAACACTCACACTTCAATGCCTATGGCACAGTCGCCAGCAAATCACGTTCAAATGGCACTGATATCTGATATATTGGAAGACTAGAGTCGACATTCTCCTTTGAATCCTTAAGCAAAAGTCAATCTGCCTGCGGGGGATCTTTGTGTCTTTTGAAAAAGTCAACAATTACTTATAACGCTTACACCAAGTAATGGCAGGAATCGATTGTGTCGACGCGGTAACTGTTTTTTTCTAGTCTTTCATTAAAATCGTTTCTTTTTCTTTTCATTTTCTGTGATTTATTAGTCAATTGCGCTGTTATTGCAGTATATGTCTATAATTCAAAGAAGAAAAAGAAGTCTGTTTTCGGGCCTTCATCAAGTGTATATCGACTCGGGTAACTTACAGTGGAAACTAGGTGAGAAATAAATGTGAAGTACAAAAAAAAACAAAAAAAAACAAAACAAAAAAAACAAAACAAAAAACAAAAAAAAAAAACAAGACGAGATATCCCGAGACATGGGAAGTGTAACGAGAACAGACTACCGCCGTAGATTAAAATGAAGGGTTCAGATTCCGCGGCTGGTCACACGGATCGATATACAACTGGTGAAGGCCGAAGGGCACAACGACCGAAGTGTTGTAATAACAAAAACAGAGATGAATGGTCTGCATATAAATAGTGTAAATAAGTATCCCTTGTTCGATCAATAATCAATAATCAGTTCCTCGTTCAAGAATTTATATTATTAACTCTAACTACATCTA
Organism: Acanthosepion lycidas; assembly: GCA_963932145.1. NCBI lineage: Eukaryota > Metazoa > Mollusca > Cephalopoda > Sepiida > Sepiidae > Acanthosepion > Acanthosepion lycidas. The sequence goes on from OZ010590.1 coordinate 12,381,858, forward strand.
AAATTTAAACACATATCTACAATAAATCTTTTTTTTTATTTTCAATGTCATAACCCATCAGTAAGTTGACGATAATGGCCCTCCACAATTTTTTGTGAATCGCTGAGACTACTGGGGAAAAAGAGTGTGAGGTATCCCGTTGCATTCGCCACTATTTGAAATTCAGAGCAGATTTTCTCCCTTCAGGACGTACGTGACTATAACTCTATGTAGATTCCTTTTTATTTATTATCTATGAAACGCCGTAACTTGGTGCCCCACCAGGCTGTGTAATGGTTAGCAAGCTTGTCTTGTGAAAACAATTATGACTGAGTAGTGAGTTTGATTCTTACTGGATGTCCCATACTTTTGGCCTTGTGCCACATCTAAGCTACGCTTGGAAAATCACAATATCAATTTTTGTTCCTAGCCCGTGTGTACCCGCTCAGGATCCCCACATTAAACCGACCTTGTGTCGCAACCTGACTTCGTGAGGGGCTGAGTAAATACAGATTGCCATAACTTATTTGGAACGATATTTGGGATAAGAGGAGCTAAAATTAACACTTCTCTATGACAGATTTTATTATTTCATAATAAACATATAACAGTTAACACCAAGACATCAGAAAACAGAATCAAATAAACATAACAATAATAACCACAAGTATAGGATAAGGAGAGCTAAAATCAACATTGAAATATGAAAGATTTTATAATGGAATTCAGAGTTTTCCTAGTAAGCATATAACAGTACTCAACTGACTTCAAACCCGTTGTTTTAACTACTGAGCCATCAATAAAAATATAATGTAAATATAACAGTATTAGCCTCAAGTATGGGATAAGGGGAGCTAAAAGCAACATCGCAATATGAAAGATTTTATTATGGAATCTAGAATTTTCTCAATAAGCATATAACAATGCACCACTGCCCACGACCCGCTGTTATTAAGACTAATCTATCAAAAAACAATATCATGAAAATATAACATTATTAGTCACAAGTGTGGGATGAGGAAAGCTAAAAAAAATTGCAGTATGAAAGATTTTATATGGAATTTATAATTTTCCCAATAAGCATATAACCGTACCCCACTGTCCCCAACACCTTGTTGTTACCACTAAGATATCAGCAAACTATATCATGTAAATATAAGAGTATTAGTCCGAAGCATGGGTTAAGGAGAGCTAAAAACAACATTGCAATATGAAAGATTTTATTATGGAATTCATAATTATCCCAATAAGTGTATAATTGTACCCCACTGTCCTCATCCCGTTGTTGTTACCACTAATTCATGACCAAACAATATCATTTAAACACAACGGCCTTAGCCCCAAGTATGAGATAAGGAGAGCTAAAAACAACATTGCAATATGAAAAACTTTATTATGGAATTCAGAATGTTCCCAACAAGCAGATAACCGTTGCCCATTTTCCCATCCCGTCGTTTTATCACTAAACCATCAAAAAAACAATATAATGTAAATATAACAGTATTAGGCCTAAGTTTGGGTTAAGGAATGCTAAAATCAACATTGCCATATTAAATATTTTAATATGCTAATGCTAAACCATCAAAAAAACAATATAATGTAAATATAACAGTATTAGGCCTAAGTTTGGGTTAAGGAATGCTAAAATCAACATTGCCATATTAAATATTTTAATATGCTAATGCTAAACCATCAAAAAAACAATATAATGTAAATATAACAGTATTAGGCCTAAGTTTGGGTTAAGGAATGCTAAAATCAACATTGCCATATTAAATATTTTATAATTGAATTCAGAGATTTCCCAATACGCATATATCAGTAACCCACTTTTCCCAATCCGCTGTTGTTAAAACTAATCCACCAGCAAAGAATATCATGTAAATATAACAGTATTAACCCTAAGTATGGAATAAGGCGAGTTAAAAGCAACACTGTGACAGATTTTATTATTAGGTTGGTGCAAAAATAATGTCGTTTTCTCACACATGTTACTATGAGAGAAAACGACATTATTTTTGCACCAACCTTAAATTCAATATTTTCACAATGAGCGTATAAAAGTACACAACTGTCTCCAGCCCGTTGCTGTTACCACTAATCCTTAAGAAAATAATATAATGTAAATATAACAATAATAACCCCCGACGTTTTAATGAAGCTGAGGACTAAAAAAAAAACACAAACCTTTATTCTATAAGTCAATGTTTTAACAATAAAATTGGTAACCAACCAATGTTTAGAAAGATTTTCAGAATAAATTTCTATGAGAAATATATAACGTGTTGTTAGGTTTATAATTACTATTCTCGTTTTAAAAATATTTATAATAGCTTGTTTTGGGGTGTATCAGCTTTTATTATGGATATAAATTAAGAGAAACATAATCTTTTATTTATAACTAAATAGAATCTATGTAGGACAGTCTTAAATATTTGACTGACACAATATCACATAAACCTCAATAAATATTATTTTATTATTTTCCATATTAATTCGAGCTACTTAGCATTCTTTAACTTTCCTCAGTCTTTCATTCATTGATTTTATTTTTAACTTCGTATCTAAAACATGGAGAACAATTGTCAGAATGTGGAAGAGTATTGTCTTCCATGAAAGTAATATTCGAATTGAAAGTTCTGTTTTGTAAAAGAAGTTCATTCATATTGACATTATCGTGAATTTTGCAAAGACACATATTTATAGTTCATACAATTTCTTGCATTATTTACATTGTCCGGACTGTTGTCCCTAACTTTATTGCCATATTCACAATGTTTCGGCCGTTGTACGCTCCGGCCTTCTTCAGGTTATTGGACTTTCGAATCGTATCCTTTATTTCGTGCACCGGGGTAAATTATTCTAGTACCACAGATGTCTCAGTTATTTCCCTTTAACTCAATTTTCCGTTTAAGTCAACTCTACAAGTTTTTGGTTCACCACTGCTCTGGCCTGGGACTGAACTAGCGACTCTGGGTCTAGTCACTGGGTCTAACTAACGTTTTTATCCACTGGGTCATGTGTCTATGCGTACGAACAATCTCTACATAGAGATTGGTCATACTTGTAGTTGAATCTATAGGTAGAGATTGGTCGTGATTATACTTGAGTTACTAAGTAGATATTGGTCGTGTTTATACTTGAGTCTATAGGTAGAGATCGGTCGTTATTATACTTGAGTTGCTAAGTAGATGTCGTGTTTATACTTGAGGCTATAGGTAGAGATCGGTCGTGATTATACTTGAGTTGCTAAGTAGATATTGGTCATGTTTATACTTGAGTCTATAGGTAGAGATCGGTCGTGAATATACTTGAGTTGCTAAGTAGATATTGGCCGTGTTTATACTTGAGTTGCTAAGTAGATATTGGCCGTGTTTATACTTGAGTTGCTAAGTAGATATTGGTCGTGTTTATACTTGAGTCTATATGTATATATTAGTTGTCTTCATACTTGAGTTCACGAGTATGAATCCGGAATAGAACACATTTTGGTGGTAATGTACTCTTCTCTAGTGGATGCAATTGGTTTATTCTAGATCCTTTCCATATAATCATTTTTTATTCTAGAAATGTAAATATATATAAAAAAATTTCATCAACATCAGTTGTTTAATAGTAATTTTCTTGTGAAACCCTTGACTTGTATGATAAATCGGACAAAGTGTAAGTTCCAAATTGTAAATTTTCCGCTACTCAAAACTGACAGAAATGTAAAAGGCTTTTAAATGCAAACAAAGAGCTCTTTTTTCTCTTTCGACCCGATTCGAAATCAGCGACATATATATATATATATATATATATATATATATATATATATATATATATATATATATATATATATATATATATATATATGTGATAAATACAATATAAAGTCAAACCGAACATTGTTGATAAGAAAAATTACTGACAGGTCTTTTAGTTGAGTCAGATAAATCACAAGGCGCCAACCAAATAAATGTTGCAATAGAAAAAATGTGAATTAGGTCAGTCGATATAAACCTGATCTGAACAGCCGAATGTTTCGAATTTGGAGGTTTTTAAGAAACGTATGTGAAGAATAATTGATTCAAAACGATCTGTAGAATATAAACCCAGTCTCTTTTTAACCATAGTCTGTGCCTTTATTTCTTCAGTATTTATTCGCACTTTATTATTTGGGAGATTTTTTGCAAAGGTCAATGTGTAATTTTAATCAGTTGCTTTCATAACCCTATCTCCCCACCCGATCTCTCTCTCTTATCTATCTATCTATGTTATATTCTTTCTTTCTTTTCGAACTTGTTCATATTTGTCTACCTATCAAGTCATAGTTTTGTATCTATCTATCTATCTATGCTATATTCTTCGCTCGTCGACAATTCGCTGTGAACGACGAAGGAAAATGTTTTGTTATTTTTTTCTTTGCGTGTGAGTTCGAATCTTCGTTGTCAATTTGTTGTGGATTCCGGGATTAAACCCGGTCTCAATGAATGACAAATGTAGGAATGAAATATAGCAAATAAATGTATTGACGTAATAATACAATTGGTAATACGGTTAGTAGATCCAGAAATGTGGTTAGTATTTAGTAATAATAATATATATACAGTCTGGGAAATTCAGTATCGAAGTATGACTTCCTTCTGAGTCTACGTGCTCGCAACTGTGACTTCTACAAAGCAGTTACCTCACATTCTCACCCTCTCTGCTACTTCCGACTCCCGGGTATTCACCGGAAGCAGTACAAGTACACACTTGTATGAAAAAGGGGTGGACCCCTTAACACTATCTATCTATCTATCTATCTATCTATCTATCTATCTATCTATGTATCTATCTATCTATGTTATATTTTTTCTTTCCTTTCGAACTTGTTCAGATTTGTCTACCTATAAAGTCTTATTTTTGTATCTATCTATCTATCTATCTATCTATCTATCTATCTATCTATCACATGAGTAGACAAACATGCGGACATCTAAAAATTTCAAAAAGAGACACATTTTGACAGGACAGGAATACATACAAAGAATTTCTGAAAAGTTCTTTGCCCGACCAACTGAAAAACAAAAATTCTATTTATGCATTCAAATTTTGGAAAATGGGTCAGATCTAAAACTTTTCTGAAGCTCCCCTCTTATACATAAATACATCAGTAAAGTACGTGTTCTAAAGTTAGAAAAACGTTTTATGGACTGTGTTTCTTCAAGATGTAGGCTATCATTGCTCTTCACAGATTCCTATCATTTGTATCTGTTTTGTTCCCTTGTCATCCCTCACAGTCTCTGCGATCCATTTACATAAAAACATTGGGTAGCGGTTTCCCTCTGCTCCTATCTCCTGTGCGTGTTAAATTTTCCAAGCCCTCTTTCCTCGTTATGTACCCCATAAATATCAACAGTCACTTTTTGATTCTAAGTATAAGCATCTTTTTTTTGTCGTTTCCTTTAAAAGTTTCCCGTTATTCTGTCTATGGTATCCCCAATATCTTTGTTACTTGAAGCCTCCTCTTCCTTTGTTAGGAAAATTGTCCCGTATTCCCTGCTATATAGTAGAAGTGATATTACATAGCAGTTCAGCACTCTTTCTTTCTAACGAAATTTTCCTGTTTCTTAATACTTTGTTTAGCTCCTAGAAAGCATATTCCGCTATTTTAATGTGCTTTCGGAACTGTACTGCATTTTTCGTCGTTTGTTACGGCACTACCCAGACAGTCATATATATTTGTATACACACCACCTGATTCTAATGTCTTCAGTCCGCAGCTCACAATTTTACACAACTGTTGATTTTTCAATATAATCTTCTTTCATAGCGAATATAAGCCCATTACCTGCCATGAGCCCCATTTGGGGATCTGTTAAAATTAAACTCACTACATGTTATTCCTTGTATCTACATTGAACTGCTTACATACATTGCATTTGCAGAGGTATATTTTACAACACTTAGCCTTTAAAGTTTTTATTATTAGCCGTAAGAAGACACTTTCTGTCGTAATTTTTACATTTCACGAGTAAAAAAAATAATGACTATTTTGAAAAGTATTTTTAATTATTTCTAATCAATATTATTTTTTGATGTTTTATACATATATATATTTGATGTCCTAGTTTCTATAAAAATGACAATGGTAACTACTGAAATTAAACATAAGGAATAAATAAACTCCTAAGACACCTGTCTGGGCCAAAAATGCGCATTAAAAAAATTTGGCAGTTAATGGGTTAATCAGATAAATCTAGCATTTACACAATTGATGATTTTTTAATATAATCTCTTCCTTGTAAGAGTCCTTAATTCAATAGCAAATATTATAAGATAAATCTAGCATTGTACACTGAAAGTTTTCGATAAAATTTCAGCTAGAACAGTGGCAGGATATAGACATTGATCCGACTTCATAAACACGCTTTTGATTTGATTTCAGTATTAATTATTAGTTCAATATGGCAAAAGGTAAAATTTTGAAAGTATTGCTACAGAATATGAAGTATTTCTTCTCTTAATTTTTTAAAGATCGAAACAAAACATAATCCTTTACCTCAAGCGCACCACGGGCCTTGTAGAGGGTGAAACTCGTTTAAAAAAAAATCAGTTCAAAGATCTGTTTATATTGCTGAGATGATGCATTATGTACACTATTTACATTATTCGGACTGTTGTCCTTATCTTTGTCGCCATATTTATTACAACGTTTCGGCCGTTGTATACCCCGGCCTTCTTCAGGTGGTTTGAATGTCGAACTGAACCCTTTATTTCGCTCGCTGGGGGTAGACTGTTCTAGTTCCCCGTGCCATGTCATGAAATTTCCATTAAGCACACAACAACAGACATATAAATAACTGCCACTGCTGATCTTGAAATAGCAAGTGACCAATCAGAGACACCATACGTCACTTCCTCCTCAGCTAAGACGAGATAAAAACGAGAACAAACTGAATGCTCGTATTTTCCCTCGTAGGTCCAACCCGCAGAAAGACCTACAATCACAACGAATACTGCTTGACATAACAGTTAAGTAATTTCTACTTGTCGCCAGGAAATTTCTTAATCTCCTGTGAAATGGTACTTTACTAAAATAACATTCATACACATTCGTTAGTCAAAGAAATTATGATCAGAAACGTTACTTTTCTTCTTTTTTTTTTTGTTTTTACAGTTGTAGTTATTTTACACAGTTGAATATTATTCGATCATATATGAATCTTTTGAGCATTTATTTAGTAGATGTGGCCCTTTTGAGGGATCTGGATGTCTCCCCCTTCAACGGGGGATGCGATCAATGTATTCTAAGTAGCAGTAATTCACGTAGGAATATTAAAATACAACAGTTTACGAAAACGATTCGATTTCTTGATCTTGTAATGACAATAGTATGCGGGTGTAGGTTTTAAGAAAAGTTTATTCAACTAAGAATACAAGGTTCGCGTATAGTGTCCATTTATAGTCCCATTAAACAGAAAATAAGTGGAGAACATTCTTGATTATTCATAGCACCTGTTTAGCGGCATATCAACCTCTATGGATTATTTAATGCCGAAATCTAAATATTTTGTATGGAATTTTATGGCTTCAAATAAACATATTTGGTACATAATTTTATAATTTCCGAGTAAAGGAAAGTTTGTGTTAGATATATAGTTTGATAAAATGTATTGTTGGTAATTTTACTATAATAATGTATTTTTATAGATTTTTTTTGTGTTGCATTTGCTATGAAAATGTATTATTGCTCATTTTATTATAAAAATGTATCCATTTATGTTTGGGTGTTCACCATTTTTGCATAGCTGTGACCATAAATGGCGCTACACCCTGGGTCAGGATGGACCTGGGAACAACAGCAATTAAGAGGAGATTCTACCCTTCTCAAAATCTCCAATTTTCCTATCAGAGACCTTTCTACTGGATGTAGTTGATCGTCATACTCTGGACGAGGGAGTATTAGTAATTTCTTTTGCAAAAATATATTGCTGGTATTTTCTTTTAATTATGAAAATTTATTGCTGGCATTTATACTATAAAAATGAATTTTTTTACTTTCATAGTGTTTTTACTCCAGTTTGAAGGAGGGTATCGTTACCAATAGTTTGGATCCTAACAGGTGCTACGACACCGGCCCAGGGTGGAACTTGGAACAATTAAGAGGTGGTTTCACGATCCCCGAAACCTCCCGATTAGAGACCTTTCTGCCGGATGTAGTTTATCGTCTAACCCAGGGCGCGAAAACAACTCGACATCCATACCATTATCATAGAAGACCAAAAGATAAAGCCTGTGTTTTTAATAAAGCAGATATGCAAAGTGTCATACAAAGGAAACGGCGGAAACTATGTACGACATTCTCGTGGAATTAGAACTGCGGGAAATGCCTTATTATTAACTTTATTTTTTTCCCTGATATACATATCTGAAATCAGAAAAAATTAAGTAAATCTCACAAAATTCTTGCGAATATTAATTCATTTCTTGACACCAACGTTAGGCTTTGATGAACGCGCAATACGAAAAATGTAATTCTGTGCAAAAGAACAAATGACTGTTGAGGGATTGAAATATCAATAACGGAACAGTTATACAAACTAACTACAATACAGAGTATGAGATGAGAGTACTAATAAATCATCAGTTACCTCCCTTTAAGATCTAGGAGGTATAAAAATCACGCTGTAAAAACCGTCAGTAGACTAGTAGTCAGAGTAAAGTGCAATAAAACTTTGGCATAAGTTTATTCACTGGTTCTGTTTTTACTACAATTTATTGTACTTTACAATGGAACTTTATATGCGGCCAGAACGATTTAACTATGACTCAGGAAGCGAAGCAACAGATAAATGCTGAACACACTGGCTCGAAACTTTTACGAAATTCATTGAAATTCTACTCCTTATGAAACCAATCGGCTTATTAACAAGCGTGCTCTTCTGGTTAAATATGTGTCTCATTCAATCAACGATATCATTGTAGACTGTAAAACCTATGAAGATTAAACTGTAAGAGGTTACACAGAAGATTCTAGTATATATATTTACAAAACATATAATTAAGACAATTATTTTTTTAATAAATACATGTGTACTAATAAATCATCAGTTACCTCCCCTTAAGATATAGGAGGTATAAGAAGCACCCAGTAATATCCGGCAGTAGACGAGTAGTCAGAGTGAAGTGCAATAAAGTTTTGGTATAAGTGTATTTACTTGTTCTGTTTTTGCTACAATCCGGTAATAAAAATATCTACCTGAATATTTCTTACATTTTCCAAACTTCTCCTATTTCTTTTCCTTCAAATCTAAATGTCTGTAAATTCGCTTACTGATAAGAAAGTAAACTGATTAATTGTCAAAGTAAATTCCATGGCTGACAGCGACCATTGCGTAAACTTGTCAACAACAAAAGACTGATAGTTGATAAAATGTTTTACAGAATTAGAGAATATTCAAAAAAGGGACATTATGCAGAAGAAATGAAATATTTGAACCTCCAATTTAAAGTACAGGATATTTATTCTGTATTACACAGAATTGTAGCACAAGGCCGAAGGGGAAACGGGGAGGAACTGGTCTTCATTACCTGCCCCAGTTAATCCGACTCATGACCCATTCATTCATTACAATTTACTTATCGATCACCTCTCAATCCTGCATATACTGCAATACTGCGTATTCACAGGGGGGCTACAAAACACGCCATGATTTAAAAATTTGATGAAAGTCCGAAATGTTCTTTTTTTTCCATTTTTTATTTATTTATTTATTTACAAAAATATATAAAAATTCCATCATTCATGAAATGATGGGGTGGGGGATGAACCCAGAAAACGAACAAAAATGTAACACAAATATAAAACTAAAACTAAAACAAATGTTACTAAGACCCGTCCCCACCCAAAAAAAATAATAATCGCCGCTGTATTTTGCCGATAGACAGAATCAAGAAGCACACCAATATTTAAAGTACAGTGGTCAAGAAAAAGAAGATTATTAAGAAAACAGTAATATAGACTATCGGAGAAAAGATTGAAACGTAACATGAAATGAGCACGAAAATGCTGCAATTACAGATTCTATCAATTTTAAGTTCTCATTGATTGATCTCTTTTACGGCACATCAACCCAGGTGGATCATTTAATGCCGAAGAAGGTTTTCAGGCAAATAATTTGAGGTTGGGGGGGGGGGAGCAGGAGACTAAATGGAGGAAAATTTTTTTTTTTTTTTTTTTTTTTTTTTTTTTTGGCGGGTATTGTAGATTGTATAAAATTGTTTGAAAACAATGTAGATAATCAGGTTTGGTAAAGAACTTGTTTTTATATTTTCCTGTAGAGCCTAATTAATGAAACTTATGATGTTACTTGGATCAGTATTTTCAAATAGGTCCTTTCAGTTATCAGATTCGTAGTATTTATTTCGGGTTTGCTGAAAGTTATAGCAATTTAGTAGTATGTTTTCAACATTGTATGATTCCTGGTAATGGACACATCAATTTTAAGAAGATAGATGGTATGGTTTTCAGTAAGAGTAACTCACAAGTTACGAAATAAAGATATTGAAACCAAATAAACACATGAATATAAATATCTGGGAAGTGTTTTAACAGATCACCGAAAATGTGCCACCATATTGGGATAACGAAAGATGACTTCAAAAACGCTAAAATTGAGATGAGAAAATTTTGTTAGAAACAAAGAAAGGAGCGCTGAAGTGATATGTAATACCTATGGTCTTATATAACAGAGAATATTGGATAATTTGCAAACAGAGGAAGAGGAGATTTCGAGCAAAAAGAGATGTGGTTAAGTTCTCATTGATTGATCTCTTTTACGGCACATCAACCCAGGTGGATCATTTAATGCCGAAGAAGGTTTTCAGGCAAATAATTTGAGGTTGGGGTGGGGGGGAGCAGGAGACTAAATGCTGAGGATTCCATGATCATGGAAGATGTTACAAAAATAGGGATAACAAAAAGGACAGTGACATTAATGAGAAAGAAGATAACTGACACATGATGAGGAAAGACGGTTGGGATAATTTAACACTCACATGACTTACTGAAGGCAAAAGGAGTAGAAATAACCAATGAGAAATCTGCCTGACCATTTTGCGTAAATAGATAGCAGAACAGGGACTAGGTGGGATATTAAAGGAACAAACCTTGTTTAGAGTTACAAAAGATAGAAAGTTGAGGAGAGCCATCACCTACATTCTGAAGGGACACGGCACGTTAGAAGAAGATTAGGAATGAGTATATTTAATTTTAATTTTTTGGTTGTCCATATGAGATAAACTCAACTTGTAAACATATTGTATTCTCCTGACAAGATTCTGAAATATGACAAGATTGTCAAGGAAAACGATTTTACGTTATTACTAAATCTCAATTATATTTTACAACAATATTTACTCTGTACAAGGCACAAGATCTACTCAAGGTAGAGGCTTACAGAGTAAGATGCATAGTTTATGGGAGAGGTAACAGTTAAACATGAACAGGTTAAGATTGTAATGATTGGTGAATCATCCTTCTCGGTGTCGTTTCCACAAATCAGAGGTTCGTGGGAAGAAGTTGCTAGAGTGGTACTTACATCTCACCAATGGAATACAAAGGGAAGGAGGATAGTTGGCTACTATGTGCATGACATGGTGGGTCTTAACCGTGATAGAACTGGTGGAACTAAAGAATGTAGTTCGTCTGAATAGTTCCCATAGAAATAGTGATAGAACAACGAGAAGCTTATCATATTTTGTTTACTATTTACATTGCTCGGACTATAATCCTCATCTTTGTTGCCATATTTATCACAACGTTTCGGCCGTTGTACGCTCCGGCCTTCTGCAGGTGGTTGGAATGTCAAACTGAAACTTTTATTTCACTTGCTGGGGTAGACTGTTCTAGTTCCATCTTTCATGTCTAATGGATATCAGTTATCTTCTGTTAATTCCCCTCTCCAAGTTCTCCACCGCCTTAACCGGGTATTGAACTCACACTCTTTGGGTCCTGTCACTCGATCTAACTAACGCCTTTATGCACTCAAGAATACATGGCACAGTGGATAAAGGCACAGGGGATAACGACTTTATCCACTGTGCCATGTGTCCTTGAGTGGATAAAGGCGTTACTTAGATCCAGTGACAGGACCCAAAGAGTGTGAGTTCAATACCTGCTTAAAGCGGTGGAGAACTTGGAGAGCAGCGAGCGAAATAAAGGGTTCAGTTCGACATTCCAACCACCTGAAGAAAGCCGGAGCGTACAACGGCCGAAACGTTGTGATAAATATGGCAATAACGACGAGGACGATAGTCCGAGCAATGTAAATAGTGTACATAATACCTCATCTCAGAAATATAGAGAGATACTGAAGGTTTTATTTGTGGGAAAGAGTTTGTAGGGTGGAAAAAGATTAATTACCTACAAGGACGCAGGGACGCTTTTGAACTCTACCAAGACTTGAAAGTGAAGACTGGGAAACCTCTGCACATATATAACAGCAGTACTCCATTTTCGGCCTGATGTGACTATTGTAAAGTTAGAGGATAGGGTGAGGATTCAGGTACTTACTGGTGCGGTGCAGGCAATCGAACATTTTTCCAGCATCTTTAGCGATGGATAGTATGTACGGCTTCTACATTGAGATTTCAAGTCCGCTCAGTGATAATAGAACATCACTATTTTTGTTTGTGATGCATTGAATGTGACCAGTCAGTTTTTTTCCCCCACTAAGCTGTTAGAGCTCGGTCAGAGGAGAGATCAGTTGCCAGGCTTTGGTCATCTAGTGTTTGGGAGGTGCATCGATCGAAATTTACTGAACTTGAACGTTGAAGGCAAACGATTAGGCTTACAGCCAGATCATGTTGAAACACTGCTTCTCGTACAGTCACCGTAGTTAAGCAGCATCGAGCCGGGTCAGTACCTAGATGGGTGACCGTTTGGTGCCATAATATGGCAGGTGCTGTAAGATTGGATGTGTGAGTGGTGTAATGGGTAATGACTCTGAATTCTTAATCAGAAATCAGAGTTCCAATTCTCGTTGGGTTCGTTATATTCATTTACTCGCTATACTCTTGGGAAAGATATGAATTCACATATTCTCCCCGCCCCACATATAGGTTAATTTGTAAGAATTGTATCATTAAACCATTATTATCCCCCCACCAAAAAAAATTCTTAGAATCTAAAAATATTTTCTGGCTTTAAATAACCTGTAAAGGGCTAATAAGTCGTAAAAAACGAATCAATCCATCAACAAACCACTATTTTTAATATTTGAGTGCTGCAAATGAACCAACTTAGCCAAAGAGACACAACTCAATTCCCAAAGTTTTGAAAATCCAAATTCCAAATATAATCTTTGTTTTAAATGCCATTCTGAAAGATGTGAAAATTATTTCTCTGTCTGTTTTTGATAAATGCTCCAGCTTTCGGCCGTTGTAAGCTCCGGCCTTCCTCATGTGGCTGGAATGTCGAACTGAACCCTTTATTTCGCTCGCTGCTCCTGTTAATTCCCATCTCCAAGTTTTCCACCGCCTTAACCAGGTATTGAACTCACACTCTTTGGGTCCTATCTCTGGATCTAACTAACAACTTTATCCATTCAAGGACACATGGCATAATGGATAAAGGCGTTATCCCCTGTGTCTTTATCTGTGCTTTTTGAGTCCATATATTTACAGGTAGACGTTGCTGTAGAAAAAGGATATGTTCATTTTTTTAAGTGATTATTATGAAACATGGTCGCCTCTGGCAACACCGATTTATATTATAAATAAATATTAACAAAAGATTATTTTTGTTTTCCTTTCTAAAGAAAACTAGTCTGTGCAAATCGGATTACACAGGTCGTTCCGGAAGTCATGTTGGAATTAGTTGGATAAAAACAATCTATATTTTCTATCGGTACCATTACTGCCTTTCGACATCAATGATCTTTCTACTTAGCCAATCAACTTCAAATAAAAGCTTATGATTATTGGGACAAAACAGTTTGATGGCGAATGTTTCAATGAGCAGCTATTTGAAAATATTATGTGGTAATAAAATAAGCTCATTCCATCTCCTCACTCGCTTATAATCATCCATTACTGAATTCGCCGAATAAAGCTTCTACTTAGAGTTGCTATCATATTACATATTACCTGTAAATACAGGGCATCCCCATAAATTTCACATCATGTCGCAGGCCAATAATTTTGGCAATTCTTGTTGAAATAACCTCAAATGTTCACAGAATGTATAGAAGCAGATCAAGATTTTATATTTAATCTTTTATTTTTGTTATCTCAATGAAAATCTGCCAGAGGGGTGGATCGGGCGACAGTTTTCTGATGAAATGGCCGTCGTGGTCACCGGACCTGTTCCCGTGTGATATCTTTTTATGGGGATATGTGAAGGGAGTGATCTATGCCCCCACTTCTTTCTGCTGATGAAATCAAGCAGAGAATCACTTCCGCACTGGATGATGTTACCGGAGCCATCCTACAGCGTGTTTGGCAAGAGATTAACTATCGACTTGACGTGTGCCGTGTCACGAGCGGTGCAGATATTGAACACTTATGAAATCGGTCCCATAATAAACTTATGATATTCAACGCCTAAACTGTTCAATTTCATTGAGCTAGACTTAGTAGTTTTGAAGATAATTGCTTTTAAAACAATTGCTTTTGGGGGGGACACCCTGTATGTCTATTCAGGAAATACCAATCTCCGACAGACGGAGTAATCGAGTGGTTAAAACATTAGCGTTACGATAATGAATCTCACTATGGTTGATTTATCAATGAGTTGACTTGGTGATATTAGCCTGGGGAAATGCTGGGATGTAGTGAAGTGGAAGTTTTCAGACCAAATGATTAATACTAGATTTTTCATTATTTAATGTTACATTTTATTCAGCTCCATGATTTTCTCATCTACTCTCGGCCAGTCTGTGTTGTGACTCTCCAGACCCCTTCTTTGTTATGCGAACCTTACATTCTCTACCTGCGATGTATGAGAGACCGCCCAGCTACGATTGTTTGTATTAGTTTGGTGCAAAAATAATGACGTAATAATGTCGTTTTTTGACGTAACGTCAAAAAACGACATTATTACGTCATTATTTTTGCACCAACCTAATATAACTGCGTGTATTAGAAATCATTCCGACGCTTGAAAAGCCGGATACAGGTGTAAAGTCACGAGCTTCTCTTTTCGGCGGCCGGTAGTTATTACTTTTGGTCTTTAGCACAAAATAACATTTTTCTGCCATCTTCACACTTAAAGTGGGAAATTCATATTTCTTCTTGTTTAGGTGTTTATTTTCTGAACTGAATTTATACCAACTTTTGTTTAGCATGTTAAATCTTTTAATGGTCCAAGTGAACAATAGCCATTCTTCCAGAAATCGTTCCAAAGGTCACCTCAAAATATAGCATAAAAGAAGACTAATTCTTTTCAATTCTCTTTTCTTCTTCACTGTATACGCAATCATTTTTGAAAACCAATTTAATGAAATCTAAACCCCAGGAATACACGAAGCAGTTTTTTCAGTTTACTGATGGAAAGTGACAAGGTCGGTTGCTTGTACATTGTTAAAACGAGAACTGTGAGAGAGAAACTATTACTTAGGTTTTATTCCCCTGAATTATTCATAAAACAACACCAATAGAGAATAAAGAAAGTAATTAAAACTATATTTTATCTATGTCTTATCAAGCGAGAATACATATGTCAATATTTATAGTCTTGCTGTTTGCCTCGGAGTTCTTGATAGGCTCCAGACGTGGACATGCAATATAATTGGCCATTTCATGGAAATTGCTCCGAGGAGTTGCATTCGCTGGTTCCCAGACTTCATGAGTTCAAGAGCCCTACGAGGCTGGCATCCCGCTCTCAGCCCTTCACTGTCGAAACTCCTAAATGTAGCCGTCTCTTCTACTCCAGTAGCTTCATGTTTCGCACCTCTCGCCTGTGGAACTCCCTTCCCTATTCCTGTTTCCCTGTGAGCTATAATCTCCAGCTATTCAAGTGCAATGTCAATCGACATCTCCAGTTGCCTTGATCTATCCACTATCCTTCTCCTCATACTCTCTTCTATCACTCATATCTGATCTCGCTCTATATTTTCTGTAACCCCTTGCGTCCTAGTGGCTTCCCGCCTTGCTTGGGGTGAAATGCTTAAAAAAAAGAAAGAAAGAATAAACTTGGGAACTTAATAAATTTGTTATTAACTCATTTGGTTCTTTTCATAGAGAGGGAAAAAATAAAGTAACCTTTTTAACTTTTTAAAATTTAAAATTAAATTTTTAAATTTAAAAAAATAATTTTTAAAAACTTTTTATTGTAATTTTTTTATTTAATTTTTTTATTTTGTTTTAATATTTTAAAAAAAATTAATGTTTTTCAATTTTTTAAATTTAATTTTTTTTATTTTGTTTTTTTAAAATCATTTTTATCTTGCACGAAAAGGTGCCGTCATCAACCCAGAAAATAGAATCGACTAACCGGGTTCGAATTCCGCTTCGGACAGTTCCTATTTCGAAGGAGAGAGATTAATACTTTTATCTCCGCTACTCGTGCAATTTGCACGAGTAGCGGAGATAAAAGTATTAATCCATCTCCTTCGAAGTAGCCGTCGCTGCCGTCGCTAGATGAGTTCCATTATTGGTTAATTTAAGTTCTTCTTCAGATGATAAACTTTGGAATTTCGAATTGAACTGTTTATGGTAAAATTCACTCACTAGTGTCACATGGATAAAAGCCTTAGATGAATAATCCAAAAAGTGACTTAACCCAAAGAGTTGTGGGTTCAATACCTGGTGACGGTATAAGGAACAAAACTTGAAAAGTTACCAAAGGGAAGTAACTGATGGTGAGATATCCCCGCAAAAAGCCATGACACATGGAATTAGAATAATATACCCCTGTGGGTTCGATTCGAAATTCCATGGTATATCACCTGAAGAAGGTCGGAGCGTACAACGGCTGAAACGACATGAGTATAGCAATAATGATGGAAACAACAGTTCTAACGATGTAACGATTTTCTTTCAATCTTCACTAAATCTTTGTCGTTGCTCACATGTTCATTTCATGCCATTCTCAGCATCCTTCTGTAGAATCAAATTTCTATCGCTTCAAGTTTCTTCTTCACCTGTAAGGAGTTGGTCTAGCATTCACTGCCATGTAGTAATGCATATATCACATAAAAATTCAATATTCTTTTGTTATCTGTCTATATTTCTGAGATGAGGTATTGTATACACTATTTATTCAGACTATTGTCCTCATCTTCAGTTCGACATTCCAACCACCTGAAAAAGGCCGGAGTGTACAACGGCCGAAAAGTTGTAATAAATATGGCGACAAAGATGAGGACAATAGTCCGAATAATGTAAATAGAGTACATACCTCATCTCAGAAATATAGACAGATAGTGAAGAAAGCCGGAGCGTACAACGGCCGAAACGTTGTAATAAATATGGCGACAAAGATGAGGACAATAGTCCGAATAATGTAAATAGTGTACATAATACCTGATTTCAGAAACATAGACAGATACTGAAGAAGGCCGGAGCGTACAACGGCCGAAACGTTGTAATAAATATGGCGACAAAGATGGGGACAATAGTCCGAATAATGTAAATAGTGTACATAATACCTCATCTCAGAAATATAGACAGATACTGAAGAAGGCCGGAGCGTACAACGGCCGAAACGTTGTAATAAATATGCCGGCAAAGATGAGGACAGTAGTGACTCTGATATTAGTTAACTGTTTATTATTCGTTTTTTTGTTTCTAGTTTGCCCAAAAATTTATTTTTTAATTATTTCTGTTCAGATAACCTGGCTGCATTTATCAGAATTTTCTTTCTTAATGAATCCCTGATCTTACCAAATTGACTACAGGCACTGTTCATCAGACCTCTTCAGCTTATCCTCATATACTGTAACCATTGGGAAAACCACAATGCAGATTAGCATCGTGCGTGTATTTGTACGCCTGTACATGGAGAAAGAAAGAGAATAAAGGAGACTTGTAGATACAGATGATCGTAGCATACATGATAACAGTTGGCCTACATACATCATTTAATCAATCAACGGATAAAAAAAACAAAAACAATCTTGTTGCTATGGCGATTTAGCATGGCTATACTTATATGTAGGAGTACTTAACTGTCTAGCAACAGGGAAAAGCCAGGTTTGTTTGGGCTTCATGACTCTCGAGTGCCACACATCGTTTGTTTACAAGAAGATATTGAGCATTAGAAAGAAAACAGGAAATTGAAGAGGAAAGCATCCTGGAAGAAAATCTGATTCAACAGGAATACTTACTTCTGCTGATGATTTGACCTTTGAAACGATGATTACCAAAGTGGCATTAGAGTCTGATTGATAAGATCAATAACTGATCAATAAAGAAAAGTCCAGCTTCTGGGCCGATATAAAAGGTATCATCGTTCTTATCAGAATCAGTCATCGATATGGTTATATTTTACTTCAGCTGATTTTATAAACCATCGAGGGAAAGACATGAATAAATTGATGAGACATGGAATTTTTTAAAATATATCATCCCCAAAAAAGGGGGGGCCACTAGCACGCAACGGGTTACAGGGAGTGAGAGCAAGTGTAAAAAGGGTGTTTGAGGAAAGAATATAGGGAATGACGGGGATTAGAATCAAGGCATCAGAAGATGTTGATTGACATTACATTTGAATATTTGATGATTATAGCTATCAGGGAATCAAGTAAGAGGAAGAGAGTTCCACTGTCGGGAAGGGCGAGATAAGAAGCTGTTGAAGTAGAAGAGACAGCTACATTTAATCGTTTCGATAGTGGAAAGATGGGACCAAGATGCCAAACTAGTAGAACGCTTAAATTCACGCAGTTTGGGTACTAGTCAGAGCAGTTGCCATGAAAGTACCTGTAGAATAGAGGGAAGCCACATCACGTCTGTAAGAAAGTGACTGTATGCCAGATCAGGACCTATCATATTGCATATCCGTCTCTGGATTTTGTCGAGGACCTCGAGATGAACAGCGAGGGCACCAGACCATATATGGTCAGCAGTATTCAATGCAAGGACGAATGGTTGATTTGTAGATTTGAAGGATGGACTCAGGAGAGAAAAACCTTCTGGCGCGACACAGAGAACTAACTTTTCTTGCGGTAGATGAAGCTAATGAATTTACAAGAAAATTATCAATTATTTAAATAAAGAAGATTGGAATCAAGAATATTTAAACATTCTTCTTGTTGTTCTATGTAGTGCTGGGTAAGACGATAAACTACATCCGGCAGCAAGTACTCTGATCAGAAGCTCGGAGATTTGGAGGAGCGTGGAACCAGCTCTTACTTGCTGTTGTTTACAGGTCCACTCTGACCCGAGATGGAAGCACCTGTTAGCGTCCCAGCTATGGGTAAATAGTAAAACCTCCGAACAAAACACTATGAAAGTATAAAAATACATGTTTATAGTACCAGCAATATATTTGTATAGTAAAATTACCAACAATAGGTTGGTACCAACAAATTGTAGCGACTTCACTCAAATTTGTTTAAAATGCTACCATTCCACACGTGCTAATGCCCTTGGGAAAAGTATGAATCCTTTTCTTCTCCCCTCAGCTATGGGTAAATAACAACTGGTCTACAGCAGAATGAAATAGCAACCTACTGTGGGAAAAAAAAATCTGCCTCGTCAATCATGCATCTTTCGATAAATGATCGCCTAAGCGTGTATCACGCATGTCCCATAACTGATTGAAGTGCTAATACTCTTGGGAAAGGTATGAACTCTCTTCTTCTTCCACCAGCAGGATAGAACGGGTTTTATAGCCTTGGAAGGCAACTGATCTACTGTAGAGAGAAATGGCAACCTACAGCGGGAAAAATTCTGCCTCGTTAGTTATGTTCGCCTAAGGATGTCCTACTACACCCGACGTACTCCTCATGACCTTGCACCTTCTGATTATGACTTACTTCGATCCCTATGAAATTAATCTTAATGGCAAAAACTTCAAAAAGTCTGTAAAAGCTATTTAGACCAGTTCATCAGGTAAGAAAGATGCTAAATTCTGGGAGGAAGGAATCATGAAGCTGCATCGAATGTGGTCAAAGGAAGTATAACAAATTGATGCATATGTGGTTGAATAAAAAACACGGTTATTTTAACAAATTTCAGTTATACAGAGCCTTCTTAACAAGAAGTTATTTCGCTGTTATTTTTAATACGAGACATTACTCCACACTAATAAACAAACATGCCTTTTTCTACCATAATATAGAAATATTGGTTGGTTGGTTGGTTGGGTTTTGTGGCATATCAACCATTGTGGGTCATTTAATGCCAAATCAAGGCATATATATATATATATATATATATATATATATATATATATATATATATATACACAAACACACACACACACACACATATATATATATATATATATATATGCATACATATACATATATTAAATATACAGTACTCTTTAATATATAGCTGGCAACATTTGTTTGTTTGTTTGTTTGTTTGGGTTTTATGGCATATCAACCACTGTGGGTTATCTAATGCCAAATCCAGTTTATATGAATTTTAAATGCCTATTTTGTATGGAATAAAAAACGTATAGCTGGCAACATTATTGTTTCAAAAAAAAAAAAAAAAAAAAGAACTTAGAGCTGGCAACATTATTGTTTCAAAAACTTAGAGCTGGTAACATTATTGTTTCAAAAACTTAGAGCTGGCAACATTATTTTTCTGAAAACATTATCTGAGACCTTGCTGTTGGATGCAGTTTATCGCCATACCCAGGACGCGGATGTAGTTTATCGTCATACCCAGGACGCGGATGTAGTTTACCGTCATACCCAGGACGTGAGCAAAACCTGGAAAACTAGCAGTTCACTATTTATCCATAGCTGGGACACTAACAGGTGCTACCACCCCGGGTCAAGGTGGACCTGGGAACACCAGCAATTAAGAGGTGGTTCCACGCTCCCCAAAACCTCCAGATCAGAGGCCTTGCTGTTGGATGCAATTTAACGTCATACCCAGGACGCCTCATTGGGGGGTCTTACCCCTCTACAGAGGTACAGTCGGCGTATTCTAAAGCCCCAGCCGACAGGGCCCTCTGGCAACATTGTTTTTTCAAAAACGCATAGCTGGCAACATTGCTGTTTCAAGAAACGTATACCTGGCAACATTATTTTTCCGGAAACATTATCTGAGGCCTTGCTGTTGGATGTAGTTTATCGCCATACCCAGGACGCGGATGTAGTTTACCGTCATACCCAGGACGTATAGAAATATTAGTATCTAGGTGGGGTGATAAGGCTGCTAATGAATTGCCTTTTCTTTCGTGCTAACTTTGTTCTACAATTTTTTTAGTTTTTATTGTTTTACTTTTAATGATATAAAAATCTAAATTTTTACTTACACGTGATAACGAAGTTAATTTCATCGATAAAATTGGATGGAAAGTTAGTAAGGCGCGGGTACTGGGCGCCGATAACCGCTATACAACCTGGCCAAGTGGAATCGGCGAGCCGAGTACAAAGTTTTTCGGCTAATACCCTTTCGATAAGTGTGAACCCATCTCGGTCAACACCTTTCCGCCCAACCGGGGGCTAAAATAACGGAGTAAACTTTAACCTTTGATGGAAACCAATCTAAGAGACACTGAATTCAGATACACTGAGAAGGTAACAGGAAATCATTCCACCATTCACAGATAATAAAGAAAAAAACCTGTGGACAGCCATCATCGCCTACGTCCTGAAGGAACAGGACATGAATAACAGAAAATATCAGGTCATCCCATAAGTTCTGTCCGAATTTTGAATAAAGAAAACAAGTGACCAAATGTTACATTTAATTACAGATTCAATCAACAATGTATTTTCCCTGATTATCTATGACTTCCTCCCATCTTACTAATTCCATTACTGTAAAATTCTTTTGGCTTTGATTCGAAGAACTCACAAATGTCAGTTTTAACCACTTCCTGTGTTACAAAAGCTGTTTCTTCCAAATTACTCTGTAAGCTACGAAACAAATGCTAGTCTGAAGGAGCAAAATCGGGGGAATAAGGTGGATGAGGAATCTTCTCCCAACCAAGTTCTTCGATCTTTTGTGACGTGATTTTTGCTGTGTTGTGTCGCGCATTGTCCTGATGAAACATTACCCCTTTTCGATTCACTAGAGCAGGTCTTTTCTGGCCTTCTTCAGGTCGTTGGAATGTCGAACTGACATCCATTAAACATAGCACGTGGAACTAGAACAGTCTACCACAGTGAGCGAAATAAAGTGTTCAGTTTGACATTCCAACCACCTGAAGAAGGCCGGAGCGTACAACGGCCGAAACGTTGCAATAAATATAGCAACAAAGATGAGGACAATAGTCCGAATAATGCAAATAATGTCCCAGTATTTTACTATAAAAATGTATTTTTATACTTTCATAATGTCTTGTTTGGGGATTTACTATTTTCCCATAGCTGGAACCCTAACAGGTGCTACCACCCAGGGTCAAATTTGACTTGGGAATAGCAACAATTAAGACATGGTTCCATGGTACTTTTATACCCAGGACTTGGAACTTTGCCTACTTTTTTGACTCGATTGTAAAACTGAAATTATGTCTATTTTTTTTTGACTCGAGTGAAAAATAGGAACTCTGTCTACTTTCTTGATTCGAGTGTGAAACCGAGTCTTTGTCGAATTTTGATTTGAGATTAAAGTCGAAAATATATTGATCGTTTAGACTCGAGTGTAAAACAGGCTTACGGCCACATCACGTTGAAACACCTGTTCCCGTACGATTACGGAAGTTAAACAACGTTGAACCTGGCTAATAACCAGATGAGTAACCACTTGGGAATATCATGTGCTGTAAGCTTAGATGTGCGGTGCTGTAATGGATAATAAGTTCCAAGTTGTTATATTCTCTTATGCGCAAATACCGCTGGCATGAATACATCATTTCTCCTCCAAGCTATGGGTTAATTAGTAAAACTTGTTTCACGAAATATTTTATGACTTTAAATAGCCTGCCAAATTTTGATAAACCGTAGAAAACGAATCAATCAACCAATCGAGTGTATAAACAAGAACTGTTTATTTTTTGACTTGGTTATATAACCGGGCTGATGTCTACCTTTCCGTCAATTCATTGTATGTTTCCCTACAGGATTTATATTCAAAATTGAACCGAATATACGTTGAGCAGTGTGTTCAAAATATTGGCTAATCATTTGATACTTCTTAACGATTCAAAGAACGTATTTTGGTTCGAGGGAATCATTTTTTTCTGGTCATTTCAAATAATGATTACAGAAGTTAAGCAACACTTTACGACAACAATAAATTATATGCAAAATGATGTATTGCTACTTGGGAATAAAATAAAATGAAGCTATTCAGTACATTTTACAAGAAGTGACGTCGTTTATTAAGTGTTGAGCTCTCGTTAAATTGGCCAAACTAACCTCCTGACCCAAGTGTTGTAACTATTAGGTTGGTGCAAAAATAATGTCGTTTTCTCACATGTGAGAAAACGACATTATTTTTGCACCAACCTA
The DNA here is from genome assembly GCA_963932145.1 of Acanthosepion lycidas. Lineage (NCBI taxonomy): Eukaryota > Metazoa > Mollusca > Cephalopoda > Sepiida > Sepiidae > Acanthosepion > Acanthosepion lycidas. The sequence continues at coordinate 12,405,386 of OZ010590.1, forward strand.
ATAATAATAGCTAAAAAAATAAAAGAAAATATAATACAAAAAAGCATTTGATTTTGTTTAACGGTATATCAACACCTCTATAGATTAATTAATGCCGAAATCTAAATATTTTGCATATAAGTTTATACTTTCAGGGTAAATGTTGTTGTTTTTTTCACATATATAATGTGTAGCTGATGAAATGTAGTGTTAGTAATTTTGCTATAAAAATTTATTGTTAGTATTTTTTATAAAAATGTATTGCTGGTAATTTTACTATACAAGTGTATTTTTATACACTTTTAGTACTGTATTGTTTGTCAATTTTGCTATGAAAATGCCTTATTGATTTTGTTTGGGGTGTTCACTATTTGTCCATCGTTGGACCCTAAGAGGTGCTACAACCCGGGTCAGGATGGTCCTGGGAACAAAAGCTGTTTAGAGATACTCCCACACTCCTTAAAACCACTCCTGATCAGAGGCCTGCCGGATGTAGTTTATCGTCATACCCAGAACGATATAATTATTTTCATATAAAAATTCCAAAATAATCAGGTCCATTTGTTCGGTTAGATACATTCATTTCATTTCTTTTGTCTTTTCCTTATTCCTTGCATCCTGCATTGCGAAAATATTTTCTCCTTTATCGCATCTTAACAATACTGAGTCTCATATCAGTTTAGGAAAAAAGTAAATTGAGCATAGAATAGGCTGCGCTGGAGGTAGTTTTGCCCAACACCGCAAGTTGCTACAAAACCAAAAGTCATGTTCTTAAATAGCCTCGTCAGATCGAGACTTTTATATGGATGTCATGCATAGCAACTCGTTTAGAAATATTTAAACTGTCAGCTGTGTACAACCACTTTCAGGGATCAATGGTTAAAAAAGGCTTTGAGCGATTGAAGCCTGAGGGTCTTGGCAAAGATCATCCTTCTTTAGATTCAAAAAGAGCTTTACCAAGTAACAGAAACCACATCACTTGAGGACTACCAACAGCAGTAACAACTAAAATGGATAGCACATCTAAGTAGAAGAGAAAATAATGACGTAATCAAAATGCTGACATTCAACGCTACTTTAAATAAAAGTATAGGAAGGAACCCCCCCCCTATCAATACGGGAAAAGTCGATAACAACTACTGAACATGAGAAAGCTATTTTTCCTGTTTGAAGAAAAGATTTTATAAGTTTCAATCGAAAGCAGTACTGGCTGCTCGGTTGCAGGGAAACGACTATTATTATCACCATTACCATATCATGGGAAATATGAGAACACCATTGAAAGCAACCGCAAAGAATGATTTGATTTGTTTCCATTGTCCGTAACAGACATTTAACGATTCGCTTCATAAACGCCAAGTTGCACAACGGGAAAACAACCAATCAAAAATTAAATATAAAAAAAAAAACAACCAATCACAATTTAAAAGTAGATTTCTTTGTTCGTTACCACGAGCGCCTGAAGAGTGCTTTTTGTTCCTTTAACAAAAGGGATCAAGCGAGTTGATATCACGTCATTTGCAGGATGGAGCCCATAAAGACATTAATGATCAAAGGATAACTTCCTGGTCGATGCATCTGTGGAGGTTTAATGTAATGTCTGCGTTAGGCCGGTTGTTTAAAACATTTCAAGCCCCGTTAGGTTAGTTAATGCGGAAATATGAATGGAGCACTCAGTGAGGATCAAAATCAGTATTCATTACTTTACATACTCGAGTTTATTTCCATGGTACAAAATTAAGCGCATGTTGCTTGAGGAACTTAAGTAAATGGATGTCGAGACACGGTTTAGGATAAAGAAGGAAAAGACAAAATATATGTGATGGATAAATTGTTGTCTAAATTACACAAAAATGAAAATAACCCTGACATCTCATTTTAACAGATATATTTACCAAAATTACACAAAAATATCTTGAAGCACTAAACAGTAAGGTTATTCAATAAAACCACCATTGTCTTCAAACGTGGCCTCCAGACGGCTTTCTACTCACCCTACTATACTGTGCAGTCGACAAAAACAAAAACAAGCAATGTTTGAAATATAAAATGGCAATAATTTACCCATCGCACACTGCATATATATATATATATATATATATATATATAAGCAAACACACACACAAAAATAATTCCTGTTGCACAAGGTTGAATGTTTCTTGTATGTGAACAATAACCAAACAAACACAATACTTCGAATAATTTCTGTAAAGGAGAGATGTGGCCTTCGTTTTAACCCTTTGTGGTCTGTTCTAAGCGCAACTACTACAACCTTCTCGTTCGCATTAGTAGTAGTAGTAGCGGTACTTAGATGTTAGCGGCGGTATTTCGCTTCTTCGCCCTCAGCTTCAGTAACACACAGCGGACGCTTACTTTTCAATCTCTGACGTCCTTCCACTCAGTTTGACTGCATTCGAAGACAGACAAACCCAAAACTCTCTGCCTACTCCGGTTGGCTCGCAGACTGGTGACGTATCTGTTTTTCTAGTTCGAACGAACTGACATACTACAAAAGTACAACTTCACTCCTCCGAGAATAAACAATTTACTTTTTCATCGATTGGTTTCCAAGGTTCGCAGCATACACTATTATTTATCACCTCGCTATTAATTATTCTGCTGCTCTTTGTAAACTACAGAGATTCTTGTTTTAAAAATAAATTCTAGATCAATACATCTTTAATTTTAACTTCGATTCTTATAGTGTCAAAATCTATTTTTTAAAAGTTCCAAATTATTATTGTTCCAGTAATTTTCTATTAGTAATTTGATATCCTTTGTACACTTACAAAAAGATTGTATTTCGTGTTATAAATTAACTTTCTGTAACATTTACATTTCAATGTTTTTACGGCATATTAACATCTTGGCTTTTCGAAAACGCCTCTCTTTCACTTAGTGTTTTCTATTTTACAGCGTATCTTCCTTTATTATCATTATTATCATTTCAGGGATGATATCACCCCTGCCACATAGTATTAGCCACTTTTAACTTTTCCTAAATATACAAATGATATACTCATGGAAATATTCCCATTGTCAATGTTCAGAATAATGTACAAATATGTGTAAATTATAGTAAAATAATGTGTAAATATTTATATAAGATTTCCAATTTTTACATTCTTAGCTATGTTACTGAAAATACGTTGTCTTCTTTTCTTTTTAAACTAGAAAAACTTATAATAATTTTATTCGATTTTTCAAATTTCATATTATTAAGCAGATTACTGAAATTCCACAAAAAGAAAAGCCCAAGTTGCAAATTACCAATTGTAGATACGAAAATCAAACAAGTACAACAATTTCAATATCTGGGAAATGTTTTAATAGAAGACAAAAAGTGTGGCACTTAAATCAGAAGACGCATTGGTATAGTGAAAGATGCCTTCCAAAATCTAAGCAAAATATTAAGAAACGAGAAAATTTCGTTAAAAACAAAGAAAATATTACTGAACTTTTATGGAATATCTGTCCTTCTATACGGCAATTGGTTGATTCATTGACTCGTTTTTCACGACTTATCAACCCTTTGCAGGTTATTTCAAGCTAGAAAATATTTTTAGACTGTAAGAATGTTTTTTGTAGATAATAATGATTTATTCATAAAAGTCTTACTAATTAACCCATAGCTAGGGGATGAAGCGGTGGATTCATACCCTTTCCAAGGATATTTGCGCGTAAGAGAATATAACGAACCCAACGAGAACCGGAACTCGCCTCCCCAATTAAAAATTTCGAGCCATTATCCATTGCACCATCCGCACATCCAAGCTTACGGCACTTGGTATTCTCAAGTGTTCACTGATATGGGTACTGAGCAAAGTCGACTTCGGTGACTGTACAAGAAACGGTGTGTGTTATGTGGTCGTAAGCCAAGTATGAGATTAAATACTGGCCAATTTCCTCTCAGATGAATAAGAGACTTGAAACAGCAGAAATATGGTTCTACAGAAGGATGCTGATAATAACATGGGCGCAACATGTGAGCAATGAGGAAGTATTAGAGAAAATGGAAGCAAAAAGGACACTTATACTTAACTTTAGGAAGAAACAGCTAAAATATTTAATATATATAACGTGAAAAGATGCCCTCAGTACAGATTGAAAGAAAAAGGACTCAGGAAAAGATTGCATAACCTACCTAGAGAGCTTGAGTAAATGGATGACAATGTTTAGGAGAGTTTTTTTTTCCTATAAATATATTTTTGGACATTTTGCTATAAAAATGTATTTTTGGTTATTTTACTACTGATGTTGTTTATCTTGATTAAAATTGACGTTGTGTTGCATGTCGGCATGGAAACTATGATAATGGTTTTTCTTCACTAGTTTCTGAGTCGGCAAATTTAAAAACTTGATTGGTTATAGCTTAAGAATAAATCATGCAAAAATTATTTGGTCGTTGAATACATATAATGTGAAAAGAGGGCTCGGAAAATTTGATACCCTCAGGACAGATTGAAAGCAAAAGGAACTCAGAAAAAGATTGCATAACCTACCTAGAGAGCTTGAGGAAATGAATGACAATGTTTAGGAGAGATTTTAAAAAGACAAACATTAAGAACTACAAACGACAGGAAATTGTAGAGAGCCATGATCACGAACGTCCTGAAAGGTCATGGCTCACAGAAAAAAGAAAGGAATAGCTTTAAAAAAAATCTACATATTAAGATAAAACAATGTCTAACGCTCGGTTCCAAATAACATTTGAAGAGCTCTTGCACACTTTATGTCCAAAAAAGAAATCTTTTGTACGACTGCAAGGAAAATGCAGAATGCTATAAAGGTAACGTCCGTTTTTTATTTGTTAATTTTTTATTTATTCACTTTTTTATTTGTTAACTTTTTTTATTTGTTAACTTTTTTTATTTATTAACTTTTATTGAACAGAAAATAATTTCAATAGTTTTAGAAAATTTATAACAACTGGAAAAACCCGTGAAAATTCTTACATTTTTAATATATTTTCTGGCTTTAAATAACTTGCAAAGGGTTGATAAGCCGTAAAAAATCAAATCCTATCAAATCCGAGATAATAAAGAAACAGTACACGCGGAAAATAATGATCGCCTACGACCTGAAGGAGCACAACACAATTGTTTTTTGATTTTTATTCAGTCAGGCATAACTCTATCTCAGATCTTAATTTCCAATTAACTTTGCACTGTCAAATTTTAACTTCGGAATTTATTCTGTAAGGTAATTTTGTCTGTTTCATTGTACTTTAAAAAGTCATTTATATCTATTAGGTTTTAAGTTATATTATTCAACATGGCGTACACTGATATTAATTTGTCGTCTGCTGGATTTGGTCTTCTAATATTTATTGCGTTTTATAAGGATTAAATCTATTCAGTATTTTAGCATTTTATACTAGAAAGATCCATGAAAATTTTATGGTTTTCCTATTTGAATTTTTCTGATGAATCTTGATTATTAAGCTAATGATTGAATAAGATCATGGCGAGTTCTATGAAAATGAAATGGCCATAGAATTTCTCCTATCACATCGTTAAATATTTGAGTTTAACAACTTTAAAAAAAAATATTGTAATAACAATCATAAATATGAATGCTGATCATTATTTTAAGAAGTAAGGGGATACAAATGAAAAGATTTGAAATTGAAAACTTTTTTTCCATTTCACTGACACAGACGTGAAACACTTTTTTTCTTTCATTTCAACACTGAAATCAAGTAGAATCTTTTCTCCTCTTTCTACGTGATCAAAACGAAACATTCTATTATTTATGAGGCAGAACGTAACGGTCGTGTGAACTAACAAAGGGAACAACAAACACAATTATAACAGGATTGTCACATTAAAATAAAATGATTTTTCATGATTAACAAACTATTTAACATGTTCAAAATGCCCCCTTCATGTTTGATACAACGCTGACCCCTATCAGCAACACTTCCACAAACCATGTGACACAATTCGACATTAATTTCAGATAAATTTATCAGAAATTACTTGTTTTTAATTCAGGAATCGTTTTCGCTTTGAGCCTGTAAAAACAGATCATTCAGTACACTCCCACAAGAAAAAGTCCAGAGGTGTTAGGTCTGGTGATCTTGATTGTCTTATCTACCTCAGCACGAAAAATAAAAGTGGCGTTACTTTGCCGCATTCTGTATAATAAAAAGCTTAATCCTCAATCAAACCTACATAAAAATCTGATTGCTGCCCAAATAAACAATCTTATACATATATATATATATACATATATATATATATATAATTGAAAACTCTCCTAGGGTCACTCTTCAAGACATTGTAAATAAGTTGGTCGAAAAGTATGAGGTTCGTGTGACGAAAGAATGCATAAGAAAGCACTTGGACTCCATGGCCTTTACTTTAAAAGCAGTTCATTATGAACCAGAAGTTGCCAATAATAATGTCAATAAGGCGAAATGTAAGGATTACGCAGTAGCTTTATTAGAATTTCAGTCACAAAGTGTGCCAATTCTTTATATGGATGAAACCAATTTTAATCTCCATATTTCAAGAAGAGAAGGTCGCTCTAAAAATGGCATGAGGTGCACTACAGTCGCGGCCGGATCCAGGGGAAATAACATCCATGTTATTGGATGTATTAGTAATAATGGATTAATTCATCATAAAATTAAAAGAGGTTCTTTCAAAAAAGAGGATGCGAAAGAATGGACCAGAGAGTGCCTTAGAAAGGTAAATGAAATTTATGAAAGGGGAGTTGTTTTAGTTATTGATAATGCTCCTTGCCATACTTCAATTGAAGAAGTTGTGGAGAAGGATGAATTTAGGCAACACCAAATTTTCAGACTTGCCCCCTATAGTCCGATGTTAAATCCCATTGAAAAGGTTTGGTCAGTCATTAAAGCTGACGTAAAAAGAAGTATGGCAGACTCAGTTGTTGGGATTTTAAGAGGTGATGGCCAGGGATCTTTAACTATTAAAGAATTCCGCCTCAGCGAGTTAGAAGCGATGATCTCCGAGGCAGTTAATAATATTTGCCCTGAGACTTGCACTAACTTCTTATCTGGAATACAGAGAGTACTTCCCTCTGTAACTAACTTAGATGATGTAATCTTTTAAATAAATTTCTTAGGAATGTTTATATTTTTTATATCCCTTTTAAGTAAAAATAAAAGAATAAATATTAAATTTATTAGTATTATATTCATTCTCAATTTGAAGTTGATTAATCCAATTTGAAGTTGACTGAACCATTTTGAAGTTGATTAATCCATTTTGGAGTTGATTAATTTTTTACCTGAAAATAAGTCCATTTTGAAGTTGATTATTATCATTTTGAAGTTGAAAAGGTATAGTTTCATCACCTGTGATATGGTTCATTAGCCACATTCGAATTGAATCGCTGCAGTTCCAAAGATCCAATGGAAGACCTATCAAATTTAGGACTAGAAGATTTGCCACATTTTTAACTTCAAAACGGTAGAGGGCGTGTGCATATTAGTTTTACTAGGCGCGCGCACGAGCTTAGCTTAACTATCATTTTAGCTTGACCATCGATTATTAATATATAAGATTATTTTCGGATAATCTAACAACCGTTTTCCCTTATAATTCGTGCGAACCGATAGGGTGTCCCCATTCTCTTTTTTGTGTGGTAGTAAGACAAATGTCTCTGTTGGAATGGCAGTGAGAAAGTTATCTGCTTCTGCTCCTGCTCTTATAAGTTTTTAATCGGGAGAAAAAGAATGAAATACAATAAATCTAAATTAGCGAATTATTGATGAGAGGATAAAGAAGGAAGAAAAAAGTGAGGAGTACTAGAGACTAATGATAGCAAACCCCAGCAAACAATCACTCTGTTTACAGACAGACGGTTTGCGAGACTTGATATTCAATGACTCTAGTACTTTTAGATGAAATAAATAATGTGACTGGGACAAAACAGTAAACTAGTCAACACTGAATCCAGCTGCACACTTACTATTATGAAAAAGGTACTCACAAAGTGAGGATCCGTAGGTATTTGGGATTAAATCATTTGAAACCAAGATGTGATTCCTGATCTTACTTGGCGCGTGTTGTTTTATTCTCGCATTTAGTCGCTAATCCTTCCTATGTAGCTGACTCCGCAATCACCAATGTATTTATATACAACAGAATTAACTTGTGATGAGGCGGGAACAGCCTTAAGGATAGATGAGAGGATTGGCCTGGATTTAAACACGACACGAAATATATATATATATATATATATATATATATATATATATATATATATATATATATATATATATATATATATGTATATATATATGGTGGACTTTCCCGTCGTATTCGAAGTATGAGGGTCAAGTAGCTCAGTTCCTAGGAACCAACAGCCCAGACACCAGCACGTATGATTTAATTATAGTGGTGAAGGTTTGTGCAGAACCAAACAACACTTTTTGAAGGGCCGAATACAGAGACCTGGTGCACTATGTGCCTCAAACGACCCTACGCAGGTTTTGAATTCAGCGTTGTCCTTCTCCTAGAACTGTTGCTATCCAAGGCTATAGAACCTAGTTTGTCCCGCTATTTACCCATAGATGGTGGGAGAGAATAAGAGGATTAATACCTTTCTCAAGTGTGTATATATATATATATATATATATATATATATATATATATATATATATATATATATATATATGTGTGTGTGTGTGTGTGTGTGTGTGTGAAGGAGTTAGAATCCAAATTTCTTTGCATTTACTTTTTTAAAAAGTGTTCAATGCAACATAGACCAAAATATTATTTAAATATAGTTATTATAATAGATTACAATAAAAACATATTATCTACCATCACCCGATGATGAACAATTATAGTTCCGAAACATATTATATTATATTATATTAAAAAGAAAGAACAGTAAGATATATAATCCGGTGTTCTTATTGATATTTTTATTTTTACAAAACAGTGCTCAATGTAAATTTACAGAGCATTTAAAAAGAGATATAGTCTATTAGTAATTAAGAGTAAAAATAATATTTTCAAATTGTAGTTCAATATAACGTGTTCCAACCCAAACACCCCCCCCTTTAAGAAAGAATCTTTAAGTATAAAAGTACGAATTTAATGGAAAAAAAGCCGAAAAACCTTTGGTCGTTGATAAAAAAAAACAAAAAAAAAAAACAGACGACATGTGTTGATGTCAAAATTCGTTGAAAAATGCACCCCTACCATACCTAGACTTAACCTCTTTTTCGAACATAACTCATAATTGATACAACAATAGTTAATAAAAATGAACACCCTACCATCCCTGTCTAAATGATTTGATTTCTCTGTAGCGTTGGAAACAAAAAAATTATGAATTGTATGTGCGTTTAAAACTCAGTAAATTTAAAAATAAGTTATCCCAAAATTCGCTTGAAGATGAAACAGAACTAAAGTTTTTAATTTAAGTATATAATTAAAATTGAGGTTTTAGCTTCGCTTTTTGAAACATGGTAATTCCTGTGCAGCGAAAAACCATATTTTAAACCAGTTAATTAATAATAATAAATATATATATATATATATATATATATATATATATATATATATATATATATATATATATATATATATATATATATAACAGGGACGCCATTTTATTAATCAAACTTTTTTTTTCTTTTTTTTTTTTATAGACCTACAGCACCTGAGATATCTTTCGGACAACACTTATTCATAGGTAACACTTTAGCACATTATTTATTAATATGAAGAGGACACATATATTGAAATATTTACTAAAATGGATGAAGCGTTCGATCTCGTTTAAAATTAATTTTAATGAAAATATAATTAAAACGTAAGCGGGGGTGTAAATCTCAGCTCGGAAAGAGTTAATAAAAGGGAAAAAAATTTAACTCACAATCCTTCCAAGAGTTTTAATGATCTTGTGAAATGGTCTTTCTTCCTGCATATATTTGGATGATGTAATTTTAAATATACAGCTTCCAAAACACGTAAATGAAATTCGGTTTGGACGCTGTGCAGGACAGAGAACCAAGTGTCCTGATAAGCAGAGGCACAGTCATGCTTGTCCATCAGATGTTGGCCAATAGCCGACTCCTGAACCGACTGAGAAACTCTATTCCTCTGTTCGTGATTACGTAGATGTGAGGGAACATGCTGAGAAACACGCGTTTCCAAACGAAGACTAGTCCGTCCTATATATACCGAATCACATCGGCACTTAAATTGATAAATCACTGAATTTTTACTTAAATAGGACAGTCTCTCCCACATAAAGAAGAGGGAAACCTTTCTTTTTTAAGAAATAATGTGCCAACGCGTTACCTATGAATAAGTGTTGGCCGAAAGATATCTCAGGTGTTGTAGGTCAACAACAACAAAAAAAAAAGGGTTGATTAATAAAATGGCGTCCCTGTTATTTAAATCTATTCTGAAGTTCTGGGATGGGTACAAATCTTTATATATATATATATATATATATATATATATATATATATATATATATATATATATATATATATAAAGATTTATATATATATATATATATACACACAGCGCGTGAGTCTTGTAAAAAATGGAACAACAGCAGCAACAAATGTAAATACCTTTGTCATCGTTATGTCACACTTAGAAGAACAAATAGACAATGAAGTGTCAGGCTTCTTGGCATCAGAATTTGAAGAAGAAGGAAAGTGATATGAGAGAAAAACCTCAACATCCGTTAACGGACTTACTTAAATGATTCTATAAATGTTGACTATAAAACTGGTATATAAAAGTACAACGCCTCCTGCGTGCGTGGAACTCAAAAGTTCTTTAGAGAGTATTCAGTTTCAGTGTCCTTCAAAAGCAACAATGAGTAGTTTATGTTACATGTTTATATTACATGTAAATAATTGGCGTCGCCCAAAACATTTACTCACAATCTTCCGCTGAGAAATGTGTTCGAAATATTGGCGAATCATTTGATACTTTTTGACGATTCAAAGTAAAAGTATTGGTTCTCGTGAATCATTTATTCTGGTCATTCCAAATAATGATAACTAAAGTTACGCAACACTTGACGGCGTCAATAAATTATTTGCAAAATTATGTATTGCTACTTGGGAATAATATAAAATGAAGCTATTCAGTAAATTTTATAAGAACTGACGTCGTTTATTAAGTGTTGAGCTCTCGTTAAACTGGCCAATCTAACCTTCTGGCCCAAGTGTTGTAACTAAAATAACCAAAAAAATAAAAGAAAATATAATAATAAAAAAACATTTGATTTTGTTTATCGGCATATCAACACCTCTATGGATTAATTAATGCCGAAATTTAAATATTTTGCACATAATTTTATACTTTCAGGGTAAATGTATGTTTTTTAAATATATAGTTTGTAGCTGATGAAATATATTGCTGGTAATTTTACTTACTAATTTTGTTAGTAATTTTTTATAAAAATGTATTGCTGGTATCTTTTATATAAAGAAGCATTTCTGGTAATTTTACTATACAAGTGTATTTTTTCTACATTTTAGTGTTGTATTCTTGCCATGAAAATGTATTGTTGGTCATTTTTCTATAAAAATGTACAGTTGATTTTTGTTTGGGATGTTCACTATTTGTCCATAGCTGGGACCCTAACAGCTGCTACCACCCAGTTAAGGATGGTCCTGGGGGAAAAAAAGCAGTTAAGAGATGCTTCCAAGCTCCTCAAAACCACTCTTGATCAGAGGCCTTACTGCCGGACGTAGTTTATCGTCATACCCAGAAAAACATATTCATTGTCATCTAAAAATGTACTGTTGGTATCTTTTTTATAAAAATGTTTGCTGGTAATTTTACTATAAAAATGTATTTTTGTACTTTTTTAATGTTATATTGTTGGTCATTTTGCTATAAAATATATTGTTGGTTTTTTTTACTACTGATGTTGTTTATCTTGATTAAAATTGACGTTGTGTTGCATGTCGGCATGGAAACTATGATAATGGTTTTTCTTCACTAGGCAAATTTAAAAAAATTGATTGGTTATAGCTTAAGAATAAAGCATGCAAAAGTTATTTGGTCGTTGACTACACATAATATGAAAAGAGGACTTGGAAAATGGGATGACTTCAGGACAGATTGAAAGCAAAAGGGACTCAGGAAAAGATTGCATAACCTACCTAGAGAGCTTGAGGAAATGAATGACAGTGTTTAGGAGTGATTTAAAAATAACAAAAATTTTAAGAATTACAAACGACAGGAAATTGTGGAGAGCCATGATCACGAACGTCCTGAAGGGTCATGGCTCATAGAAGAAAGAAAGGAATAGCTTTAAAAAAATCTACATATTAAGATAAAACAATGTCTAACGCTTGGTTCCAAATAACATTTGAAGTTCTCTTGCACACTCTATGTCCAAAAAAGAAATCTTTTGCACGAATGCTACAAAAGTAAAGCCCGTTTTTATTTGTTAACTTTTTTATTTAACTTTTTATTTATTAACTTTTTTTATTTATTATTTTTTTTTATTTACTTTTTTTGAACAAAAATTAATTACAGTAGTTTCAGAAAATTTATATGAACTGGAATGACCCGTGAAAATTCTTACAATTAAAAATATTTTCTGGATATGATCAATGAATAGATTATTTAAAAATAACTGTGTGTGACGTGACGGTTATCGACTAAAAAATAGAATCCATGACAAGAGTTCAAATTTTTACCGAGTCTGTAGTATTCACTTCACACCAAGGCATTTGGGAATGTCGAGGATCCATCGGAAACAACACCCAATTGCGTAGCATTGTGTCCTTGTGATTCATGGGGATTTTACTATTTTCAAACGGATCACTTAAGTAAAGAAAAAAATGGGTGAGAAACCGTTAGCCTTAAGCAGTACATTATTTTTTTAATGCCTGCCTGTTTCATCGAACGTTTGTCAAACACGTCATTTTTTTACGATTGCTGAATGGTTACGGAAAAGTTTTACTTTCCCATTTAAAAAATGAGAAAAATGGAATCTGAAATATGCACCTTCGAATGATAATACAAAAAAATGTATGAAATAATTTTTATCAATAGAAAAAAGATCGAATTATTTTAAATAAAGTCATTATTTACATATTGTAGCGCACAAGATGAAATGATTTTAAGGTTAAATTAATATCGTGTTTAATTAGCATAAGCTAATATTATTATTATTATTACTCAAATTAACATATTGATTTGAATTGGCAGGGATGAGATTACAGTGACAGCATCCTCCACAGAAGTGTAAGATTTCCCACTTAAAATAATCCACCTTCGAGTATAAACTGATCATATCTACTTTTTTGACTAGTTAAAACCGGACTTACTACTTTTGAACTTTGATGAAAATCGAATTGTGTCTACCTTTTTGGGTCTAGGTAAAACGTGCCGTGTTTACCTTTTTTTCACTCTAATTAAAACCTGATCTGTGTTTACTTTTTTGATGGTAGGTAAAACAGGACATAAATCTGAATTTTTGAGTTCAGTGAAAACTGAAAACTAAACCTGAAATTTATTTTTTTGACACCAGTATAAACTGGACTTGTGTCTTTTCTTGATTTTGATTAAAATCAGAATTAAGTTTACGTTTTTAATCGAGTGTAAACCGGAACAGTGTCTACCTTTTCTATTTTTGTGGCGTTTATTCCACATTAGAATAACCCCAAAAGGGATCTTATGTCTTTAATTGGACCAATCCCACCCACAACAACAACCATAAAAATCCTTAATGATTGCCCTCGTTCTCAAGTCCCGTGCACTCTAAATGTGGAGTAAATGATCATGGTTCGAGTACAGGTAACAGCTAATAATTCAATGCTAATTTTTAAGGCATCTCTATTTATGATTCTCAAAATATGTGTTTGTAAAAACTTTAATAAAAATAAATAGTTTAAATTATTACAATAATATTATTTATTATACAGTTAAATTTATATAATTAATTATATCTATATCTATAAATCTCAGTGTGTGTGTGTGTGTGTGTGTGTGTGTGTGTGATCGGATATTGTTTATGCATTTCCACAGTTTTCATCCGATTTTGATGATTGTTTTTTTGTTCGATAGATAATTCTTCAATGCCGGTTTCGAATCCAACTTGTTGGCGACAATAACTCTCCACTACTTCCTGTCTGTTATAACTCTCAGCAACGTTTTACTATTTACTATCTGTTCTTGGATATATATCTTTCATAAAAACTTTAATAAAAATAAATACTTTACATTATTGCAATAATATTATTTATTATTTTTCAGTTCCATTTTCCAGCCCCCACTTCAAATTGTTCCCCCCCCCCCGGGTTTGGAGATGTGCCTCAGTTACACCCAAATGTTACTTATATTGATTTTCAGGTGGACTGACTTTAAACTTAAACTGCTCTAATTAAACGGCAAAAATTCCGAGTAATGAAAGACCCAGGCAAAGACGGGTTATACTGCTAGTTGTTCTCTATACTTGGAAGATTAGTGCAAAAATCTTAGTATATATCAAGGGATAGAATAGAAAGAAGAATTTAATTCTGACAACTAAGATGGAAAGTATTTGGCACATCGCTGAAAACAGAAAAGAAGAGAAAGAGACGTAATTGAACGAGAGTCTTTTAAAAGAAAGTTTAACCTACCAAGCGCCTTGGAATCTTCTTGGCTCGTCCATTTTTGTCTCTCTTCATTTGGCTCATTCTTACTTTAACTCTACGTTGATTGACAACACCGAACTGCCAGGTAATTGATTGCAACATTCGTGTTTGTGCACACGCTTTGTGGGCTTGTGCGTGCGAGACAGACAGATAGATAGGTAGAGATCTTAGAAATGTGTTTATACAGGAACAAGCAAAGAAATGCCTCGTGTGATGTCAAAGGAGTTATTCCCATGTCGTGTGCCGTTTTTGTTTATACAGTGAGAAAGCAAGGTCAACGATAAGGACACAATAGACACTCACATTCCAGAAACAAAATCAAATAAAAACGGCTCGAGTGAAAGAGAGAGAGAGAAGGGGGGGGGAGACTTATACAAGAGACGCTATTCTCCGTGCAAAACCTCCAGAAACACGTAAATTAAACACAGCTCTATTCTAACCGGGCAACTTGGACTCTGATAAAAAACACTCGATATCACCGATCAAGAAATCGTCTGGTTTGGTTGAATCGTTTTTTACGGCTTATCAACCCTTGGCAGGTTATTTAAAGCCAGAAAATATTTTTAGATTGTAAGAATTTTCTTTTCAAGATAATAAAGATTTAGTGAAGTCTTACTAATTAACCCATAGCTGGGGGGAGAAGAGGTGGATCCATACCTTTCCCTTGGGTATTTGCACATAAATGAATATAACGAACGCAACGGTAATTGGAACTCGGCTCTCTGATTAACAATTCCGAGCCATTATCCTTTACTCCAACTGCACATCCAAGCTTACAGTAACTAGTATTTCAAAACAGTCTCCATCTGAGTATTGACCAGATTCGACGTTGCTTAACTTCGGTGATTTACATGATTCAGTATTTTAATGTGATGTAGCCGTAAGACTATTTGATTTATTCTTTGAATTTAAGTGAGTAGATGACATATTCATACTTACATCAGGGGAGGTGCTGAAAATCTTATACTTCAGGAGATGCTTCTAAAATCTGATAAAATTACCAGGTATCATTATTTATATTCTGACCATTGTCCTCATATTTCTTGTTGTTATCACAAAGTTTCGACCGTTGTACCTTCTGGCCTTCATCAGGTGTATATCGATCTCGGCAACCTACAGGAAATTCCAAACTAAACCCTTTATTCAGTCTACGGGGGTAGGCTGTTCTCGTTCCACTGCTCATGTACAGTTTTTATTTTTAGTACTGCTCAGTTATTGCTTGCCCGTTTCCTCTGAGTTCATGTACACACTACCCAGTCTACGGATTGAACTTATTCTATAGGATCAATAGCCTAATGGCTCTAAGCGTTGGTTTATGAATTTGGTGACATAGTAATTGTGTGTTCAATGCCTAGACCGGGCAGTATGTACATGAGCCCAATGCAAACAGGCAGTGAGCAGTGTTAAAAATAAAAAGTAGACGAGATATCCCTAGACATCGGCAGTGGAACAGGAACTGTCTACCCCGTAGATTAAATAAAGGGTCCAGTTCAGAATTTCCCAGTAGGTTACCCAAATCGCTATACAGCTGATGAAGGCCGGTGGGAACATCAAAACATAGGCAGAAATTACCAGCGCTGATTTTTTTTTTTTTTTTTTTTTTAATTATACTATGTAAGATTTTGTGATGCAAGTCAATATTTTCCCAATAAAATTGGCATTTTTAAGATATATTTACATTTAATGTTAATATGTTTCCCCTGGAAATAAAGTGGGGATCGGTTTTCTGTTGTTTTTAAGTAATAAATTGATCCCTCTTTAATTATAGTGTCAGATTTTAATTGATCAGTCAATATTTTCACAATAAAATTGCTATTAACCAGCCAATGTACACAAAATTTTTTTAGATATATTTACATTAAATATTACTATTTCCACCAGATATAAAGTGAGGGATCGGTTTTCTATTATTTTTAAATAATAAATTGATCATTTCTTAATTGCTACATTGTCAGATTTTATTATGTAAATCAATATTTTCACAATAAAATTGGCATTAACAGTGGAAGATCGTTTTTTTTAATGTTAGTAAAAAATAGTGATCCACCCAGGAATTTCTACATTGAGTTAGATTTTGCTATGCAAGTCACTGAGATCATTAGCCCGATAAGAACAAGAAAAAATAGATTTAAGAAATTGACAAAAGCGCCTTGCCAAGGAATGATTTATTACGGCTTATCAACACATTGTGGGTTAGTTAAGCCGAAAAAATATATTGGATTCTAAGATTTTTTTTTTTTGCTAGAAAATATTGGATTAATAATTTTTTTGAAATAACAATAATTTTTCACAGATACAAGCTCTATTATTTAGCCCATAGCAGGGAAAAGAAGGGATGGATTCATAGCTTCCCCAAGGATATTTATGTGTAATTTAATATCTGTCTATATTTCTGAGATGAGGTATTATGTACACTATTTACAATATACGATCTATTGTCCTCATCTTTGTCGCCATATTTATTATTAGCAATATTAGT
Source organism: Acanthosepion lycidas (assembly GCA_963932145.1). Classification (NCBI taxonomy): domain Eukaryota; kingdom Metazoa; phylum Mollusca; class Cephalopoda; order Sepiida; family Sepiidae; genus Acanthosepion; species Acanthosepion lycidas. Next base: position 12,422,452 of record OZ010590.1, read on the forward strand.
AATAATAAATATGTCGACAAAGATGAGGCAAACAGTACAAATAATGTAAATAGTGTATAATTTAATGTAACGAACTCGACTGGAATTCGATGAAAGATTGAAGATTATATTAAAATAAACATTTGATGTCTTTTTTTGTCATTTAAGCTGACGATTTACTCACATACGCACACACGGACACACACACACACATATGTGTGTGTGTGTGTGTGTGTGTGTAAATTGCCTATAAAAAAAAATTCAATACTCCATATGATTGTTATTCCGGAAGTGTTTATAATTTTCAAGAAAACTTGTACAATATTAATTCTGGATAACCTACAAAAGTGGGGATTGAACCATACAATATTCCTTTTTCTATTTTTGAGTGTCCTACGCCTCTTACCCTCATTATTGTTATTTATGGGGCTTAAGTAAGCTAATTTATTAATAAATCCACTTTTGGAGAGAGAATTTTCGTATACTTTATTTTTATTAAAGATTAAAGATGACAGTTTAATAATTCTAGAATTAATAGTAATTGGTATTTGCTTCAAGATAGGATAGGATTGGTTAGAGTCAACGTTAATGTAATTAGGAGTTTAGTTTTCCCTATGGTAATGTTTAAATGCATTAGTATTCAGGTCAAGTGTGATGAATAACAACCCTTTAAATAAGATCTTTAATAGAAAAACTGTTAAAATATGTTATTCATGTACAAAGAACAAGTTTAAAATAATTGACTCCCAAAAGAAATATATTCTAAACAAATTCAATGGTGTCAACAAAAATTCTATAATTGTATATATTAGGTTGGTGCAAAAATAATGTCGTTTTATCACATAGTAACATATGTGAAAAAACGACATTATTTTTGCACCAACCTAATAGCTTGTTCAAATGTAAAATAGTGAGATTTGGTTACCAATAACCCGGGAAAGATTAAGTTCCTAAACATGACAAGAGATGATCGAAGGCACTTGAATAAAAAAAAAAAAACATGGGAAAATATGAAAAATTAAACAGACATACATTGTCAGATAGATAGATAGATAGATAGATAGATGAATGAACAGATATAGATAGGTGAATGAAGAGATATAAATAGATAGATAATGAACATAGATAATGAACAGACATACATAGATAGATAGATAGATAGATATATAGATAGATAGATATATAGATAGATAATGGAAAGACTGAGATAGATAGATAGATAGATAGATAGATAGATAGATAGATAGATAGATAGATAGATAGATAATGAACAGACACAGATATATAATGCGTTAAAAATTCCCTTTCTTCGGAGCGTACGCTGATGGCCTGATGTCAGTTCAGTTGAGTTTCGACTCCGGCTTGAAGCAATCGCATGTTTAGTCACGTGATATGTGATACAACGAAACAGTCTGTGTATATATATATATATATATATATATATATATATATATTAGATTGGTGCAAAAATAATGACGTAATAATGTCGTTTTTGACGTATTTTTTAACGTCAAAAAACGACATTATTACGTCATTATTTTTGCACCAACCTAATATATAACGTGTTTTAGTGGACTCATCAATTTTCAATCTGCTTGTCTGAATCATCTTCAAGAAGTGAGAGCAAGATCTAAAAGGTCAGCCAATCTAACAGTGATCTCATCTCACAATCCTCACACTTGCTCCATATGTGGCCTCCTTTGTAAATCACCAGCGGGTTTTAAATGCCGCTTAAGATTATCGCACAAAATTGCATCACTGAATCAAGTAAGCTGTCAGATCCAAATACGTCGAAACCGACGGGAAAGTCCATTATTACCTATATATATATATATATATATATATATATATATATATATATATATATAAACACATATATAGCTAGAGAGGTGGTTAAATCAAATAACTATATATTAGTAACCGTATATGTGCGCATTAGAATGATAATCAAATAAGTATTTACTAAATTTACTTTAAAGTGTAAATTTCTTTTAAGATCATAAATAATATATCAACACTCGGTAAGATATTGTTGTCTTAGTGGCTTTATTGCTTTGCATGGGTTAAATAATTAAAATATAAATAATAATGATAATAATGCGCCTCTACCTTTTACAGTTTTTTTTTCATTGGCCAACTGTATTAATATACATGCACACACATACATGTAAGGATGTTAAAATAATCCTGTTACAATTGTCAAATCTATTAAATAATCGTTGGCATTTAATTTAACTATCGGATTCTTTCTCATCAGATGAGCGATCGTGTCTGGAGTTTTATCAGACGATTTCCAGACAGAAAATGCTATTTTAGCAATAATCGCCCCTGCCTTGACATGATAGAAATTCTTGAAATATCACCCCAATTCGAATGGCTAAGACTTTTCCCCGGGGTGGGCGAAAGCATATTATACTTCGTGCTGTAAAATGTCAGTTGTTTTCCCTCCACGTTTTTTTTTTTTTTTTTTTTTTTAATCAAAAAGCCATGTAAAAGATCAAATAAATAAAGTCGTAAAGCTATTCAGATTTGCTTTTATAAGCGAATGAAAAAAAATACCTGGTAACAACAAGATAAGAAACAGAACACACATGAAGAAATGATCAGGTAACTTAACTGTATATATAGTAATATACGTCCTTAGGTGTGTGGGGCACCCCGACGTGGTGTAATGGTTAGAAAGCTTGTCTTGCTAGATCAATTATGACTATGTAGTAAGTTCGATCCTCACTCGGCGCCCCATACTTTCGGCCTTGTGCCACATCTGAGCTACGCTTGGAAAATCGTTTCATCCTTAGGTGTCTGTCTGGCTGTGTGTGTGAGGCCGCTTACGATTAATCGGCTCTGGGCATGAAAGGATTCAATAAATCTAATTTTGGTGTTTGGTCACTTGTGTTAATTTTAGAAAGTGGGTCAATTCGAGAATTTATCCGCACCCTCTCATATACGCTTATATGTGCCTGTGTGTGGATGTTTGTGTTTATATATACATATATAGGAACTCTACTTTCAATTTTGTCATATGTTTCTTTTTATTTACCCATATTGTTATGACCTGAAGAGGAATAGGCTCCGCCAGGTCTACTTGTCCAGGATACATTCGGTATGAATGAATACAACTTCGGCTTTCATATCATCTTCCAGGGCATGACGATAAGCTACATCCAACAGCCAGGCCTCTGATCGAGAGGTTTTGAGGAGCATGGAACCACCTCTTAATTACTGGTATTCCCAGGCCCACCTTGACCCGGGGTGGTAGCACCTTTTAAGGTCCCACCTATTGGCAAATAGTGAATCCCTAAAGTGGGGTCAAAATAGGAAAATATAAAACTACATTAGAAAAAAATTAACCGCAATACATTTTCATAGTAAAAAAAGATGTCAAAATTACACAATGATCAATTATAACATCAAAATACTTTTTTTTCTGTGCGTCTATTTGAAATCAATTGTTTATCAGATGCACTCAACAAACATTGGAGAACTTAAAGAAAGAATTAAATATGAATGCATTAAGATGACAGAGGAAATTAATTATGCTTTAAAAAAGTAAGAGGACATTTTGAACAGCACATATAACAAATAATTAGTAAATGAAATTTTAATGTCAAAAGTATTGGTACTATTGCTTAGCTAACGGAACGCAGAGTGAAGCCACTTGGCACAGATTGACCTTGAGCTCTGCTGCGCATGCACACTAAGTTATAACGTTCTTGCTTACTTTCGTTGTTTATAGCACTGCTTGGAAGGAAAGTGTGTAGAGTGTGGTCGTCTCACCACACCACAGAGGTTCTATCAGTGACCATAGCTTGGCAGCAGTTCTTGGCCAAGACATCTTTCTTCAGGTCCGACAGCCATCACATTCCCCAGATCTCGCCCCTTGCAACTGTTTCCTCTTCAAAAGTCAAATCCCAAATGAAAGGAAAAAGATTGTAATACGTCGAGGAAATCCAAGAGAATGCAACGAGGCAGCTGCTTGCTATCCCCAAAACGGAGTTCAAAGAATGCTTCCATCATTGGGAACGACGCTAGATAAAGTATTTTCTTTTAAAAAGGGACAACTTCGAAGGAGATTAAATGCCAGATTGGTATATGTTATAGTTTTCTTTTTATGACACCAGTCCCGATAATATATATATATATATATATATATATATAGAGAGAGAGAGAGAGAGAGAAAGAGAGAGAGAGAGAAAGAGAGAGATAGAGATAGAGAGAGAATTGCTGTTTTTGCTGATTCTAAATGGTGTCCGGTTACTCAAGTCAAGACGTTGGGGTGTCCAGTAACGATCGAATTCACTATTCAGTATGCATATGTATGTATAGATGGCCACTCGTATTCCAGGATACCCGTCTCCTAGGGCGGCTAGACAATCCTTATTGCAGACGCTTGCTCATGTGCATTTGTGTTTATTCAGCACTCATAGAGCCCGCCTGTGATTTATACTGCAACTATGCTGAGCAGACGTTAGTTACAGTTTCTAGGAAAGAGCGTGTTATCTAGCGTGATCAACAATTTAAACAAGGCCAGCACGCTCAAGCTCTCGGCCACGGTGAGTTAGGACTTCGTGCTAACACAGCTTTCGACAGTCCCCAAGGATTTCGTTTACCTAATTTCACTTACAAGGCTTGGGTCAACGCGTGGCATCGTTTTCAGGAGCACCTTCCAAAGGTGCCGCACGCTAGGATCGATCCCTCCACTCCGATCAGGAAGTCTCCTTACTGACAAATCGACCATGGTGAGATTCGAACCCGGGTCTCATGGTCAGACGGCGAAAGTTCTCGGTCACGTGCTAATACTACTCAGTAATAATGGTTAATCAGACAAGCTTGCTAACTATTACCCTACAGCGAGGATCTCAGCTTAGTTCGGAATGACAAATCGGAGAGCAGGTTTCGAATTCCAGTGCAGTTCGTTACATTATCTTACGCGTAAATACCCTTTAGAAAGGTATAAATCCATCTCTTCTCCCGCAGCCATGGATTAAATAGTAAGACTTGTACATGGGAAAATTCATTGTTATCTCAAAAAAAAAAAAAAAAAATGAATACAATATTCACTCGCAAAAAAATATATTCACAATCCAAAATATGTTTTCTATTTACATTGTCCAGAACATCATCCTCATATTTGTTGCCATATCTATCACAACGTTTCGGCCGTTGTACGCTCCGGCCTTCTTCAGGTGGTGGGAATGTCGATCTGAACCCTTTATTTCGCTCACTGGAATAGACTGTTCTAGTTCCACGTGTTATGTGTAATGTATGTCAGTTTTCTCCTGTTAATTCCTCTCTCCAAGTTCTCCACCGCCTTAACCAGGTATTGAACTCACACTCTTTGAGTCCTGTCACTGGATATATGCTTTGGATTTAAATAACCAACAAAGTGTTGATAAGCCGTAAAAAAAATCAAATAATCACGGCCTGGTTTCGGTACAAGGCCAAAATAATGGGCACCTAGTGAGCATCAAACTTATTACTAATTACCAGACTACTTTACTGACCTTTACTTTACGGTGTAGCGCCCATTTAAATCAAAAAGCTGTTCATTTTAAAAGAGAAAAATGTAAAGATTGTTGTTGTTTTCCATCTATTGTAAATCAGTCTTTAACAAAATAAAGCTTTCACAATGAAGCAGTGTGTTTGAATTTTTTCGTTGGCACGCAATTTGTATGCAAAATATGTCGTCTAAGAACTTAATACAAGAACGAAAGCTTTCTAAATGCCATTGTTTAATATAAATCACTGAAATCTAACCTAAGATCCTGTAAATTAAAGCCATTCAAATGTCTTTCCCACTTAGATAGAAATATCAACATGTCTTTGTGGTAGTTTTACAAGTATACAATTGGCAATTGAGAAAAAAGCCTTTTCCTTTCTTGCCAAATTATGTCTAACATACGTTGAATTAAATCGTTTATTAATTAATTTAATTTTAATTTATTTAATAAAAATAAAAGCAAACGAATTGCTGAAGGTTTATGTAATTTTATAATATCAGAAAATAATATTAAAAAAGTCTTGAAAGACCCGTGAATATATCACTGTTTTCCCTACTTGAATTTTCTGAATCTTAATTCTTAAGTTAAATTTAGCGTGTTCTATGACAATAAAATATCCATAGAAATCTTCCCTATTACGTCGTTAAATATTTGAGCTTGACAACTTTAACAAAATATTGCAAAAACAATCATTGGGTAAAACTTGAAAGATTTGAAATTGACAACTTTTTCCATTTCACTGAAACAGCCGTTAAACAATTCTATCTTCTCTTTCTTTCTTTTTCCATTCATTCATTTTCTCATTGAAACCAAGTAGTGTGTCTTATATGTCTTTTTGTTTTCCCACGTAATGAAAACGAAATAATCCGTTATTTATGAGGTATTGGTAGTATTGGTAGTATTCGTTAAACATTTCTATCTTCCTCTCTTTCTTTTTCTCACTGAAACCAAGTAGTGTCTTTTCCCTTCATTTCACACGATAAAAACGGCGTAACGGCCGTGCAAACTAAGAAACTAACGAAGGAAGAGACAAATTATTACATGATTCTGGTTAAGCACCTTAATAAAATTGTTTATTTTAATTTAATTCTGAACCTTGCTTAACGACTAAATGGTATTATAAATTATCATGTGAATTATATGTATTTTTAATTTATTTTATTACCATAACTCTCTTTATTTTCCTACATGAAACCTCTCACCTTACAACGACGTTCAGCGTTTTAAGGCCCGGGGGCCACTCAAAGTAGAGGGTTTGGTGGTCATTTATGTGTATAAAAGTGGAAGATTGCGTGTTCAAATCATGTCGGGTCACCACAATCTGTAGAGGACGCGTTTGTGTTTGAGTGTTGTTGAATTAGGAACACGTGCCGTTTATTCTTGCTAGAAGGTCCAACTACAAGAACAATGCCAGACTCAAGTTAAGTCCAACCGAAGATGTAAAGAAAACAAACAAGACCGATACATATATGTCAACAAATATATGTATTAAACAACAAATTTACAATAACAAAGACATCAATATTTGTGTCTGTGTGTGAACGTAAAGAGTGTGTATGTTGGTGAATGTTCGTATGTCCGTGTATGTGTGTTTCATGGCGTTTCCCCACAAGTGGGCGAAAATGCAGATCTATAAAAGAGATCACATTTTTAAATGTGTCCGCTGAAATGCAAAGTAGAAAGACAACGAGCCAAGAAGTCGCCCAGTATTTATAGTGTAGAGAGAGCGACCCCTAGTGAACAATTACGGAATTAAGGAGGAGCTAAGTTCGGCAATGATTAACCCTAGACTTGAACAGGTTAAGATTGTAGGGATCGGGGAAATATCCTGTTGAGCAGTGTTTCGCGGGATATTACTTCTCACCGATGGAATACGGATGGTTTACTACAATGTACGTGTCATGGGGTGTCCTTTGATGTGACATTTGTTTTGATATTTTTTATACGTACAAATCTCATTAATAGCTCATATTTATTTGTTTTATTCAGAAATATTTATTTTTAATATGATTAACTTCTAAATTCTCAAACATTTTCAAATTAACCATAGCGTTGCATGGCAACAGTTTTCCCTTACTTTTTCAGTTGTTCTGATTATCTGATTGAATGAAACTTTAGCAACAGAATAAAAAAAAGGAAACGTCCAAATGGTTATTTACACTATTTACAGCATTCGGACTTTTATTCTCATTTTCATTGCCATATTCATGACGTTTCGGTCCTTATACGCTCCGGTCTTCTTCAGGTGATATATGTTGGAATTTCGAACAAAACACTTTCTTTAGTCGACAGGGGTAGATTTCTTTTCTAATTCCACGTGCTAAATCCAAATGGTTTTCACGTGTTCCATCTTAATCGTTCAACTAGGCTAGCATCTCGCTCTCACCCTTTCACTGTCGAAACTGTTAAATGTAGCCGTCTCTTCTACTCCAATAACTTCATGTCTCGCATTTCACGCCTGTAGAACGTCCTCCCCTTTTTCTATTTCCCTGATAGCTATAATCTCCAACTATTCAAATGTAATGTCAATCGACGTCTCCAGATGCCTTGATCTATCCCCTATCCTTCTCTTCATCATTTCCTCTATCAATTCCTCTATCACTCTTCATTGCTCTCACTCCAACTCTCTGTAGGCCCTTGTACCTTGCTTCCCGCCTTGCTTGGGGTGAAAAAAATAATCGAGATAGTTTACGCCTAACAAAATCCGTCTAACCGTATATTACTAGAGTATAACACTTTTAAAACAAGTAAATATATTACGGTGGAGTAATCGATAGCGGCTCGGATTGAGGAATCGGTGAATTCCAGTCGAATTCATTACATTCACTTACGTACAAATATCCTTGGAAAAGGTACGAATCCTCTTCTTCTCCATCTAGCTATGGGTAAATAGCAGAACAGACATGGTCTGAAGCCTTGCATGACAACTGGTCTATCGCAAAAAAATGGCAATCTACTGCGGGAAAAAAATCTGCCTCGTCAGTCATGTATCGAAAGATACATGATCTCCTAAGCGTGTATCATGCATGGCACATAACTGACTGAAATATAGGAAATATAGTTCTTAATATTAAGAAATACGACATTAATTGTAAATAATACGTTCAAAGGTATCTTCCGTCTCCGAATGTCGTATGAGTAAATCCGCTCTTCAGGGGCAAAGTAATTCAATTCAAGGACGATATTTATTATTCTTCTGTCTTGTCTATATTATCCCTAATCTATTTTCTGTCGTTAGTTTCATCAGTATCATAATTATCACCAGAATTACAATGTCACCAAATTCACGAAGCAACGGTTTAATCTAATAGGCTATTGACCCGTGAGACAATCCTAAGTGTAGAACGTGGGTCCTTCCAGCTAATCTATCTAGATGCTGAAATTGACGATAATGCTTGTCACGCTTGACTGAATTAAAATAATTTTGTTTCTGTTACCTTCCATGTTATTTTTTTCGCAACGTCGTTCAAATGTCGAGACTCGTTTACCAGAACTTAGGAAGATAGGAAACATTCTTTCGCGGAGTTTCTCTTTAATATGGGTGGATCAAAGACAAAAAATAAACCTTATTTTCATGCGGTGGAAAGACTGATTTTATTTTCAAGAAAACTGGAAATAAAGGGAATCACTTCTTTAAATAATGAATGCTAGGTACATAACCTTAGAAAGAAAAAAAGAGGTTTAGATTGTTATGTAAAGTTTACACTCCTATATGGCAGTGAAACTTGGGCAATATCATTACAAATAAGTTTTGAGTATGATGATAAAGTACATCCTGCAGCAAGCCTCTGACGTCTACACCTTTAACAGCAATATCATAGCTGAACAATTTAGTCATAAAAAGGCTTGAAGCAATCTAGATGTATTTCTATCGATAAATATTGGTAATACTATGAAAGATCATACGATTATACTATGACAGGTCATGCGATAATACTATAACAGATCATGTGATATTACTATAACAGATCATGCCATAATACTATGACAGGTCATGCAATTAACGAAGAAGTTTTGAAGATAATAAGAACAACAAAGAAATTGTAGCTAAAAATTAGAAAGGGGTAGCTGAAATTTTAGAAACAATGAGGAAAGAAGGCTAGAAGACCTTAACACTCTCAGGGAATATCGAAGACTAAGGAGTAAAAAAAAAGTGAGAATCTTACTTGACTAATTTCAATATAAGAATTAGTACCAAATAGAGAATAAGTGTGTCATGAGAAAGTTAGTATCATTAAGAGTAGCAAAAAAAGAAAGCTGTGGAGAGTCATGATCATTCACATTTTGAAGAGACATAGCATTCAGAGAAGGAAAAGAAGCATGCAACTATCTTTCTAATAATTTAGAAACTCTTTAGAGATTCTTCTTCTAAGTCTCGTATCCCTTCAAGACGTGAATGATTAAGACTCTCCACAACTTCATGTAACCTTCTCAGTCCCTTGTCTACCTTCCATTTACACAAAATAATTTCCTCTCTCTTTCTCTCTGTCCATGTTGCCGTCAATAAGTCCTGTGAGTGTAAAATCTTCGAAACCCCTAATTATCTGTCCAAGAAATTTCTACTCTCTATTTCTACGTATAATTGAACCTTTTGTTTTCATTCTCCTTAAAACTTATTCGTTGCTTACATGCTCTGTCAAGGGTATTCTCAGCATCCTTCTGTAGAACCACATCTCTGTTACCTGAATGCTTCTCCAATTCGTAGTTCACAATTTGTGCTACTTCTCTCAATTACAACCATACATTCGGTTTTCTTATAATTGACAATCTTCTATCTTTCCTTCAATATCTTCTCTAGGATTTCTTTTGTTTCCTTTATCTGTTTGATATTAATAACGTACCATCTGTATATCTTACGTTGCTAAGTTTGTGCCTACCAATAATAAACCCTGATAGGATTTCCAGTTCTTTTAGGATTGCCTCAATGTAAACTTTTAATAAATCCGGTGAGATGACATCCTTGCCTTATGTTCCTTTCTGATTTTTTACTCAATTCATTTTCTATCCAGATCGCCTTCAGTTTTTCTCCCAGTATAAATTCTGGATTACTCGAATACCTTTCTCCCATTATAAATTCTGGATTACTCGAATACCTTTCTCCCAGTATAAATTCTGGATTACTCGAATACTTTTCTCCCAGTATAAATTCTATATACAATTCAAGTTACCCTATGATATGTCCCGGAAAGGGATATATTTGTTCGAAGTAGCAAAGTGGTTTTGCACTACTGTAACCGAGTAGGACAATCTAGCGGGTAACCGTAATTGACTGCTCTTCGTCGTGGTAGTAGGCAATAGGCGTGTCCCTTGTACCTCCGCATCAGTCTGTATTTATGGATGACACCAGCCAATCATATTACTGTGAGGGGGAACCCAAGTGTATGCATATTCATTACATCACACTAGTAGTTCAAATAGACATTTTTGCCTCGCCTTATCAAATGCTTTTGCATCGTCTATGAAACGTAAGTATACGTCCTTCCGTATTTGTAGACATTTGATATTTCCTTGCTATTTTTTTTTGTTTTATCTTTTTATTATATTTTTCCTTCTTTTTTCCTTTCTTTTCTCTATCTTACTTCTTTTCTAACCCTCTTTCTTTTCATCTTCTTTCTTTCCTTTTCCTCTTTCGCTTTAACTATTAAATTGTCTTTCCCTTTCCACCCTTCATTTCACTTTTCTAATCCTTTTTACCTTATCTTTTTATATTTACTTTTCCCTTTTCTTAATCATCTTCGCATATTTATTTTTTCTCTTCTGTCTTCTGCTCCAGAATTCAATCAGTTTATAAACTTCTAGTCTCGAAGTAAATTATCCTTATGTTTGAGAAAGCGAGAAACGCTGCCCATAAAATAGTCTGTCTTACGAATGGCAATTTCATTGCGAAATATTATTGACAAAGAATAGGTAAACGGATTCATAAAACAAATGTCTTATTAATTACTTTGTTTGAGTAAAAAAATAAAAAAGAACAAAGAAATCATTCTTACTGTCTAGGTTTGCTTAACGCTATTAAAATCAAGTTTAATGTTATTTGTTCCAAAGTTTCATTATTTAAATATCAATTAGTAATTCACAAGTCTATCATTTCCTGGCAGAAGTATTTAATGGGATTATGGTTACCAGTAAGACATTCTGTTATATCGCACTTGGACAATTTCCCTCTAGATGAGAAAAAAAAGAAGCAGCAAAAATGTGCTTCTACAGAAGGATACTGAAAATCCAATGAACGGAGCGATCAAGCAACAAAGAAGCCTTAAAAAATGGCAACAGAAATAACACTTTTAATCAAAATCCTGAAGAGACAACTGAAATATCTTGGACACATAATGAGGACGGAGGTCTTGGAAAACTTAACCCTTAGTGGGCATACTGAGGGCAAGAGAGATATGGGAATGTAGCGAGCCACTTAACTGAAGGGCTTGTGTGAATGGTTGGTAGAGCCTTAACAAAGGGAGAAAAACTACTAAGAGACACACGAGAAAGAAAATTGTGGAGAGCTGTGATCGGCAATGTCCTAATGGGACGCGGTACATGAAGAAGAAGAAGAAGAAGAAGAAGAAGAAGAAGAAGAAGAGAAACAGCGCAAGTTGCGAGCTCCGAATTGGAGAGGTCACGATTAAGCAAGTACAGAGATTTAAATCTCTAGGAAGTGTTTTAGCAAACTATTGAAAATGTGAAACCGAAATCCGAAGTTACAATAGAATAACAAAAGATGCCTTCAAAACGTTAAGCAAGAAGAATGCCATGTACTATATTGGCAATGAGTGTTGGGCAATTTTCTCAAAGTTGAAGAGGAAACTAACCAGCAGAGATCTGGTTCTACAAAGGGATGCTGTAAATATCATGGAAGGAACAGGCAAGCAACAAATAAATTTGAAAGTAAAATGAAAGCAAAAAGGACACTTATACATAATCAGCAGTAGAAATTTCTAAAACACATGATGAAGAAAGAGGGCTTGGAAAATTGAACACTCATAGGACATACCGAAGACAGAAGCGGTAGAAGAGAAACAGCGAGTAACGTACCTAACGGTTTGTGCAGATGGATGGCAGAGCAGGACTAGGAAAAGACAAACGTTGATAAGAGTTACAAATGGTAGGAAATTGTGGATAGCCATGATTGTTCACATTGTGAAGAGACATGGTACGGAGAAGAAAATTTTAAGGCCGTCTGCTTTAAGACATTTTTTGATCAAAATAATTTCACGAATTATGATCAAGATAAATTCACAAGCCTTTCCTAGTCTAGGTTTGATTACATTATGAAATGGACGCAGGTTCGAACCATGACAAAAGACATTTTATTTATTAAGACCCTCGAGTTCCCAGGCCGGTAGACGTTGAATTACACTGCTTAAAAATGTGGATGTCTACTCAAATACGCACCCCTTTCTCGTAGATACGGGTTTTCAAGAATTAGGTGAAGAGGCTGTGCTTTTTGTTATAAAGGGAAAGTAGAACCTCGTAAATTCGATCCCTGCCGAAGACAACATTTCCTTTATTGAGATTTCTCGAATGCGCATACCGAGAGACATAATACACACTGCTTAAAATAAAATAAAAATAAAAATGAGGCGTCTATAACAAATTTAAATGTCCACCATAATCAAGTTTGAAGAAATAAAAATGTCGGGTGAAAAATAAATGATTAAATGCATTAATTCTCTCTCTCTCTAAATATAAATATATATATATATATATATAGTTAAACCTAGAGAGCCAGACAAACCAACCAAGGTTTCACTTAAGCGGATCGATCCACTTAGGTGAAACCTTGGTTGGTTTGTCTGGCTCTCTGGGTTTAACTAGGTCTGCTCTACTTATCGTATTGAGCACTTTATTTAGTTATTTTGCTTACTCGTATCGGGTTTTATTTTCTTTGGATTTTAGACTTGCATGCTAGACAATTATTTTCGGGTGACATACATGTTCTTTGTTCTTTTCTTTTTTTTTAATACCTTTTTTCCTCTTTGGTATTGGTTTGATTATTCGCAAATCAAGACACCGAAGGTTTTCTGGACGAGTATAATTTCATATACTTATAAGATTATTACTAGTAAATATATATATATATATATATATATATATATATATATATATATATATATATATATATATCCGTGCAAAAAGTGTGGCTGGTCTTGCACGAAACCTTCACCACTATAATCAAATCTCATCTCATGTGACGTTGTCGGGCTGTTGGTTTCCTAGGAACTGATCTGTTTGACCCTCATACGTCGAACTCGACGGGAGAGTCGACTATATATATATGTATATATATGAAACTTTTGGCAGCTCCTCAAGTGTGTGCTGAACAACAGCAAATCATTAATCTCGCTTCTATTCGATAAATTCAAAGTCCTGACATTTACAGCAGATAAGACCGAATGTTTTGCTCGGAAATTCTCATTCAGCTCAACACTCGGCCCATCTGGAGTACTCACACCTTGTTCCCACCCCTATAACTCAGACTCAACGTATATTCTCCGTCGCTGGTCTCGGGCATCATTTCTAAATTGGATTCCCATAAGGCATGTGTAGGTGACGGGATACCAGCCGTCCTCCTAAAGATATATGCTCCCCAAACTATACAACTATTGCATCATTGCTTCCTTCTTCCCAGTTTGTTGGAACTCCTCGTCTGTCGTTCGTGTCTTTAAGAACTCTTTAGAATATTCTGACCCTTCTAACTACCAACCTATCTTAATCAATGCTGAAGTGGTTAAGCATGATACCTCTCACGACCTGCCCACTGATAAACAATATGGTGTCCGTTTTGCCCGACATGCTTACGGTCATAACTGAATATGTATATAAAGCTCTTGATAATAACGGCGAATCTCATGCTGTGGCTCTAGATATCTCAAAGGCTTTTGACAGGTTTTGGCATGCTGGTATTCTACGCAAGCTTCCGGTCTATGGTATTACAAGACAATTATTTGAGTTAATCCAATCATTTCTATCTAATCGTAAAATAAAGGTCGTTCTGAACGGGTTCGCTTCCAGATCCTTTCACACGAACGCAGGTTCCCCGCAACGTCCTATACTGTTTCAGATCTTCATCAATGATCTTCCTGATGCCTGCAATTCCCAAGTAGGCATCTATGCAGATAACACTACCATTTATTTCTGTCTTAATAGTAAATCCGTCAGTGCTGACAAAGCTAACCTGAGCGCTGCTCTCGAAAAGGACCTCCAGTCAGTGGTTAACTGGGTCCGGAAATGGCTTGTAAATTTTAATTCCTCCAAAACTAAACTTCTCTCATTTAACCACCACAGAGAAACCTCCCTGCCCGCCATCAGCATGACTGTGACTCAACTCCAGGAAAGCGTCTCACTGTGCATTCTTGGTCTCATTTTTTCCAATGACTTGAGCTGGAACAACTACATTGAATCGATAGCTGCATTTACTACCAGGAAAGTTGGATCATTGTGTCATGGCAGAAGGTATTTCTCGTCAGAGTCCATTTTAAACATCTACAAATCTACTATTCGTCCGTGCATTGAATACTGTTGCCATATCTGGTCTGGTACCCCTGCTGTTCATCTCAAAGTTCTTGACAAAATCCAAAGATGAATCAAACTTGGCATCTCAACTTATTATAGTGGAACACACCTATCCTATAGTTAATAGACTCTCCCACCTATAATAAGTTGGAGTAGTAAGGGTAACGAGGAGTCGCTCAGTGGGTCGGTATCAGTTCAGTCTGAAGTCGGACGACCGGTTGAATTCTCTGTCTTCGGGCGGGGAGGAACCCCAAAGAGGCTACGCCGAATGGCCGAGTCTATTTCGGGGAGGTAAACCGACCCTGAACCCGTTTATACGGGTTCAATGGGCATATATTTGGTCGGGCCCACGAGCTTGGAGATCCCACGTTAAACCGGCCTTGTGCCGCACGATGCCCTCGTGGGGTGGGATGACTGAATATCGCTCAGTGGGTCAGTCAGTCGATGCTGGACGACCGTTAGTCGGATACTAAAGTATCAGCGACCACAACTAGATTTCTCTGCGTCATTACCTATTATATCAAGTTCCTAAAATTTTGTACGTCGAACCTATTTTAGGACCGACTTAGTACAAATACAAGCCTCCACTGTGAAACCACTCCATAACAATATATATACATATATATATATATATATATATATATATATATATATATATATATATGCGAAAAGTTTGAATTTAATAATTAGTAAGTTTCATGCTTTCTTTGCTTTAGTTAATTCATACTAAGTCTGAGTGCTGAAACTATTTAACCAATTCGTGCATGGCGTTTAATCTTTTTAGAGGCGGCCGGGGTGGTTACCGATAATTCTAAATCCGCCAGCCATTATTAAGTAAGATAAATTAGGCAAAAATAGCTAAAATTTCTTTCAGGAAGAGAAATTCGATCTGACCTGAAGCTTTACAAAAGTAAAAGTTGAGTTACAACTTCAGTCACTTTCTCAATGACGCGACGTGGCTTCCCTCTGTTTTTTCCACAAATATTTTCCTTGCTACTGCTCTGATGAGCTTTTTCACTAGTGGCCCGACTACATGAATTTAAGCGTGCTACTAAGACTGGCATCATGGTCCCACCTTTTTACTGTTGAAAGAGTTAAATGTAACCGTCACTTCTACTTTAAACAGTTTCTTTTCTCACACTTCTCGACAGTGGAACTCTCTTCCTCTTACTTGTTTCCCTAATAACTACAATCTTCAGGGATTTAAGTGCAACGTCAATCGTCATCTTCTGTTGTATTGAACCCCGTTCATTTTTATCATTTCCTCAATCCCTTCTATATCCAGTCGTTTCTCTCACTTTCACTCACTGTAATATATATATATATATATATATATATATAAATATATATATATATATATATATATATATATATATATATATATATATATATATATGTGTGTGTGTATATATAGCTAATATTAGTGGTAAATATACACATGCATATGCAAAATATATATAAATATATATACATAGGTGCATACACATACATATATAATTTTTGAATAAAAAATTCCAAGAGGACAGAATCCAGGTAGAACTCAATGTCCAGGACAGAGTAAGGATATAATAAAAAGGCTTAAACACTAATATTCCATGGTCATAATTTATTCCATTGGAATCGTAAATACGATGACGTTTATTAATTTTATTCTGTTTTTTTTTTGTTTTTTTTTTTCAAATAATGCTGTGTGGCTTAATTATTAAAAAAGCTTAGTCTGCCCGACCATTATTATTGACTAGTTAGTTCGATCCTTAGGTGCTCCATATGAGGTGATCGATATTAAAATAAGTCTCCTAGGACGCACATATCGTAAAATCAATCAATCAAAAATGAACTGTGGTAATCAAAGATTTTACAAGTATCGTAATTGAGACATGTTTATTCAGCCTATAAATTATTTTCTTCTATGATTTGTTACCAAGAAACACCGATTCAACATCGTTTTCGGGAAAGTCATTTTTGTTTCTACCATTACCCTATAATAGTTGTTACACCTGCATACGCATTTAATATACTAAATTTACCAACGTTTTGGGGAAAGTCCTGTTTTTTCTATCATTGTTCCATAATTGTTGTTACAACTGTATACGTATTTAATATAGGAAATTGTTCAACTTTTGGAAGAAAGTCGTATTTTTTCTATCATTGTTCCATAATAGCTGTTACACTTGCATACGCATTTAATACATTAAATTTTTCAACTTTTGGGGGACAAGTCGTATATTTTAGTACCATTGTCCCATAGTAGTTGTTACAGCTGCATACCCATTTAATATACTTTAAATATAACTATAATATAACAGGTCGTATTTTTACTACATTTGTCCTATAATACTTGTTACTTTTGAATATACATTTAATACACTAAATGTAATAAATATTATGGGACAGGTAGCGACTTTTTTTATCGTTGTCCCTTAATAGTTGACATTAACATACCTTTTCATATTGGATAAATCAATGTTCTATGTTTTTTTGCTAATAATTGAAAAGAAAGTCATCAGATAATTACTAATAAACAAACGTATAAAAGAATGGAATCTATAAGCATAACTAAGAAAACAGGTTTGTGATTTCGATCGTTTCGATAACAATTTGGACAGTTTTGATCTAGGCTGCCAAAAAAGCAGAGGTAAAATCTGTTCTTTCAGCCTCGATGAAATACAGGGTGCGATCGGTAAATTGTCGCCATTTTATATTTTTAATTTCGCGCATGCGCGTTGTTTGTTTTGATTTCGTCGATTGCACAGTAAAGTAAGGTCAGTTAGGCACCGTCTGTGAAAAAAAGGCCCCCATGACGCAATTCATTCCGCCAGAAATTTAGAAACAGCATGCTATACAGCTTGGCATTCGCGCCGCAAACTCCAATACGAACATTTCAGAATATTTGAATGTCAATCTAAGGACAGTGCAGAAGGTTCGGAAAGAGTTGGATGAGTCTAATGGAGATTACGAAGGCGTTCGGAAGGATTACTAGTGATGGCGGCGCCATGCCTCCATTCATCTTCCCACAGGGCCTCAAACTCAACACGGAGGCCTACATCAAGGGCCTTGATGGGGTAGTGCTGCTCTGTGACAAGAGTTGGAGTTTCGTCTCCAGCTGTGCTGGTCGAACTCTCTGACTTCCGGCAGAGAGGAACCCAGACGAGGCTATGCCGAAGGGCAGAGTCTAGTCTGGGGTGGTAGACAGATACCCGACCCCGTGTATACGGGGTCTACGGGGAATTTTTGTCTGGTTTTGACTCCGCATTAAAACGGCCTTTTGCCACATGCTGCCACGCGGGGGGTAAGGTAAATATCCTTGCTTCGGCAATTATTTGGAGATTCATCTCCAGCTGTGAAGTTCGAACTCTCTGCCTTCGGGCAGAGAGGAACCCAGACGAGGCTATGCCGAAGGACAGAGTCTCGTCTGTGATGGTAGACAGCTACTCGACCCCGTGTATACAGAAAAGAATCCATGTTGTTCAAGTCCTCTCTACAAAGCTCACACAACCACTGTGTTAGCGATCTCAAATATAATATATTCTTAGTTCTAAAACCCTATTTATATTTACTCACAAAATAGCCTTGGTGTCTATTCAACTAGGGTCAGCAAAATAGCCTTGGTGTCTACGCTACCAGGACCGGCAAAATAGCCTATTCTTATTTATATTTATAAATGTATGGAGACATAACAGTCTCTGCAAATCCAGAACTATTTACATTTACCGGCAAAATAGCCTTGGTGTCTATTCTACCAAGATCAGCAAAATAGTCTTGGTGTCTATTCTACCGAGACCAGCAAAATAGCGTTGGTGCCTATTCTACTAGAACCAGCAAAATAGGCTATTTGCATTTATATTTACAAATGTATGAAGAACTTTCAGAATCCATCACAACTATGATCATTATAGACAAACATTTACATAGCCTTGGTATCTATGTTACTGGGACTGGCAAAATAACCTATTCGATAAAAAAAAAAAGAAATAAACAATATCAAATACAAAACATCATTAGCGAAGCATTAAAACAATCTTACCTTTTTCTTCTCTTTTTGATTTCATTTGATATGATGAATTATTAATTGTTTATGTTGATCATTCTAGCAGATGCATATTCTACAGGAACGAATAATGCGAATAGCAGAGAAAAAATGATACACTTTCCATGGAATAATCTTATAGCTGTCGGCTAGAAAGAAAAAAACAATGTCTTTTTACTAGATGAAGATCATAGTAATACCATATGTTAAATCCGTTTAGTTTTGCAAGGTGTGTTGCGGTCCTGAGGTCTCAAAAATGAAACGTCACTTTATTAAAAGATTCGAAATATCAGAATAATAATATATATGGCCGATGATTATCTCTGTGTCCCTGTATGTTTTTTTGTTGTTTTTTTTTTGTGTGTGTAGATATAAAATAGTTCTTTTGTCTGCGTATAAAGATCGATACACGAGACAGACTGACGTCAAAGATGCTGGTTAATTCTTATATCAAGTACATGGAAAGATTTACAGCAGTAAACGACCGGAAACGTTTTAAATGCCACCCAGAGATTTGTGCTTGCATCAAGAGACGACAACTTATCAATGTGACAAGTTGAAGAAGGGATACATTAATAAAAGAGCCAAGGACTCTTATCCATATCGGCCTTCCTTAATAATCAATAAGGTAATGCGTAATAAATTGTGGGTGTGAAAAGAGAAAAATGAATGTTTGAGCGCGCATGCGTATTTTTTTATATTCGCATGCGCGCTCAAACATACATTTTTCATATTCCTTCTCTCTCTCTTTAACTTTGATGTGACTATTTCTGAAGGTTTAATGATGCTTATGCGTCTGAAGTGCGTCGTTTGAATCGCAGATATCAAGAAATGTTCTAACTTTTGACTGCGATAGAAAGTTTCTCATATGTCACCCTGATGCATACAGAAGTATATACACCTTTGTGCAATTTAATTGAAACAACTGCTTTAGTTTCCTTTCTTTCACCATACTGTCAGTTTTAGACCCAAGGGAGTGACAGGGTGTAATCAATTTCTATTTTTTCCTCAGATTGGGTCATTTGCAGTGGTGTGCAGTAATATGAATCTATTTTCGGTGTGGATGTTGAAATTTGTTTGGCCTTGAATAATACTGCGTTATTCATGATTGCATCAGATTTTCATCACGCCCAGACACTATTGTTTTGACTGTCGATTAGTTGTCTTACGGACATTGTCTGTGATGGACGTTACGCCAAGAAAAGCGTACGAAAATTGTAACGCTGTACACACACACTGGCAAGCCTTACCAGTACGCAATCAATCTACTATCGACTGATCCAGAAACACTCTTGATTAAAATGCAATCGAGAATCAGTATCTGTCTATATTTCTGAGATGAGGTATTATGTACATTATTTACATTATTCGGACCGTTATTCTCATCTTTATCGCCATATTTATTACAATGTTTCGGTCGTTGTACGCTCTGGCCTTCTTCAGGTGGTTGGAATGTCGAACTGAACACTTTATTTCGCTCGCTGGAGTAGACTGTTCTAGTTCCACGTGTTATGTGTAATGTATGTCAGTTATCAGTTATCTCCTGTTAATTCCCCTCTCCAAGTTCTCCACTGCCTTAACCAGGTATTGAAATCACACTCTTTGGGTCCCGTCATTGGATCTAATTAACGCCTTTATCCACTGTGCCATGTGTCCTTGATAACTGGTAACTGACATCCATTAGACATGGCACGTGGAACTAGAACAGTCTACTCCAGCGAGCAAAATAAAGGGTTCAGTTCAACATTCCAACCACCTGAAGAACGCCGGAGCGTACAATGGCCGAAACGTTGTAATAAATATGGCGACAAAGATGAGGACAATAGTCCGAATAATGTAAATAATTGAGATTCAATTTCGTGGAATGGTAATACGAGTTACTAACATATGCACTGGGTCATGTTACATTGGAAAAATGAGAACAAAAGTAAATAATAACGGAATTATTCGTTTTGTTTCATTTAATTTGCACAAGAGTGTATGTGTAAGTGTATTTATATAACTTATTATCTGCATAGATGTATACGCGTGTGTACGCATACAAACACACACACATATATATACAGAGCATTTCAAAACATTACAACATTGTGTATCTTAATAACTATTGACGATATCAAAGCACAATTTA
This sequence comes from Acanthosepion lycidas, assembly GCA_963932145.1. Lineage (NCBI taxonomy): Eukaryota > Metazoa > Mollusca > Cephalopoda > Sepiida > Sepiidae > Acanthosepion > Acanthosepion lycidas. The sequence continues at coordinate 12,443,600 of OZ010590.1, forward strand.
TATTTCCTGAAAGCTAATATTTCCAGGTTTCTATACAGGTTTTTACAGGTGTTCAATGTGAGCGCCATGGGTTACACAACACACATCCAAACGATAATTCAAATCTTGCCAAACTCAACCAAGCATAGCATTGTTGATGGTTGGCAAAGCTTCAGTTATTCATGTCTTCAGATCATTCGAATCTCTGAGAGGGGAGGAAGTCATATGGTGTGAGATCTGGAGAGGAGACCTAGGCGGCCATGACAGAAACGCGCAATCGGTCTGTCCGGAAAGCCTGACCAATCTGCCAGGCACAGTGGTGTTCAAAAATTAAATCTAATTAAATTAAAACTAAATTCACAGAAGAAAAATTTAACACTTTTAGATTTTAAATGGTACCAAAGCAATCGCGCTACCATTTGAAGTTCATGATATAAGAGTTCTTAGAATATGACATAGACTTTTCAAATATCTTGCATATTGACCAGGAGTAGTGTTTTATCCTTTGTTTCCTGTATAGGGATGGGTTTCCGCTTCCTTCTCAAGTTTATATCAACTCTATACTTCTAAGGTTTCCGCTATAATTTTATTTATTTATAGTTTCCTTCAATAGGAGTAGATAGGCCCATCTATCGTCCGGTCGACACTACTCCCAGGTTTTTGAATAGGAGAAGAGGTTTATCCCTTGTTTCCTGTTTAGGAGTGAGTTTCCCTTTTCTTCTTAAGTCTACATCAAATCTATACTTCTAACGTCTCTGCTATAATTTTATTTATCTATTTATATTTTCCCTCAATAGAAGTAGATAGGCTCGTAACATTTTATTTTAAAGCTTCATAGAACATTTTATCAAGGAAAAATGAGGTTATAAAAGTAAATTATATAATTTCAAAATATAAAGCTCAATAAACTTATTTTGATAAAGTTATAAGAATAATTATATAACATTCGAAAAAAATAGATTATCAAAAACATCAGAACTTGTGTAATTTAGTAAAATACTCTATTTTATATTCTTAACCTAAAAAATTTTCAATAATGCAAAATAATTATTAAATTTTATCTGATGTTTTTGAGCATCTATTTTTTTCGAATGTTATATAATTATTCTTATAACTTTATCAAAATAAATTTATTGAGCTTCATATTTTGGAATTATATAATTTACCTTTATATCCTTATTTTTCCTTGATAAAATGTTCTTTGAAGCTTTAAAATAAAAAGTTATTTCATATTTAGACTTTTTCTTAACACCGTTCTGATCTTTATGCTCGCTACTGTATATATATTTATATATGTGTGTGTGTGTGACAATAATAATACAGACCATAGAAATTGCAGAAGACAACGACTTCTGGACTTCAACGAAGTCAAGCAGTCTTTACAAATTCCAAGCTCAATATCAAGAGATCGGGCAGTAATAATTATCAATAAATAAACTAAAATAGTTCACTTATCTTATTTCAATCTGTACTCTGAGTTTCATGCTAGCTTTGTCCAATCATCAACAATTTTTTTTTTATTTCGAACTGAGTTTTTTTTTTTCGGATCATGCTTCATAAAAATTTTTCATGATGATGTAAATCATAACAATAATAAATATTGGATTTTGTTAAAATCGTCGACGGTAGTAATTCCTGATAATAACGTCTTCAGGGCAAGCAATCTTTGTAATTATAGTGATCGATATCAACAGACAGTGCACTGATAATAATCAATAAAATTAAATATGGTAATTTTACGAGACTCGATGGTAAAATATATTTTACCATCAAATCTCCGGAAGAGTGAATAGAATTCTACGAAACTCAGAGAAAAGTTATATATATATATATATATATATATATATATATATATATATATATATATATATATATATTTGAATAATATAATATAAAAGGCTCAAACACTAATATCCCATGGTTATAATTTATTACATTGAATCGTAAGGAAGATCAAATTCATCAGACCTACAAATTAAAAAAAAAGTTTTTTTTTTAATTTGTAGGTCGTGTCATGGCACAGTGGATAAAGGCGCTAGTTAGATCCACTGAAAGGACCCAAAGAGTGTGAGTTCAATACCCGGTTAAGGCAGTGGAGAACTTGGAGAGGGGAATTAACAGGAGATAACTGATAACTGACATACATTACACATAACACGTGGAACTAGAACAGTCTAAAAAAAAAAACATGGCACGTGGAATTAAAATAGTCTACCCCAGTGAGCGAAATAAAGGGTTCAGTTAGACATCCCAACCACCTGAAGAAGGCCGGAGCGTACAACGGCCGAAATGTTGTAATAAATATGTCGACAAAGATGAGGCCAATAGTCCGAATAATGTAATTAGTGTACATATGCCTTATCTCAGCAATATAGACAGATCTTTGAATTGAATTTTTTTTTACAACGAGGTTCACCTTTTACAAGGCCCGTGGTGCGCTTGAGGTAAAGGATTATGTTTTGTTTCGAAATAATGTCCGAATAAACAGAGAATCGACGATATTATTCATTAGAATTGCCAGTTCAAGGAAGACATTTGGGTCACTAATACACAAAAAAGAGAATGTCTAATATTGAGAATGTTTAACATCGAAAAACAAGAAAAATGAATTCCTTTTAATAATGTGTAAATATCCACTCTTTATCTGATGAAGCTTGCGAGACCGAAAATAAGTGTAGCAAAAAAATAAAGCATATTTTTAAAAAAAAATCCACATTACAACCAAAAACGTTTACGGTATCTCTCTTCTTTTATATATATATACACACACACACACACATATATATATATATATATATATATATATATATATATATATATATAATGACAAAATTTTAAACTTGTTCTTTGTACATGAATAACATATTTTAACAGTTTTTCTATTAAAGATCTTATTTAAAGGGTTGTTATTCATCACACTTGACCTGAATACTAATGCATTTAAACATTACCATAGGGAAAACTAAACTCCTAATTACATTAACGTTGACTCTAACCAATCCTATCCTATCTTGAAGCAAATACCAATTACTATCAATTCTAGAATTATTAAACTGTCATCTAATAAGAGTATCTTTAATAAAAATAAAGTATACGAAAATGCTCTCCCCAAAAATGGATTTATTAATATAGTAGCATACTTAAGCCCCATAAATAACAATAATGAGGGTAAGAGGCCTAGGACACTCAAAAATAGAAAAAAGAATATTGTATGGTTCAATCCCCACTTCTGTAGTTTATCCAGAATTAATATTGTACAAGTTTTCTTGAAAATTATAAACACTTCCGAAATAACAATCATATATATATATATATATATAATGACAAAATTGGCATGCTACGGTTATGGTAATGAAGAGTATTGGGAGAGGATTCTTGGGCACTTCATTTCCCTGATGTACAGACCCAAAGTCATTACCCATATTGTTAACATTTACAGGCTCCATCCTGTGTGTTCCTATATTTGTGATTAAATGTTTGCTTTAATTCACTACTAAAAGTCAACCAGACGAGACTCACAAAAAATTATCACAAACTGAGGCGCCGTATTCATAACTTGAATTTTAACTTCTGTCAAGTACAGACTTCATTTTAAAAACAACTTCTTGGTGGTGGTGGTGATGGTGGTGATGGTGGTGGTGATTCTGGAACCTTTCTTTCTTACCTGATACTTTCATAATCTGTTACAACCAAGAACTAAATGCCAAGGGACGTAACTTCTACAGCTATAATTTACAAATTATCTCCCCTGTGAGTCATTGTACTACTCTTTGTATCCTGCTAGAGATTTTATCATCGTACTTCTTATGTCCCATCTTATATGTTAAATCTGCAAATATTTTATCGACTAAATGTAACAAATATTATGGGACAGATACAATCACTGTCCCAAAATAGGTACAACATTGACATAACACAATTCATACACATTCATATAACAATTATTATGGGACAGATACTATTAGGTTGGTGCAAAAATAATGACGTAATAATGTCGTTTTTTGACGTCCCAGCTATGGGTAAATAGTGAACTGCTAGTTTTCCAGGTTTTACTCACGTCCTGGGTATGACGGTAAACTACATCCGCGTCCTGGGTATGGCGATAAACTGCATCCAACAGCAAGGTCTCAAATAATGTTTTCAGAAAAATAATGTTGCCAGCTCTACGTTTTTGAAACAATAATGTTGCCAGCTATACGTTTTTTATTCTATACAAAATAGGCATTTAAAATTCATATAAACTGGATTTGGCATTAAATAACCCACAGTGGTTGATATGCCATAAAACCCAAACAAACAAACAAAAACTGCATTTGCATATATATTTCACCGGCTACCACAACTACAAACCATCGCATTTGGCCACTAAATTCGTGATGTATTTCAGAGTCAGCTGTAATTTTCACTAATTCACCACTGATAGCAGGTCTACTAAAAATCATATGACGATCCACTTGTAAATTAGAAAGCTTTGGTTTGGTTTTACGGCATGTCAACCTCAATAGGTTATTTAATTCCGACAAGATTTTTATTGCTGGTAATATATTTTTTAAAATTGTATTGTTGGTAATATTTTTTATTCCAAAAACGTACTGCTGGTAATATTTTTTTCATAAATGTATTTCTGGTATTTTTTTTTTTCAAAAATGTATTATTGATAAAAAATTTTCAGAAAAAAGTATTGCTGGTATTAAAACTTATTTTTATACTTGCATAGTGTTTTGACCCATTGGTGCGATAACTATTTGCCCATAGCTGGGACCCTAACAGGTGCTACCACCCCAGGTCAAAGTGAACCTGAGAACACCAGCAATTAAGAGGTGGTTCCATGCTCCTCAAAACCTCCTGATCAGAGGCCTTGCTGCCTGATGTAGTTTATCGTTTTACCCAGGACACGGATGTATTTTATTGTCATACCAATGACCATAGAAATCCTTGTGCCATGATGTCGTTTGTAAATGTTTAACTCTTTGTTACTATTTTATTTTTTGAATTCTTTTTTTTTTCTTTTGTTGTTTTTCTCTTCTGTGTCTAACTTATCATTCCTTCCATGTCGTTCTTTTCTCTTCTCCATTGCTACTTAATTATCTTACATTTTTTTTATTCAGCCTTTCTCTCCCAACCCAAATATGCATACCCGCTGTTATTTATCAATGATGAAAAATTAAGTGTTACCACCCCGATTTTTTAGTTGGTGGTAGTCATCAGGAGGGTTTAGAAAATATGATACTCACAGGGCGAATAGAGGAAAAGAGAGACAAGGTAAAGCAACGCGTGACCTAACTAGCGGGCTTAAGCATGTGGTTGACAGAACATGGCCTGGGGGAAGTAGCAAAGGGACAAACTTATTGAGAGCTATAAGGGATAGGAAGAAGTGGAGGGTCATGGTCGCGTACATCCTGAAGAGGCGCGGAACATAAAAAGAAAAAAAAGAAGCAATCTACTCATAGATAAAGAAGAGACTCGAGGTGGCGAAGGTATTGTTCTACAGAAGGATGCTAAGGATACCATGGACCGAGCGTGTTGAGCAACGATGAGGTTCTGAAGAGGATGCAAACAAGCTTATACTTAACATCAGGAAGAGGCAGATGAAATTTCGGGGACACGTAATGAGAAAGGAGGGCTTGGAGAATTTGATACTCACAGGGCGGATAGAGGGGAAAGAGAGACAAGGGAAAGCAACGCATGACATACCTGGCGGGCTTAAGCAAGTGGATGACAGAACATGGCCTGGGGGGAGTAGCAAAGGGACAAAACCTATTGAGAGCTACAAGAGGTAGGAGGAAGCGGAGGACCATGATCGTCTACGTCCTGAAGGGACACAGAACATAAATAAAGGAGGCATTAGAACTTAACATGAATTCTTTCGCAGGTTAATAGGAGTAGATAGTCTCACCTATCGCCCGGTCCGGACTTCTCTATTGAACAGAAGTAGGGCTTAATCCCTTGTTCCGGTTCAGGATATCATTTATCGGTTCTCATTCTTTTTCTTACCACGGCCATATTGATTTAACTATTTTAACTTTTTACTGATCAGACTAACCAGTGACTGTGACTTTCCATTATGAGGGTACCCGATTGGTAGTTTATTGGACTCTACTTCCAAAAGACTCGAACTTTTTGGTACCGCTGGGAGAGGCTGCTCTGTAGTACCATGTCGCGCATGGGTAGGTGTGTCTGCATGTATTTCCGGTGGGTAACCCTGGGACCACATTATGCTCTGATCTCATGCCACACACTGCATGGTTTGTAATGCCATTGACGAAAGATAGTGACAATTATGGTGGCCTTTTTCCTTTCTCCTTCAAACATATCTCATGAAAATCACAACAAAAAGAAATAAAACTAAAAAAAACTGCTTACCCTCTCAATCTTTCTTTCTCTAATATTCGTGATATCCATTCCAACTTTTGCAGCATAGAATCTTTCCCCCTTGATTGGTCGCCAGATATCTTTGCCCTTTGTGAAACCAACTTGAATTCATCCATTGCTACAAATGAATTCTTTGTTCCAGGCTACTTTCCTCTTTACCGAAGAGATTCCAGCATTCACATTCATGGCTTTTGGCGTTTATATCCGGGATAATCTACCGATGGCCAGAGAATTGTCTCTCGTGTTACTGACTACTCTTTCATGTGCTTCCGTCTTTCGCTACTAAACTCTGTCAGTTATCTCTTTTTGCTTTATCGCTCCCCGCGTTTCCAACACTGCAGTATATTAGACGCAATAGCTGATAGAATAGAAAAGCCAATTTGTCTCCATCCATGTGCGAATATCTTTGTCTTCGGTGACATTAATGCTCACCATGACACATAACTGAAACATTCTAAAGGTACTAATGTGTCCGGTATACAGACATTAAATTTTTTCCATTGCCCAAACTCTCATTCAAATCGTGGACTTGCATACGTCGAAAGTACCCGGAATCAAAGAAATATGTATCAACACCACGATTTTCTCTCGTCCTTCAATAATGACACCAAAAAGCTTATCCGTGAATATGAAAGGATCCAAATGAAAATAAGGAGACAGAACATGTCTAAATTATTCAACGAAACATGTCTCAATGAAAGCATGCTGCCAAAATACACAAACACACACACATATATATATATATGTTTCATTGAATAATATATACATATTGTGTTTACTTATTTTTATACTAGTCCTTTACAGTTATCTAATCAGTTTTTTGATATTAAGATGAAATCCATCAAGGAAGACGTCGTACATTTTTTGTAACCCAAGTACTTTCGATCTTTTCTAAGATCATCTTCATGGGTAAATTACAACTGATCAGATAAGTAGAAAAGATCAGTATAAAAATAAGTAGACAATATGTTTGAATATATATATGTTTTAATATATGTTTGTGTATATATATATACATACATACATACACACACACACACACACACACACATATATATATATATATATATATATATATATATATATATATATATATATATATATATATGAATAAAAACGAAAAGGAAAACTTTTCTTTAGCGATGCGTTTCGCTCTCTGATCGACTTTATCAAGACAAATGTAATGACTTATAAACAGGAGTAATATTTTAATCATTTCATCCCAAACAAGGCAACAAAGCCACTAAGATGCAGGGGAAATCTGGGTGTTAAAGAATATGAAAAATAAAACCATATTAATGGCAGAGAACAAAAAAGAACAAGAGTTAAGAAGGCAGTAGATAACAATTGACATTGCATTTAAATTTCTGAAGATCAGTGTTGATTGTATGCAAGAAGATGGACCAGGCCTCCACAAGGGAGAAGTGCAATCGGAGAAATTGTTAGCTCAATATAGAACTCACGATTATATCTAGCTATTTCAAATGCAAAATGAGGAAACCTTGCCGCCCCTCTAGCATAGTGCTTAAATTCTTAAAGTCTAGGTACTAAAGAGTAAAAATATCATTAGGATTTATAAACAAATGTAGATATCATATCGTTAGGTTTTCAACATTTTTATATTTAAAAATGTTCGCAAATATACTTCAGGCTAACTGTGAAAGTGATGTAATTTAATGCCTAATAAACAAAAGGGATTTTGACAAAATACGATAGCTACACTCAAGAACTTTCCGTTAAATTATGGTATTCTTTAGTTCTAGTTGAACTGATTTCTATATATGATTTAATAATTTGCTGATTCCTACTAATTAGCCCATAGCTGGAGGGAGAAGAGGTAGATTCATACTTTTTCTCAAGGGTATTTGCAACAAACCCGATTTAAATTTGAACTCGACTCTGTTTTTTTGTCACTTGTGAACGTTATTCATTAAACCACCAAGACACCCAAGCTTACGACCCCTGGTATTCCAAAACGGTATTTAATCACCAAAGAGAACCTTTTTCTACCTCCCATAAGCATGGCCGATGGTAACCACCATGATATAAGCACGGCCGATGCTAACCACCATGAGATAAGCATGGCCGATGCTAACCACCACGTGAGCAACTCTTTGCGCCTTCTTGGACACAAGCTTTCCTCAGACATGAAGAGGAATGTTTATATTGAATCATCTGCTAGGTCTGCTGCTAGGAAAGTCGGTTCATTTTGCAAAGCCAGACAATTTGTCATGTCAGAACCCATCTTGCACATTCATAAATCGGCCATTTGTCCGCGAATTGAATATTACTGCCATTTCTGATCTGGTGCCTCTGTTATATATTTCGAGATTCTTGACAAAGTCTGTCATGTCATCCTAACGTGGCATGTCGGCTTTATTTGCAGCCATGACGTGGCTTCTCTCTGTCTTTTCTATAAATATTTTGATGGCAATTGTTTTGATGAGATTTCCTCCTTAGAACTTCGACTGCAGTGATTGTAGGCGTGCTACAAGATTGACAACTAAGTCTCGTCGCTTTACTGTTGAACTAACTATTAAGTTGGTGCAAAAATAATGTCGTTTTCTAACATATGTTACTATGTGAGAAAACGACGTTATTTTTGCACCAACCTAATATATGTAACCCTAAGTTCTCATTACTTTTCTCACGATTCTTGCCCGCGGAAATTTCTTCCGGTTTCTTGCTTACTTGCCAACTACAATCTACAAAAAATTAAATCCAACACTAATCACCATCTTTTGCCTTCCTAAGAACAAGCTTCCATTTTTTTTCTCTCTCTCTTTCGGAATTCTGTTCTTTTATTTTCTATTCTTCTCACTAAAATATTCATACTCTCTTTTGCTTCCTGTAACTTCTTGCGTATTTGTAGCATTAACGCCTTGCTTGGGGTGAAATGATTAAAAAAAAAAATGTTGCATGACTACAAAAAGGTTCAATCACAACTTCGATCTAAAGAATGCAACACACGAAATAATGATTATTTGAGAAAAAAGATTTGGTATGGGCCCGGAACTGAAAGCAGAAAATTAACGAATAGAAAATGTAAACATCGTTTTTTTTTTTTTGTTTTTTTTTTAAATAAATGATAAATGAATTTTCATCAGAACGAAATAATTCAATCTTGTTATCTTGATTTTCGTGAAACGTTATATTATAATGACGAGTAACATAAAGTCAGTTGGAGTCTGTGTTTTATTGCTGGACGCTCTCGTCCGTCAAAAGATCGATTCAAATGTCGGAAAAGGTCAGCTTGAAAAGGTAAAAACAATAAAAAACATACTTCTTTAGAAAAAGATCTCTCAGGCTTTGCTACGTCGACATTTGTTCAGTATCGCAAGTTACTTCGTTTTCTATGTGCCTACAGGACGTTGGCGATAATGACTCTCCACAATTTGTAGCTTTCAGCAAATTTTGACTTTTTGTTATCTCTCCTAAACCTTGCTCCGCCATCCATTTCCTCTAGGTAGGTTATGCATTGTTTTACTCTTTCAATTTTGCCTTCTATCTATCCTGTGAGTATCAAATTTTCCAAGCCATCTTTCCTCGTTATGTGAGAAATTTCACCTATCTCTTTCTGATGTTAAGTATAAGTGTATTTTTTGTTGCCATTTTCTCTAAAATTTCGTCGATGCTCACGTGTTCGGTCCATGATATTCTCAGGAAACTTCTACAGAATGATATTTCTGTTTCTTTAAGTTTCTTTTGCATCTGTGAGGAGATTGTCCAGCATTTACTGCCATATAACAGGACTGATATGGCATAACAGTTAAGTACGCTTCTTTTTTTTTTTTTTTTTCCTGCTTTTTAATATTTTGCATTAGCTTTTGGAAGGTATCTTTCACTTTTATCTCAAAGGCCAAAGCATTAACATAAAAACGTGTCATGCATAGTAAAGAATAAATCTATTCAATAAAATCTAGATTTGCCTCAACCACTACCTCGAGACCACTTCGGAATCTTCTGCAACTCTTTTGAACGATCTCCTTGTTTAAGTTGCTGAATACTGACATAATCTTTACATTTAATTTACAAGGAGTTTTGTTGGTCTCTCGCTCAACTGCGTCCACACATACTCAAGATGGTTGCAGTCTGTGGAGTTAGGTAGCCAAATGTAATGGGTGATATGGTCGCAGAAATTGTCTGCTTGTGTGACATGGTGCAGAGTCCTGTCGCCAGATATAGGGTCTACCAGCAGCCACCGTCTTGCGCCAGGACAGCATTACAACCTCAAGGTACGAGGTAGTCGTCCGTGTTGAGTCTGAAGCCCACAGCAACAAATTCTGGAGTTCTTTTCTCATCAGAACGATCAGAGTGAGTTTTCCGAGCTACCGTGCCTTCGTAATCACCATTAAACTCATCCAACTCTTTCCGAATCTTCTGTACTGTCCTCAGATTGACACCCAAAAATTCTAAAATGTTTATATTGGAGCTTCCGGCGCGAATGTCAGGCTGTATAGCGTACCGTTTCCAAATTTATGGCGGAGTGAATTGTGTCATGGTGCTCTTTTTCTCACACACAGTGCTCAGCTGACCCTACTATACTGTACAGTCGATTAAATGAAAAACAAACAACGCATGCGCGAAACATCTCCTACATTTAGTTTTTTCTTTATAAGCAGGCTTCCATGGTTTCGGATGGCTCGACGGTAGTTGGTATCTAATCCCTGTTGCAGGCGCCTGTTCGGGCACATTTGTTTCTCTTCAGTACGTACAGAGCCGACCCATCGTTCATACAGCAGACATTAGTTATAGATTCATGGGGAGAGCGAACTACATGGAATGATCAGCAAATGAACAACGTCAGTAGCTCAAACCACCTCTGCCACGGTGACTTATGACTTCGTGGTAGCACAACCATCAAGAGAACAGTTTCGTTTACCAAATTTCACTGACTTGGTTCAAAATTTCCCAATAGTGCCGCAAGTTCGTCTCCCCCAAGCCGATCTCATCAAGAATTCACCTCCTTGACAAATCGACCATGGTGAAATTCGAACCCGTAATCTCATGTTCGGAACACTAACGTTGATAAAA
>OZ010590.1:12459984-12484984 GCA_963932145.1 Acanthosepion lycidas
CCTTACTGAACTTTTGGAAGTCATTTTATCAGATACGACAAGGTTAAATTTCTATACCGGCTTTGTTTACGCGTGTCCGATGCATAAGTCGTATCTTGAATTATCACTTTTACTGACAACCATGCTTTGAGTTTCTTCCACTTAATGGTTAATGCTTTTTAGTTTCAAATAGACAAGCCGAGGTGATCATCCTTTCTTGGAGAAAAATCCACCCGAGACATTTTATTCTATCCACTCCTTTTATTAAATAGTCAAATGAAAACACATCTCTCTGTAAAATCATATCTCTTGCCTCGGGTCTAATCTTCATCTGTGAGAAAATTGTGAGAAAATTGTCACGGCCATTTAGGAAAATCGATATTACATCGGATTTCAGCATTTTTTCCTTATTTCTCAGGAAATTTTCCTATCTTTTAATTCTAGCATTTAGAAGGTATTTTCCATATAACATATTTCAATTTCTCTACTTTCTTGATTTTGACGTCTCCAATTCGTAGCTCGTAGCTTGGGCTGCCCCTTTTTCTAACGACCATATATTCTTTCTTCTTAATATTGATGTATAATCCTTTCTTCTAGGTTTCCTTTACTACTGTGTCTAGAAGTAATTAGTTTTCTTTTTGTCTTTCTCATCAATGGTGTCATAAACACACCGTATGTCGTTAAGCCTATGTCCGCCAATTACTGCGTAACAAAGATTTTATTGGTTTTTTTTTTGTTTTGTTTTTGTTTTTTGGGTTTTTTTTTTTTGTCAATTTCAATATTTGCCAGTCAATTTTCAATTTTTGCCAGTCAATATTATTTTTTAATTGCTTTTGTCTAGAAAGTAAAGAAAATGATAATTATTTCTGTCAGACTTTGCTTTTGTAACCTGGACATCGATGTTTTGAAACTAACATATTTTCCATTGCATTCCAGACATATTCAGCGCTGATTTTCTGAAGGGTAAATGCTCTGTTTATAATAAACAGTATTAAATAACATTTACCGGCCTGAATGTCCGAGAAATTTTCATAGAAAATATTCGTCCTTTGACAGGATTCGAACTTGCATCCTATACGGAATCGCCATTTACCCGGGCGTGCCTAACCGTTTCGGCCACAAAGGAGCGTTCGGTTGGCATGGTCGAATTTACTGCTTATAAACTTCTATTCGACCTTGCCAACCGAACGCTCCTTTGTGGCCGAACGTTAAACATAAAAAAATGTCTTTAATGAATAAATTGTTGGACTTTGTCCATTTCTTAATAAATATATATAAAAGTGAGCAATATTGCGTCCAGCATGAAACAGCCTGTCGCTTCTGAGTGTTGACTTCAATGCTCACTTTTATATTTATATTTACATACGCTCTGTCTCTGATATTGAGCACTTTATCCCATAAATATAGCACACCTTAAAACTATATTTCTTCACACACACACACACACACATATATATATATATATATATATATATATATATATATATATATATATATATATATATATATATAAGCTATAATTATAAACTATAATTTTGGAAATTGAAAATTTCATTGAAATATGTTGGAAAATATGCAATTTTTCATCTGCAAACAAGAAAATACGAATTACAGGCAAAAATGGTCATGATATGTGGAAAAAGATGGCGGCAATTTTATACAGACAGCAGGATAATTAGGAAACACACTTTTAAAAGCATATTTTGGGCAAAATTAACGGAGACAATTTTTTTTTTTTTTTTGCTATTTTCAAAATACTATTATCGATAAAGTTGTATATCATGTATATATTTTTTTATTTTTATAAAACTTACGGCCATATCACGTTAAAACGACGGTTTCCGTAGGATTCCCGAAGATAAGCTACATCGAGCCTGGTCAACCGCTTGGGAATACCGCGTAAGCTTGTATGTGCCGGTCGTGTAATAGATAATGGCTCCAAATTGTTAATCAGAAGTCCGAGTTCAAATTCCAGTTGGGTTCGTTATATTCACTTATGTGTAAATATCCTTGAGAAAGATTTAAATCTACCTCTTCTCCCCATCCCCAACTATGGGTTAATTAGTAGGACTTTTATCAGTAAATCATTATTATCTCCCCCGCCCCAATAAAAATCTTTACAAACTAAAAATATTTTCTGGTTTTAAATAAACCGCAATAGGTTGATAAGTCGTAAAGAAACAAATCAGTCAATTGTTTTTGGCATATTTTTTTTCCTTTAATAAAAAATTGAACACCAAGGTTTTGCTGAATAGTCTAACACCGGTAAAGTGAGGGTATAAGGATTAATTCTGTTGATGGCGAGATCTTACTGTATAGAGATATGTGTAAAAGCGAACTGATATTAAGTTTTATGTGTATTAACATACAGTCTTGTTTTTTTGTGCGAATTTTGTTGAGAGGATTAATTCAAATAACATTGTGTTTCTGCCTCTCAGTATTTGTTTTCAAGTTGTATATATTCAAGTGAAACTATGTGTGATCCTTTTTTCAATATGTCTTTAACAAGTTAATAGATGGCCTCATCTGCCAGGGGAAATTTTTGTTTTTCGCTTTTTCTGACATAATATTTTATATTTTGAAACAACTGAGAAAGCAACAAAAAGAAAATAAATCCTACCTTCCTCCTTACAAAATACGTTCACTCAATGGAGAATGTTTTGGATTGCCCACGTGTCACTTGAAGCAGATACCTAAGTAGCGATTATGAAGAAGCAGGAGACCGCCACTAATAGTTGTTTCAAAGACTCCATTTTGATCGCTTTATTCTCTTACTTGGGTTCCATTTTGACCGAACCTATTTTATCTTCTTAGAATATTACTTGTGCTTTTACTTGGCGATTTAAAGATTTTTATTTTTTTTTATTTTGCTAAAACACTGTTTTTGTTTGCTTTCCAAACTATTGTAAGAAACTGCGTGTAGTATTTTTAAGAAATTGTTCCAACTGGATCGAGGCTTACTTCCGGATATTGTGATTATTTCAGTGTGAGTGTCTACGTGGGTGGATGGGTTGTAAAGGTTGACGTTGTTAACATCATGCACGATATTAACTTTGATAGGTTTTCTAATTTTCAAAAGGCCTCACTACCCAGCTGGGTTCTTTCCCTCACTTTCGAATGTTTATGTTCGTGAAGTTCTCTGTTCACAATCAATAAAAGAAGGAAGGAAAAGAAAAAAAAAGAAAAAAAAAAGAAAAGAAAAAGTAATTAAAATCCGGGCCAGTAAATGAGGAAAAATGGGACAGGGGTAGAGATCTTTACAAAACCGTTATGATTAAATAAATAAAGAAAACGATATAGGATATTTGAACGGAGAAGAAGGAAAGAAAGAAATTGTAAAAACTGCAAAAAAAGAAAGAATGGATGAATGAAAATGTAGAAACAGAAAAAAAAAACGTAAAAACTAGAAAAAAGAAAGAAAGAAAGAAAAAAGAAAGAAAATGTAAAAACTAAAAAGAAAGAATAAAAATTAGAAAATAAAAAATAATAAAAGTTAGAAAGAAAGAAACTAAATGAAAAGAAATAGAGAAAGAAAGAAACTAAATATAAAGAACGAAAAAGAAAGAAAGAAAGAAGTGGATGTAAAAACTAGAAAGAAAAATTATTGAATAAAAGCTAAAAAATAAAATATAAAAGGAAGAAAGAAAGTATGTAATATTTAAACTATGGGATAAAAGCAAAACTATTAAGAAAGGCGTTTGAAGAGCTAAAAAGAAAAAAGTAAGAATAAAAGAAAGATAAAATGGGAAAGCTAAATAAAAAGAAAGAAAGAAAGAAAGAAAGAAAGAAAGGAAGGAAGAAAGGAAGAAAGAAAGAAAGAAAGAAAGTTATGAAAAGATCTAAATAAGTGAGAGAAAGTCCCAAATCGTCAGTGTTCCGACGAAATATATCAATGGTGCCATTTTCGCTATTGACGTGGCCACTCATAAATCTGTCCACCGCCGGACATCGTAAACAATTCGGCCATTTTGCTCACAGGTTTACTTTTGCATTCGTTTATATTCTGTAAAGCCGCGTCGGAGAGCAATTTTTATTTTCAATACCAGATAAAGAATCCGAACGGACGCACAGTAAAGAAAGTTTATATGCGTTTCTCTGAGTTGGATACTTAATTTTTTTGAAAGAAAAAGAAAATGAAGATATATGAACACGTCATCAACTCCATGTTACGTAATGATCTCTTAGTTCTTCATAAATTTATGCACTCAAGAGACTTTAAAGACTTGACATCCCTTTAGTCTAACTGAATTTCATGTTTTAGAGGCGAAGCTGAAAAAAAGTTTCTGGTTTTGTTTTCTTTTGATTTAATGTTGAACGTGTTGTGCATGTTTCGATCATTCGTTGAAGAGTCGTTTTTTTTTTTCAGATACCGTTTCATCTATGACATTATACGTCTGACTGGTAGGTGAGCTTCAGTCCCCACCCCTATTCATTTTTTTTACTGGGACTAAACAGAAGATTGACATGGTTTTCTTGGCCTCGGTCTATGACAATGCTATTGAACCGAGCCGTGTCATTGGTCTAAAATTATTATTGCCAATATTTTTTAAAATAAATCAGAAAACTTCATCTTTTCCAAATATGAAAAGACATACACCCTTGTGCAAATTAATTGAAACAACTGCTTTAGTTTCCTTTCTTTTAACATACGGTCAGTTTTAAACCCACTTGAGTGACAGGGGGTAATCGATTTCTATTTTTTTCTCAGATTAGGTCATTTGCAGTGGTGTGCAGCAATATGAATCTATTTTGGGGGTGTACGATGAAATTTGTTTAGCCTTGAATAATATTGCGTCATCCGTGATTGCATCAGATTTTCATCATGCTCAGACACTATTGTCTTGACTATCGATTAGTTATCCTACGGTCATTGTCTACGATGGACGTTACTCCAAGGAAGCGTACGAACATTGTAACGCTGCACGAAAAAAATAGCAAGCCTTACTAATGAACAAATCCAAGTACTATCGACTGGCTTGGAAACTCTCCTGATTTAAATCCAATCGAGAATGTGTGGTCAGTCTGCAAGGAACGACTTCGTGGAATAAACATACGAAGTACTAACATGTACACTAGGACATGTTTCATCAGAAAAATACGCAAACAAGTAAACAATAACGGAATTATTCGTTTTGTTTCAATTAATTTGTACAAGGATGTATTCTACAAAAGAAACAGAACACCGCAAAAATAATAGGGAAATTATATTGAAATACTAACATATAAAAACCTAAAAATTGTAAGCACTTACCAATATATGATATTGGTTTGGTTTGGTTTATTTTGTTTTACGGCATATCAACCTCAGTGGGTTATTTAGTGCCGACAAGATTTTTAGGATAAGTTCGTATGAATAGAATATATATTAATATTTTTTTTAAATGTATTGTTAGTATTTTTACTGTAAAAATCTATTTTTATACATTTATAGTCTTGACCACAGTTTGGCGTCAACTATTTGCCCATACCTGGGACCCTAACAGGTGCTACCACCCCAGGTCAGGGTGAACCTGGGAATAACAGCAATTAAGAATTTGTTTTAAGCTCAAAACTTCCTGATCAGAGGCCTTCCTGTCGGGTGTAGTTTATCGACATGCCCAGGACTCCAATAGAAGTTATGAGTAAACTAGTATAAGATTCTACTGGACCTAAAATGATGGTGATCGGTATTCTATTGTGATTAAGTAGTAAATTGGTCCCCCAATTAACAGCTAAATAATATAACAAATGGAAAATATCTTTAAAGATTCAGAGGGGTAAAAACCTTTTAATAATAGGAAGGACTTTATATATTGCACGGGTATAAAATTCGACAGGACAAAAAGAGGGGGATCAGTATTCTATTGTGAATCAATAATAAATTGTTCCCCACCATAGTTGCTACATATTAATATAACAATTCGAAAAATATATTTTAAATATACTGTCATTTTTTATGACATGGGTAAACTAGGAAGTGTTTGAACAGAGGATGAAAAAAGAAAGAATGTAATACTAAGATGCGTTTTGATCATTAAATATACCTTTTAAAAGTTAAGCAAAGTATGAAGAAACAGGAAAACTTCATCGGCAACAAAATAAAGGGTACTGGACTG
Organism: Acanthosepion lycidas; assembly: GCA_963932145.1. Lineage (NCBI taxonomy): Eukaryota > Metazoa > Mollusca > Cephalopoda > Sepiida > Sepiidae > Acanthosepion > Acanthosepion lycidas. The sequence goes on from OZ010590.1 coordinate 12,466,059, forward strand.
TTATATGAACACATATAGAACAGTAAATGTTAAAGCATCATATCAGAGATGAAAAAGAGACTTGCACCAAGAATAACGTGGTTCTACAGAAGGATGCTGAGAAGACTATGGACTGAAAATCTGAGTAACGAAGAAGCTTTATAAACAGAAAGGGCGCTTATGTTTATCAGGAAGAGACAGTTAAAATTTCTAGGACATATAATGAAGAAAGTGGGCTTGAAGAATTTGACATTCACAAGACATATTGAAGGCAAGAGGGGCAGAGGAAAACAGCGAGTAACCAACCTAAAGAGCTTGTTTAAAATTCTAGAGCACATAAGGAAGAAAGTGGGCTTAAAGAATTTGACACTCACAGGACATATTTAAGGCAAGAGGGACAGAGGAAATCTGCGACTAACCTACCTAAGGAGCTTGTGCCAATTTCTAGGGCATATAATGAAAAAGGTGGGCTTAAAGAATTTGACACTCACAGGACATGTTGATGGCAAGAGGGACAGAGGAAATCTGCGACTAACCTACCTAAGGAGCTTGTGCCAATTTCTAGAGCACAAAATGAAGAAAGTGGGCTTAAAGAATTTGATACTCACGGGACATATTGAAGGCAAGAGGGACAGAGGAAATCTGCGACTAACCTACCTAAGGAGCTTGTGCCAATTTCTAGAGCACATAATGAAGAAAGTGGGCTTAAAGAATTTGACACTCACAGGACATGTTGATGGCAAGAGGGACAGAGGAAATCTGCGACTAACCTAACTAAGGAGCTTGTGCCAATTTCTAGGGCATATAATGAAAAAGGTGGGCTTAAAGAATTTGACACTCACAGGACATGTTGATGGCAAGAGGGACAGAGGAAATCTGCGACTAACCTAACTAAGGAGCTTGTGCCAATTTCTAGGGCATATAAGGAAAAAGGTGGGCTTAAAGAATTTGACACTCACAGGACATTTGATGGCAAGAGGGACAGAGGAAATCTGCGACTAACCTACCTAAGGAGCTTGTGCCAATTTCTAGAGCACATAATGAAGAAAGTGGGCTTAAAGAATTTGACACTCACAGGACATGTTGATGGCAAGAGGGACAGAGGAAATCTGCGACTAACCTAACTAAGGAGCTTGTGCCAATTTCTAGGGCATATAATGAAAAAGGTGGGCTTAAAGAATTTGACACTCACAGGACATGTTGATGGCAAGAGGGACAGAGGAAATCTGCGACTAACCTAACTAAGGAGCTTGTGCCAATTTCTAGGGCATATAATGAAAAAGGTGGGCTTAAAGAATTTGACACTCACAGGACATTTGATGGCAAGAGGGACAGAGGAAATCTGCGACTAACCTACCTAAGGAGCTTGTGCCAATTTCTAGAGCACATAATGAAGAAAGTGGGCTTAAAGAATTTGACACTCACATGACATGTTGATGGCAAGAGGGACAGAGGAAATCTGCGACTAACCTACCTAAGGAGCTTGTGCCAATTTCTAGGGCATATAATGAAAAAGGTGGGCTTAAAGAATTTGACACTCACAGGACATGTTGATGGCAAGAGGGAAAGAGGAAATCTGCGACTAACCTAACTAAGGAGCTTGTGCCAATTTCTAGGGCATATAAGGAAAAAGGTGGGCTTAAAGAATTTGACACTCACAGGACATTTGATGGCAAGAGGGACAGAGGAAATCTGCGACTAACCTACCTAAGTAGCTTGTGCCAATATCTAGAGCACATAATGAAGAAAGTGGGCTTAAAGAATTTGACACTCACAGGACATGTTGATGGCAAGAGGGACAGAGGAAATCTGCGACTAACCTAACTAAGGAGCTTGTGCCAATTTCTAGGGCATATAATGAAAAAGGTGGTCTTAAAGAATTTGACACTCACAGGACATGTTGATGGCAAGAGGGACAGAGGAAATCTGCGACTAACCTAACTAAGGAGCTTGTGCCAATTTCTAGGGCATATAATGAAAAAGGTGGGCTAAAAGAATTTGACACTCACAGGACATGTTGATGGCAAGAGGGACAGAGGAAATCTGCGACTAACCTAACTAAGGAGCTTGTGCCAATTTCTAGGGCATATAATGAAAAAGGTGGGCTTAAAGAATTTGACACTCACAAGACATGTTGATGGCAAGAGGGACAGAGGAAATCTGCGACTAACCTAACTAAGGAGCTTGTGCCAATTTCTAGGGCATATAATGAAAAAGGTGGGCTTAAAGAATTTGACACTCACAGGACATGTTGATGGCAAGAGGGACAGAGGAAATCTACGACTAACCTACCTAAGGAGCTTGTGCCAATTTCTAGAGCACATAATGAAGAAAGTATGCTTAAAGAATTTGACACTCACAGGACATGTTGATGTCAAGAGGGACAGAGGAAATCTGCGACTAACCTACCTAAGGAGCTTGTGCCAATTTCTAGGGCATATAATGAAAAAGGTGGGCTTAAAGAATTTGACACTCACAGGACATGTTGATGGCAAGAGGGACAGAGGAAATCTGCGACTAACCTAACTAAGGAGCTTGTGCCAATTTCTAGGTCATATAATGAAAAAGGTGGGCTTAAAGAATTTGACACTCACAGGACATGTTGATGGCAAGAGGGACAGAGGAAATCTGCGACTAACCTAACTAAGGAGCTTGTGCCAATTTCTAGGGCATATAATGAAAAAGGTGGGCTTAAAGAATTTGACACTCACAGGACATGTTGATGGCAAGAGGGACAGAGGAAATCTGCGACTAACCTACCTAAGGAGCTTGTGCCAATTTCTAGGGCATATAATGAAAAAGGTGGGCTTAAAGAATTTGACACTCACAGGACATGTTGATGGCAAGAGGGACAGAGGAAATCTGCGACTAACCTAACTAAGGAGCTTGTGCCAATTTCTAGAGCACATAATGAAGAAAGTGGGCTTAAAGAATTTGATACTCACAGGACATATTGAAGGCAAGAGGGACAGAGGAAATCTGCGACTAACCTACCTAAGGAGCTTGTGCCAATTTCTAGAGCACATAATGAAGAAAGTGGGCTTAAAGAATTTGACACTCACAGGACATGTTGATGGCAAGAGGGACAGAGGAAATCTGCGACTAACCTACCTAAGGAGCTTCTGCCAATTTCTAGGGCATATAATGAAAAAGGTGGGCTTAAAGAATTTGACACTCACAGGACATGTTGATGGCAAGAGGGACAGAGGAAATCTGCGACTAACCTACCTAAGGAGCTTGTGCCAATTTCTAGAGCACATAATGAAGAAAGTGGGCTTAAAGAATTTGATACTCACAGGACATGTTGATGGCAAGAGGGACAGAGGAAATCTGCGACTAACCTACCTACGGAGCTTGTGCCAATTTCTAGGGCATATAATGAAAAAGGTGGGCTTAAAGAATTTGACACTCACAGGACATGTTGATGGCAAGAGGGACAGAGGAAATCTGCGACTAACCTACCTAAGGAGCTTGTGCCAATTTCTAGAGCACATAATGAAGAAAGTGGGCTTAAAGAATTTGATACTCACAGGACATGTTGATGGCAAGAGGGACAGAGGAAATCTGCGACTAACCTACCTAAGTAGCTTGTGCCAATTTCTAGAGCACATAATGAAGAAAGTGGGCTTAAAGAATTTGATACTCACAGGACATGTTGATCGCAAGAGGGACAGAGGAAATCTGCGACTAACCTACCTAAGGAGCTTGTGCCAATTTCTAGAGCACATAATGAAGAAAGTGGGCTTAAAGAATTTGATACTCACAGGACATGTTGATGGCCAGAGGGACAGAGGAAATGTGCGACTAACCTACCTAAGGAGCTTGTGCCAATTTCTAAGGCATATAATGAAAAAGGTGGGCTTAAAGAATTTGACACTCACAGGACATGTTGATGGCAAGAGGGACAGAGGAAATCTGCGACTAACCTAAGGAGCTTGTGCCAATTTCTAGGGCACATAATGAAGAAAGTGGGCTTGAAGAATTTGACACTCACAGGACATGTTGATGGCAAAAGGGACAGAGGAATCTGCGACTAACCTACCTAAGTAGCTTGTGCCAATTTCTAGGGCACATAATGAAGAAAGTGGGCTTAAAGAATTTGACACTCACAGGACATGTTGATGGCAAGAGGGACAGAGGAAATCTGCGACTAACCTACCTAAGGAGCTTGTGCCAATTTCTAGGGCATATAATGAAGAAAGTGGGCTTAAAGAATTTGACACTCTCAGGACATATTGAAGGCAAGAGGGACAGAGGAAATCTGTGACTAACCTACCTAAGGAGCTTGTGCCAATTTCTAGGGCACATAATGAAGAAAGTGGGCTTAAAGAATTTGACACTCACAGGACATATTGAAGGCAAGAGGGACAGAGGAAATCTGCGACTAACCTACCTAAGGATCTTGTGCCAATTTCTAGGGCACATAATGAAGAAAGTGGGCTTGAAGAATTTGTCAATCACAAGACATTTTGATGGCAAGAGGGACAGTGGAAATCTGCGACTAACCTACCTAAGTAGCTTCTGCCAATTTCTAGGGAACATAATGAAGAAAGTGGGCTTGAAGAATTTGACACTCACAGGACATGTTGATGGCAAGAAAAACAGAGGAAATTAGCGAGTAACCTACCTAATGAACTTGTGTAAATTTCTAAATCACAGATGGAGATAGTGGGTTTGAAGAATTTGACACTCACAGGACATATTTAAGGCAAGAAGGACAGAGAAAAGCAGTGAATAAATAGCTCGGAAAATGTCTCGGGTACATAATGAAGTCTGGTACTGCGCTTAAATTTAAAAAGCCTAGGTACTGTAGTGAAGAGATCATATGACTAATTACCATAAACGTATTTATGAAAAAGACACAGAGAGCCAACCTTACAGCATTGGGCATGTGACTGAAGCCGAGCAGGATCTGTAATACTCCCTTTGTTGATTTTATTTATAGAATATATTTAATATGGAATTTATTCATTTATTTTTATTCTTTTATTTATTTATGTATTTATTTATTCTTTTTGTCACTGGGAATCGTACAATGAAATTAGAAAGCAGACCCCCAAAGTCCACCAACACAAAAATATGCATATATACGCACACAGCTTCGAATGAACAGAAGTAATTATGCTTAAATAACGGTTAAAATTTTCAGAGTGTCGATGCGATCATTTTAAGCTGGTCCAAGTATAAAAGCTCGCCCTCTGGATCTGTGTCCTAGAACTAATAGACCTAAAACGTCGCCCTGGGGGTGGGGGTAACAGATCAAACACGTGTTAGCCGGGATTCATATTGTCATCCTCTATATTTTCTGCTCAGCTGCAAAGGCGAGAAGGAGAAATGCCCACCAAGAAGTACAGCAACCAACCGATAATTTTCTTGGTAACATCTATAACCGTCTGAAGGTGGGTTGTTTGGTTTGGTTTGGTTTGGTTTGGTTTGGTCTGTTTTACGTCATATCAACATCAATGGCTTATTTAATGCCGACAAAATTTTTATTGCTGGTAATATTTTTCTTCAAAAATGTATTGCTGGAAATAATGTATTGCTGGTATTAAAACGTATTTTTACACGCTTCGACCCCAGTTTGGCGGGGTTAACTATTTACCCATAGCTTGGACCCTAACAAGTGCTACCACACAGAGTCAGGCTGGACCTGGGAATACCAGCAATTAAGAGGTGGTTTCACGCTCGTCAAAACCTCCTGATCAGAGGCATTGCTGTTGGATGTAGTTTATCGTCATACCCAGGACACGAATGTAGTTTATCGTCATACCTAGGACGCCTTATTGGTGGGGGGGGGGTTACTCCTCTGCAGAGGTGCAGTCGGCGTATTCTAAAAAGCGGGAGCCCTCAGGGCGGGGAGTTGAATTTTATCTTTGTCTAAAATCATTGTTGTTATTAATTTTCAAAATCAATCAAATCAATTTTTTTCTTTTAGAAACATTAGCTTCTAAAACTTTTTATAAGTCTTTTTCTGTTAAAATAATTATAGGCTTTGTAAAGAAAAGCAGACTAGCCTTTAATCTTGTAATCAAGCTTTATTCAATGCATTTTAACCACTGCATATGTGAGGTTCAACCATTAGTTTTATTGTAGAGGTGTTCTAGGGGGAGACAACTATAGTTACCTTCACCACAGGACTAATTCCAGCAACTAAGTACAAACGAACAGAAAATATGTCTATTGAAAATCAAAACAAACATGTTTACATTAGGATAATAGATGTAAAAATACTCTTTTTATGAGATATTTGACTTAGTCCAATTTCCACTTTTAATATCTGATTGTACGCCTCCTCGATTTATTTTGTGGTGCTTGCTTGAATGTCTAAGAGTTTTATGTAAAAGGAAATTGACCAGAAAAAATACTCAGACATTGACAATTAAATTTCCTTTGTAGTGTAGATGTCAAAGTATCACGACAGCATCTCTTCAAAAAGGAGTTTCAAAAGTTGAGTTACCTATCTTAGAGTTAGCTTCACATATTTTTTTAAGAGTCCAGTCTACAATCTTGAAAGTACGAAACGAAATTGGTAAGAGTCAAGAATCATTACCATCCTCACTGATGGAACCCCATTGGGAAGAAAACGTCCTCAGAACTTAAAATGCAAATATATCCATGATTTTTTTCATCACAATAACTTATACATTAAATATATTATATTGTATTTTGGTCGCTCTTATGTAAGATTATTTTTCAAATTAAAACAAATAAATCTGACCGTTTAATCTGATCTTAATTATTTTTATTTCCCAAATTCTAAGTTTTATTTGTCACAAATGCTTTTTTTTTCTTTTGTTGTAATGATAGACAAAAGAATATTTGATAAGAATAGCAATCTAAGGGAAGTAATTCAGTATTTTAAATGCCGAAGTTGATTCAAACTTCATTGACTTAATGAAATTTAAAGGTTGCGCGTTTGTGCGTATTTTAGGTAAAAGTGCGTGGTCACATATGATAAACAAAGAAGATAAAAGTCTGGATTTCTACTACAGACCGGACCGTTTCTTCTTTCTTTTTAGAAAACTGTAGTGAAGAAAGGTTCTTAATGTCTCTTGGGTATGTCTGTTTTCTTTTTGGTCCAGTAGTTAGGGTAAGTAAGCATTGCATTAACGGGCGATCTCAAGTCAGCCTTGCGCAGAGTTGGAACAACCAAAGACGATCCCAACATAAAATTGGGAAGTGAATGAAAACCATACCACGGGTTAACTCAAGCCGTAGAAGAACTCAGATACTTCATGATGCACGTCTAATACAAAACAACAAATTTTTGTTGACCTTTACCAAAACCCACACACACAACACACATGCATACAAACACACACAACATGCAAACACATATGCACACACATATATATGTGTATGTGCGTTTATATACATATATATATATATGTGTGTGTGTGTGTGTGTGTGTGTGTGTGTGTGTGTGTGTGTGTGTGGGTAGTATTAATAAACCTGTGGACTGAAAATGTTATTGAATTTTACATACTTATAGGGACTCAGCAGTGACACCATACGAAGACTGATTTAAGGCAAACGATAAATTTCAAATTTTTATTTTATGAGAGGTTGACTCTCGTGCCATTGACTTAAAGGATTCATTGGAAATAGTTTCGATAATTCTGTTTCATTAATACCTGCCTTATCAAAAATTTTGTTCCCTTTAGTTAACCATATTGTATTATTTAGAATACATTTCATTTCCTTTAATTCTCACAACAACGAAGCAACAGTGGTCGATTATTGATTAGAATAATTTCAATCCCAAATTAATTATACTTATTTATAGTTCACTCGGACGGACAACTTCTTCTTGGAATGAAAAGTGAAAAAGAAACATATTATACGGCCTGATTGATATGTCATGTCTTTCCAACCCTAAAAAATGAAAACAATGTTTAAAGCAGATAGAATAATGAAACTAGTATCAAAATGAGATAAAGTTATTCCTTTTTAAAATTACGAAAGTTCATTGATAAGTAAGGTTTTCTATCGTATAAAACGAGGTTTAGATTAGATACGATAATAAAACTACTTTCAAAATGTAATAAACCTATTTCCTTTTACAATAACGAGAGTCGATTGATAAACAAGTGTTCCAATTCTATAAAACAAGTTTTAGACCAATTACAATAATGAAAGTGATCTTCCAAAAAAGTAGATTCATGCGATTCTTAATTAAAATTCCATTTAATTTACTGTTATTTTTCAATTATATTTCTTTCAAATCGTAATATTATGTTCATAACATTTTAGAAGATTACGTGACTCAATTTTCCACAATTAAAATAATGGATTATTCACTTCTACAATCCTTCAATTTAACGTAGGCCGAATTGAGTGAATGTGGTTTCGGGTCTTTCTTCGAACGTTCGATCTTTTTTTAGAGGATGTGAGGGATTATCTCTTCTCTCCTCGCTGGTGGGGCGTTTATATAACTTCCTGTTATCCGGTTGTCTTGTGTGTGCGTATCCTAAATTCAGGTGGGTTTATTTCCTTGAAAATATTAGCACACTCACTGGCATTCTTTGAGGCCCGATTCCGCACTTGTTGCTTTTGAAGTCACCTTCTATCTTGACCTCCGAGTTTCTTAAGCTTTTATTAACTAGAAAGCTGCCACGAAGTACAAAACCTGTTGTGAATCATTTACTTAAAAATGGCTTCATAATGAAACTTCTAAGAATGGTTTATTTATGAAAGGATTAATAATTTTTTTCAGAATTAAAATGAAGAAAATATAATAATAGGAAAGTTTAGCCCGTCTCGTGCTTAATTTTAAAAGATAAAAGCATAAAGTTCAGACCATAGAGGATGACAGCACAGGAGGAGGAGAAGAAAGGTAGTATAGTGATCAGCAATTTAGAACTGGTTTGTATTTCGACTAAGGCTTTTTATACTCACATAATAGTAATGACCGCTGTAAAAGGCATTAATCGACTTATGCCTGAATGTTGTATCATCGATAGTCTAACTAGGGGAAAAACTAGAGTTAATCTCTGATACCCGAGGCATCCCTGTAAGGGGGGGGGGAAATGCTAAAGGATCTTGAATAATTTTTCACCAAGTAACATGTACGCTTAAGGCTCCCAATATAAATGTGGCCTTGCGTCATACTTCGTTCAAGTGGGCGAACCGATAAATTCAGTAATTAAACCGAATTCATCTGCGTAATTAATGAGCTCAGCTGCAGGGACAGGAGTGTCATTTCTGCAGGCAGCTCCCTCTCCCGTTGAATATAAGTGGGGAAAGGTCAAGGTCAGTTCCTGATATCTGTGATGTCGTAATGTGGAAATGCCCTGGGTGCTAGATATACTGTAGTGTGACTTCAATCCCATGAGTGCGTGGAAGTCCTACTTAAAATTCGGCCATGAGACATATTGCATCCGAGTGGGTGGACGATTAAATGCCATAAAAGTGTCACAGTTTAACATAATACCTGCACACACATCCGCGTGTGCGAATACACACACACAAACACACGCACACACACACACACTCACATACAAACACACACGAATGTAGCCGTGTGCCAAAGATGCTATTTACCGAACAAATACCATAAAAAAATAATTCATTGTAACAATGTCATTATGAAAAATGTAAAAGATTGAATGCTGAAATATCAAATTTTACATTCCAAAATCTGTGTATAAATTCACGATACCTACATGAAACTATAAAGTTACAATCAAAGAAGCACTTATAACATAAATAAGTACATTGTAACGGAAATATTGACCATTCCCTTATACGAAAACTTCCGGTATTCATTTATCCGAACAGCCAGTACTATTCTAGGTTGAAATTTATTTTTCAAAAATCTGTTAAAACATCTTTTCAAGAAAATAAGCTTCTCAAGTTGACTGTTATTGATCTTTTCAGTATTGATCTATCTTCCTCGCGGTCTACACAGCAAGTAGTCACCCGCGGGATGTCGTCACCCTCGGGATGTCGTCACCCGCTGTCAGGTAACACCAAGAATGCTAGTAAATTGGCCCTATAAAAAGAGGAGAAAATCGCTTAGTTAAGAGACTGGTAACGGGTAAGAAGGTACTTCAAGAATTATGCGTCTGTCGTTAAAATATTCTCTAATAAGAAAATCGTCCCATTGAGCTTTGAGCTCAGAGTCAATGTTAAAGACAACTTCAGGACTATTTTGGGTGCCATGGCCTCTACTAGTAAAAATGTCCCTATTCTTTTACAAGTTTTCAGAAAAGGTGGGTGCTCCAAGGTAATGCGGTGCCAGCTATGTGTGAATTCAGCCACGCAGCAAATGTGTAGAAAATGTAGAAAATTTGCTGATTTTGCTTCACCGACTTTATGCTTGTCTGTCAATTATCATCCCTTTCCTTTCGTAAGTTTTTACTTTCATTTTCCTCCAGCTTTCTTACTTACCCTCTACTTTCCTTACTCCATACCTTTTTACCTCCCCACTCCGCTTCCACCTTGCTCTTCACAATGCTTTTGTGGTGTGGAAATGGACAGATAGGCAATTGATTGATAATGGCATCCAGAAAAACATGAGTAGCAGTAGGGGTCAACAAGACACATAATGCCCACAAGACGAAAATTGCCAAGGATCTAAGAATATCTATGTGTAAGATAACTGCAGGGTTGATTCTATGACCATTAAAATGGTTACTCCGTGATAACCTAGGACTTAAATCATGAGAAGGGTTGCAAAAGCACATTCTCACAGTACCTATGATGGTTAGGAAGGTGAAAAAGCTACATGAAATTGCTCATGTACCTCAAGAACCATGAGCCTCCTGTTAAAATATTCCCTATTGAGAAAATCATTGCATTGTTTCAAAATGCTGGTACCTCTCGGAGTTAATATTTCATGTCAGAATCATCTTCAGGATCAAACATCTAGCCCACATCATGCCGTTTGACAAGCAAAAGATGTCCCTAATCTTCGACAAGCTGAGAGAAAAGGTTGGTGCTGATGCCGACTGTCATGTTTTACAATAACTGAAGGCCAACAACCTCTATGTTAACCACACGCGAACACAGACGAGGGTCCCAGGTGCACAACCAAGAAGATGCAGGAGTTCTACAAAGCGTTAGAAAAATCTAGAAATGTGTATATGGGTTCTTTCCGTGATCCTCACAGTGTTCAGGAGATTACACACTGATCATCACTTGAAACTTCTTGATACAGTTTACATTAAATCGAGACATCGATTTTTGTTAGCAAAAGAAATGGGTAAGTATACATGTGTACTTATTACTGGCACTGGTGTATTTATGGATACGTGGCCGAGTGGTTAGAATATTCGCATTCTGACTATGAGACCTGGGTTCGAATCTTACCATGTTCGATTTGTGTTATACAGGAATAAAATATCGCCTACACTTGAGATTGAACATATATCGCCATTGAGCAAACACGGGCGATCCCATCATTGAATTAAGTGGATCATGTAACCATAGAGTAAACGCATATATGTAAGAAATAGCTGACGCCATTTCTAGTCTATCCTCTATTACTATACGGAGCGCTATTCTCTACTCTATTCACTATACTATTCCTCTATTCGGATCACTATACGGATTACTATTCGAGAAAGTATTATCGAGCAAGTACTATTAGTGCTAGTGATATTCAAAGGCGTCTGACACCAGTATTGTTCAACAGCGTTACAATAGTTGTATCTGCGATTACAAAGTCTCTACTACAACGAGCATTACGAAAGTGACAACGAGTATTCATTGACATCACAACAAAATTGTCAGAAAAGAGACTTACTGATGTTATCGGACTGGAGGGGTCGATCCCAGCGTGCGGCACCTTTGGAAAGTACCACGAGTTGACCCAAGCCTTATGAGTAAAATTGGGCAGACGGAACACTTGGGTGTTGTCGATAGTTGCACGAAGTCACGAGGAATCATGGTGGAGGGCTAGAGTGTGCTGGCTTTGTTCAAATTGTTGATCAGGCTAGATAACGCTCATTTCCAGAAACTGTATGCTCAGCATAGTTGTAGTATAAACCACAAGTGGGCTCTGTGGGTGTTGAATAAACACAAATACGCCTGAACAAGCGTCTGCAATAGGGATTGGCTAGCCGCCCTAGTAGACGGCTATCCTCGAATACGAGTGGCCAGCTATACTATATTGGTATATTTAATATTCTATATCCTCCCCCACTTCCTTTTAGTCGGTGTACACAATATTTTAATTCCTCGGTTATAAAAGTGCTGGACGAAAACCGGTCAGCTGATTCTATAATATTTTCCTTTATTTTTCGGACTGTGTATTTACGAGAGTAGTAAAAAGGTTCTAAGCCTCACTCAACAAGAAGAGCCATAGCCGGATATTTTTGTTTTGGCAACACACTACCACTTCTTATAAAACTAGAAAAACTAATTCAGATTTCTGTTTTAATTTCTGTGCAGGTGAGGCCCATACAGAATTGAGAAGTGTGAAACAAATCTAAGACTGGAAAAAACAGAGACCCGAGCAGTCATAAAGTATCTGCAAAAGAAAAAGTGACATGGTAGAGACACCTGCTGAGGAGTCCCCTTCCTATACAACCGTTAAGAAGTGGTCTGTTTAATTCAAGTGGGGCATGGACATCGCAGATAATGACCATCGATCAGGTCGTCCAAAAACGTTAACCACTGATGAACAAATTGATGCCATTCACCGTATAATTTGGAATGGCAGACGTCTTACTGTCCAGCCGATAGCTAAGTCTATAGAGATTAGTTCTAGTTAAGTTCAAACTGTTTTAACTGGGATCTTGAGGATGAGCAAGCTGTCAGCAAGATGAGTCTCAAGAATGGTGACACTAGAGCAGAAGCCGAAAATTGGGATTTCCAGAACAGTTCTGACTCCCTTCCAGACTGACAGTTTGATTTTGTAATGTGCATGTTGGGCTGTTTCTTTTGCTAACAACCATGCAACTTTTCTTCTTGTAATTGAAAATTAGTCCTTTCTTCAAGCTTTCCTTTACTACCTTTTGAAGAGAGTTTCTGAAAATACGATTCTCTATTCCTATGGGACTTCGAATTCCTATTTCATTATTTCTGTTTTCTATTAGAACAAAGTGAGGAAGTAAAAATTATTAACTCAAGATGAAAGCTGGCTTCACCACTTCGAACCTGATTCAAAGAATAAAAGCAAACAGTAGAAACACTCTGGCTCTCTACCCGGAAAATTTCAAGCAGGCAGCGTCTATTGGCAAGTTGATAGCTTTTTCTTTTTGGAGGGGAGGAGGGTCGGGGGGGATTCTGAAGTTGTAATCATGATAGACTAGATGGAAAAGGAAAAAAAAACTATTAATGGACAATACTATGGATCAGAATTAAGACAACTGAAGGAAGCAATCCAGAGGGAAACGGATGATAAGTGTGATCTTTCTCCAGGATAACATGTTCATTCACACTGCTCTACTGTGGCTTAGAATTGCTACCCCATCCGCCTTACTCACCAGACTTAGCTCCATCTGACTTCTTCCTGTTTACTAAACTCAAATACCACCTCCATGGTCACCTTGTTTGAAACAATGATGAGATCATATGTAATGTGGAGGAGTTTTGGTGGGCCATGATGCCACCTTCTTCTGTAATAGAATTGCAATGCTTAAGCATTGTTAGATCAAGTGCATTGACATCAAGGAGGATTATATTAAACTGTCTTGTTTCTCCAAATCCTTCTGGGTGAGGCTTAGAATTTTTTGAACGACCTTCGTAGTGTCTATTTTTCGTTTTTTTTTTGTTTCAGTTTCTTTTTGACCTATTTCAACATGGGACATGTATCATTGAGGATATATGGCCCAGTGGATAAAAATGTTTCTTAGATTCAGTGACTATATGGTTATGACTTCAACACGAGGTCACAGCAGTGGTGAACAAAAAAATACTTGAAGAGTTGACTTAAAGCGAAATAACTGAGACATCTGGAAGAGGCATGACAAGTGGAACTAGAACAGTCGACCCCAGTGGATGAAATAAAGAGTTCGGTTCAAAATTCTAATCAACTGAAGAAGGTTGTAACGTACAACGGCCGAAATGTTGTGAATATGGCAATGAAGATGATGATAATGTAAATATTGCAATAATACCTCATCTCGGAGATATAGACAGTTATTTTAACATGTCTGTTATTATAGCATCAACTAAAACTAAATTTGCTTATTACTGGCCGGCAAATTTCGAAGGTAGCAGCAATTTTTGCTTCCTCACTTTGTTCTAATACAAAACAGAAATAATGAAATAGGAATTCGAATCCCATAAGAATAGAGAATCGTATTTTCAGAAACTCTCTTACAAAATGCAGTAAAGGAAAGCTTGAAGAAACGACTAATTATCAATTACAAAAAGACAAAATACATGGTTGTTAGCAAAATGAACAGCTCAACATGCACATAACAAATTTGTGATAACAAAATCAAACAATTACAACGATTTAAAGACCTGAGAATTGGTTTAGCAGTGGATGGAAAGTGCAATACTGAAATCTGGAGACAGCAGCTAAGCAAAGTATTAAGAAACAGGAAAATTTCGTTAGAAAGAAAGAAAAGAATACTAAACAAGTAGGTGATATCAGTCTTCTTATATGGTAGTCAATTCTGGGCAATCTCCCCAAAGATGAAGAAGTGACTTGGAACAACAGAATTATGGTTCAACAGAAGGATTCTGAAAATACGATGGATCGAACATGTGATCAACGCCAAAAACGACATTTATACTTAGCACCAGAAAGAGACAGTTGAAATTTCTAGGGCACATAATGAGACAAAGGGACTTGATAGTCACAGTGCAGACTGACTGCTAGAGGGACAGAGGAAAACAACGCATGACTGACCTTGTGAACACGTCCAAATGGATAGCAGAACAGGGTTTAGGAGTGATAACAAAAAGACAAAGTTCATTAAAAGCTACAAAGGACATGAAATTGTAGAGGACCATGCTCGCCAACGCCCTGAAGAGACACGGCAAAAAAAAGAAGAAGATGAAAAAGTAGATGAAAAAAAAGATCCGGGATCGTAAGATGTCATTACAAACGGAAAATTGTTGATGGACTACTCTTTAATGTCTACATTTCTATCAGTGATATTTAAATCAAATTCAGCCTAAACAAGGCAGTAAAGTTACTAAAACACAAGGCGTTACTGGAAGTTAGAAAACATTATAAAGGAGCGAAAATAATAGAAGATTAATCAAGAAGACGCTAGATAATGATTGGCATTGCATTTAAATTTTAGAAGATCAAAGTTGGCCGAAATCCAAGGAACCGGAAGAGAGTTTCACAAGTGAGAGGTGCAAGAAAAGTAACTGTTTGCAAAGAACTTACGGTTACATCTAGCCAATTGAATTATAAAATGATAAGACCTTGTTGCCAATCCATGCTCTTAAATTCATTAAGTCTAGGTACCATAGCGAAGAGATGATCCGAACAATTACCATGAAAGTATCCATAGAAAAGGCACATGGAGGCAACTTTACGGCGGTGGGAAAAATGACTGAAGCCGAGACGCCAGGTCAGGGCCAATAATATTGCTGATTCTCCATGAGATTTTATCAATAAATATCAATATTTAATAGCAATATTCTAAGCATGGGCGAATGGTAGGCTTATAAATATGTAAGATAGATTCTGGAGAGAAAAATTGCCTGTCACGATGCTGTGAATCAAATTTCTTAGCAGCTGACATAGCGATGGGTTTAATGTGGACTATTGCATCACTAAAAGCAAATGTGGTTTTCCCGATGAATGTCGACAATATTCTACAGACAGTATTCAATAAATGATAAATTTCTCAGTCGAACAAGAACTTTAATTCTATGGACAGAATATTCTAAATAGAAATTAAACTACTCATGCTAACAATCAGAAAAAAAAACAATTTTAGAGGAACATAAGGTAAAAGGATATCTGGAGGAATTCAGTATCCATATGACATTAACGAAGACAAGAAAAACGAAGAAACGGATAAATATTAATAAAACTGGGCTTCTTGTAAAAACTACCCACAAAATGTTACAATTGACTATACATTCGTTGACTGAACACTGTTTGAACACAAAGATATAAATTATTGTAGGTCAACGCGAAAGCTGTGGAGAACAGTAACTACCTTGAAGGTAAAGATAAAATGATATAAAGAATACAAAGATGTGTGCTGTAATGATTGTCGGTGCTAGTCGACTGGGTTTAGGGTGGCAAGATAAATTATGTGAGACTGGCTTATGAATAGACGACATTAGACTTGGTAAAACCAAGAACTATTTTATTGAAACTAACACTCGATCTATTTGCTCCCAGCATTCGCTAGTGGGACCGGAAGTTCTTACAAATCATTATCATCATTATTGATATTAGAAAATATACACCTTCTTAAAGTAATTTTTCTTTATTAATATTATGATGTGGGGTCTGGCAAGACACAACACTTAACTCGACCGAGTCAGTCATCATAGTAGCATTTAATACTAAACTAGACAAATCACTACAATAGTACTGTGCGATCCTACTTACGCACGAACATACATACATACAAACACAAAATCACATGTACAATGCCAAACGATCATTGGCTAATAAATCACTAATACATTTTCTACAGGCAATTTACAAATCGCAGTAATGCGACAATTTTGGAATCGCGTTATTTTTTAAGTATTCAAATTGTGCACTTTTGGGAGAAGTGGCTCACAGAAGCTTCCTTAAGTCTCCCCAAAGCTCGCTCGCTGATTGATTGAAGCCAACCAATCAGATATGTTTGCACGTGAAAAATAATTTTCCCGCGCAACGAATCGGAGCCTATAGTCGCTTATTTGAACCAAGATTTTTCTCATATCAATTAGTACTAAACGAATCTAGGACAGTTGGAACTCCAGTTCTAACCACGCGCCAACCTTCTCACTCCCACGCACATCCACATGCTGATGGTAATTTGTACACCTTCACTAAAAACTTCTTTTGACACAACAATACTTTTCAACAATAATATCACAAGAACGATCATTTCATGAAACACTCACAAACATTTTATCCAGTGAATTTTAAACCAAATAATTATCTCTCACTGAACTCTTAAATATCAGTCAAAGGGAGGCAACTCTTGATTATTTCAACCTTTCTTACTTAAATGCATGTTTTTTTCACATCGTTGTTTGATATTGTACAACTTGTTAATATACATATATTTTATGTACAACAATGTCTTGTGGTTATTCTTCTTGCGTGAGTCCTGTTCTCTTATCAAAGTTAAATTAATGTGGTGAAGTCCCCCACAGTATTATCTTTTTCTTTCGAGACAATCAACTAGGACTACTTATCATGAATGGATGTCCATTCATGTTAGTAAGTACCACAGCAATTAATTAATGTCTAACTTTTCCAAATTAGAAAATAAAAAATGATAAATCAAAGTGTGTTTTGTTTACAGTCAAAGGTCGATTGATCATGATTTATAAGAACTTCCGGTCCCACTCAAGAATTCTGGGAGCAAACAAATCGAGCGACAGTTTATATAAAATAGTTGTTGAGTTTAGCACGTCTCGTGTCGTATTTGTCTTGTTTCAGATTCTCAGCAGCCAGTCCCACATGATTTATTTTCCTACCTTAAGACCAGTGGGACATGGTGTCAGAAGTGTGACCAGAAGTGCTTACAAATTATTATCATCATTATTGATTTTATACTGGTTGGCCAGTAGAAAAGCGGTAAATTCAGAAAGCTATTTGCATATAACCGAAGTGTCACAAGATCGAGCAGCAATTAATCAATCATAAAAGAACCAACCACAGTTAAGTGATTACGCGAGTTTTGAATGATTATTCAAGGTCATGAATATTCAAGAAATTTATTCAAGGTCAATGATTCCTGAAAGTTAAAACAGTGAAAATTACTGGGCACCCTGTAAAACAGGCGCGGAAAGTGAAATCATTATATGCCGACCTAGTCTGTTGCATTCACTTTTGGGCATATGCTTTTAAGAAAACTATGAGTCCATCTCTTCTCCCTGCCAGCTATAGTTTAAATCGAAGAGTAAGACTGGATTATTTACCCTTGTGAAGACTATTCCGAATTTAAAAACTTGAAGAGGGCAAAGGGAAATAACTTCACTATTTCAATTGCCGTGTCTTCTTAATAAGACATCGGCAATTGAAAAAAAAAAAGAACGGAATCGGCGGAGAGCCTACACACTGAAAAAATGTCGAAATAAAAAATTAAGGAAATCAAGTGATTAATTGCAAAATATTAACAATACATGGGAGGTAACAACCACATAATTTAAGAGAGTTGTTCCCCTTGGATTTGTTTTTATATTACAAATTATACATATTTGTTACAAATAAAATTAAATTAATAAAAATCGATCAATTTAATTAATTAATATATATATTTTTATACCCAATACAAGGTCAGTTCACAGTTCACAGTCCCACCTCCGATATATTTTCTAACAGGAATAGAGACTTATCACTTAGTCTTATCACTTGTTGCCTAAACAGGCAACAAGTGATAAGTCTGAGTTTCCGTTTCTGTTTTCTTTCTCCTTCACTTCCGGTGAGTAGGAGACACCACTCTTGGAGTGGTGTCTCCTACTCTGTAATCCTGTACTTTGAGTGACTCTTGGGCCTTGTAGAAGTTGAACGTCACAGATGAAATTTCTAGGGCACATAATGAGGAAAGTTCAAAAATGTATTGCTGGCAATATTTTTTTCATCAAAAATGTATTGCTGGTAATATTTATTCCTTAAATAAATGTATTGCCAGTAATAATTTTTCCTTCAAAAAAATTTATTGCTGGTATTAAACCCTATTTTTACACTTTCATAGTGTTTTGACCCTGGCCTGGTAGTTAACTGTTTGTCCATAGCTAACAGGTGCCACGACACTGGTTCAGAGTGGACCTGGTAAAACCAGCAAATAGGATAGTGGTTCCACGTACTTGAAAACCTCGTAATCAGAGGCCTTTTTCTGTTGGGCAGCAAC
>OZ010590.1:12489984-12522484 GCA_963932145.1 Acanthosepion lycidas
AAATTTCAATCGACATTAACTCTGTTAATTGATATTCGCCGGTGA
Source organism: Acanthosepion lycidas (assembly GCA_963932145.1). Taxonomy (NCBI): domain Eukaryota; kingdom Metazoa; phylum Mollusca; class Cephalopoda; order Sepiida; family Sepiidae; genus Acanthosepion; species Acanthosepion lycidas. The sequence continues at coordinate 12,490,030 of OZ010590.1, forward strand.
ATCAAGTGCCTTATACAAGAATGGAAGTTATATGCTTATCTATTCCCATACATGTGCATAAAGAAATATGAATCTGCATATATATATATATATATATATATATATATATATATATATATATATATTCACATAAATTTGCATGTATTTTTATGCATGTACTTTTATGCATGTATGCGTGTTTATGTGTAGGTGTGCATACATACATATTTGAAAAGTTGGAATTTTCCTATCATTTGCATTATGCAAACAGACATGCACGCGCACACACACACACGCGCACACACACACACGCGCGCGCAACACACACACCCACAAACCAACATATCCAGGATGCGGCAAAATGCGGGAAAATGATCTAACACATTTGTGGCTTTAAAAAAGCGAAAAAGAGTAAAGAACGAAAAATGAGTTTTTATTTTCGAAATGTAAATATAATAACCTTTTGTTTTATTTCGTTTTCAGTTGCCAACATGAAGTGGATGGGTGGGCATGGCGCTTTCATTGTGGAAACTTTTATCAAGAACAACGAAATGGTAACTGCAACATAAAAGAGCGTTGGTCCGCCCGATCACCTGATTTGAACTCATGCGATTTTTTTTTTTTTTTTTTTTTTTTTTTTTGTGGGGACATCTGAAATCAAAGGTATACACTCAACGCCCTCGATCTCTTGAACAATTAAAAGATGCCATTCGTCAAGAAATTGCTGCCATTCCACATGGAATGACTCATCGAGTTATGGACAACTTTCATGAACGCCTTCAACAGCTCGTGGAAAGAAATGGCACCCATTTGACTGATTTGATTTTTAAAACGAAATGAAACAAAATGGCATTATATGGACATTTCGAAAATAAAAACACATTTTTCGTTCTTTACCCTATTTCGCTTTTATTAAACCTACAAATGTGCCCATTTTGCAGCATCATATATATATATATATATATATATATATATATATATTGTGTATTTAGGCAGCAATCCATCATTTATACATGTTTCATTAAAGACGACAAACATGGTACTACGATTAAGCTTTTTATTTAATTTTTCTTCTGTTCGAACAAGTGTTTTCTTTTCAGTTGAATCCATTACATTCACTTACGTGCTAAAGGTGTGAATCCTCTTCTTCTCCCTCCAGCTATGGGTAAATAGAAGGACAGATTGGGTTCTATAGCCTTGGATGGCAACTGGTCTAGAAGAAGGAAAACTCTGAATTCAAAACCTGCAGAGGGTCGTTTGGGGACCTTGTGGCACATAGTGCACCAGGTCTCTGTATTCAGCCCTTCAAAAAGTGTGGATGGTCCTGCACGAAACCTTCACCACTATAATCAAATCTCATGTGCTGTTGTCAGGCTGTCAGTTTCCTGGGAACTGATCTGCTTGGCCCTCACACGTCGAATTCGACGGGAGAATCGAGTATATATATACATACATACATACATATATATATATATATATATATATATATATATATATGTATGTGTGTGTGTGTGTGTGTGTGTGTGTGTGTGTGTGTGTGTGTGTGTGTGTGAAAATATTATAGAAAATAGAAAAGAAACTGGTTTGGTAAATAATCCAAAGTTCCTTAGTATTTTTGTTATTATTTTTTTTAAATAGTGCTCGATACGAAAGTAGAGCATAAATATAATTATTTATTTAAAAATATGATTCCAACTCGCTACATAAGAGGTCTCATGTTTCAAAACGAGAGCCGAAAACTTCAAAATAATATTTGAATTAACTTGAGTCAAAGTAGGCTCTGTTCCATCTTGAAGCGAATTTTTTTTTTTTTAGAATAACTTATTTCTGAAATTTACGAGTTTTAATAGTATAAAAAATTTCGCTCGAAGATGGAACAGAGCCTACTTTAACTCAAGTTAATTCAAATATTATTTTTAAGTTTTCGGCTCTTGTTTTGAAGCAAGAGACCTCTTATGTAGCGAGTATTTTTAAATAAATAATTATATATATATATATATATATATATATATATATATATATATATATATGTATATATATATATATATATATATATATATATATAGGTATGGATATGATAGATGGGTATTTTTTTTTAAGTTCTTCGCCTTTCGAACTTAAAAATTTGAATTATATGAATTATTATTAGTTAATTGAAATATTTTAGACTACAATAATTAAGTAAAAAAATTTTAACAACATTTTGAATCATCATCACGAGAACGCGAACTCTATAACGGTCAGAATATATTCCGCACCTGTAGATTGCAAGAACTGCATGAAACCTCGAGTCGTGCTATTGACGTTGTATAGTATGCATATTCATTAATATATATATATATATATATATATATATATATATATATATATATATATATATATATATATATATATATATATATATATATAAACAAAGACCTGATACCACAGAACAGGAATATTGATTTAAATAAACATAATTTTATGTACATTTTTTTTAATATCCAGAATAAGGCAGCCTAGGTCCGGATTTAAAAAAAAAAGAAAAGAAAAATGAACATAAAATTATGTTTATTTAAATCAATACATACATACATACATATATATATATATATATATATATATATATATATATATATATGAGTGTTTATATATAGTGCATATTTTTTCATCTATTAAAATTGGAAACAATAGTGCATTTATATGCACTATTGTATATTTAAATATATCACAGCATATAAAGAATCTAAGCATGGTTATTATTATTTGTAGTAGTTACAACAACAATAATAATAATAATCCGCGTCTTTTTCTTAAATATTTGAAAATATTAAAATTGCGCGTGTCATCTTTATACAGCATCGGAAAGGGGACAAAAAAAGCCAAAAAAAAAAACAAGAAAAAAACGAGCAACAGGAAATCGGTTCTTATTGAGCAACAAGAAAAACCAGCCAGTGAAGCAGGACTTTTCTGGCAACGCCTTCATTTCAAGAAGAGACTCTTTGTTGACGTGGTCACGTGTTCAGATACAATTGAGAGGTGCCTGTTGAAAACCACCAGGTATATTTGATCTCAGAACGAATTACGCAAGCTCCCTTGGTGTTCAGGTTTCAATGGATGCAATAAGAAGATGATAATGTGAGGGTGTATATCAGAGCGGTCAGACTCTCTTCTGCAGTATTAAAATCTGGCAAGTATCCTGTAGTTTTCAAATTTAAACTGACTTCTATATCAGATTTATTTTATATCTATGATGTGCCAGGTCACTTTACCACTAATACTGGTAGTACGTAAAACAGTCCCAACTTCTGCATGGTCGGATCAACATTATTCAAGATGGCTGTTGACTCTACAAAAAGATTCGTCTGCCCCTTTGAAAAGTTTTGTTTTCAATCCCGCAGAGGGACGGAAATGGCGACAATGTAATCTTGAAGGTGCATTGGGATAACGTATGATGACTTCCAAAAGCTAAGCAAAGTATTAAAAAACAGAAAAGTTCGTTAGAAACAAAGAAAAGAGGACTGAACTGTCATGTAATATCAATCCTCCGATATGGTTGTGAATGCTAGACAATCTTCTTACAGATGAAGAAGAGCGTCCTGGGTATGACGATAAACTGCATCCGGCAGCAAGGCCTCTGATCAGGAGGTTTTGAGGAGCGTGGAACTATCGCTTAATTGCTGTTGTTACCAGGTCCACCCTGACCAGGGGTGATAGCGCCTGTTAGGGTTCCAACTAAAGGAAAATAGTTAACTCCCAAACTGAGGTCAAAACACTAAGAAAGTATTAAACAAAAATAGGTTTTAATACCAGCAATAAATTTTTGAAGAAAAACAATTATTTACCAGCAATACATTACCAGCAAAACATTTTTGAAAAAAAAAAAATTGCTAGGAATAAAAATCTTGTCAGCATTAAATAACCCACTGAGGCTGATATGCCGTAAAACAAAACAAAACAAACAGATGAAGAGGAGACTTGAAGCAACAAAATTGTCGATCTACAGAAAGATGCTGAGAATACCATCGACCGAACAAGTGAACAACGACGAGGTTTTAGAGAAAATGGAAACAAAAAGGTCACTTATACTTCAAATCAAGAAGAGAGAGTTGAACTTTCTAGGGCACATAACGAAGAGAGTGGGCTTGGAAAATCTGATAACCACAGGACAGATCGAAGACAAGAAGAACAGAGGAAAACAACGCAAAACCTTCCTGTCGAGCTTGAGTGAAAAGCCGGCGGAGCAGGGTTTGGGAGAGATGGCAAAAAGACAAAATTAATAAAATTAAAAAGGGCTACAAAAGGCAGGAAGTTGTGGAGAGCCATGATGGTCAACGTCACGGCATGTAAAAGAAGAAAGTGTCTAGCCACCCTCCTCGACAGAAAATCCAGATGATCCGGTTTAGTCGCTGATTTCCGGACAATGTGGCAGATAGTATTGGGTTTCTTGGTAACGATAAGTAAGTTTTAGGTTGATGAAAAGGCGTTTAGTTTTGCAGACACAAACTTAAAACGCTGTACATTTACTTCCGCGTATTAAAATTTGTATCAAGACATTTAAATTGAAAGTTTGGAAACTATTGCTTTTTGAGATCAACATCAATGAAAGTGTTTCCAGTGTAATATTAATTTAAAAACACATTATAGATGCATCTGCACAGTCATCCCAATAATGCCTTTGTTAGATGATGAGTTCACTTACACCTCGAGGCTAATATATAATTACTTTAATCAGAGATGTCTACCATTATCTCATTGCAATTGTTCAATTACTGTGGCCAAATGTATTCTTGCCAAGTCCAACCGAATGGAATCAGTATCCTGTTCCGAGACATTGGGTTGCCCCAATTTGACATCATTTTAAAAGCAATTATCTTGAAAACTACCAAGTCTAGCTCAATGAAATTGAACAGTTTGGGTGTTGAACATCATAAGTTTATTATGGGACCGATTTCATAAGTGTTCAATAAGTGTGTGATAAGTGTTGACACAGTACACGTCAAGTCGATAGTTAAGCTTTTGCCAAACACGCTGTAGCATGCCTTCAGTGCGGAAGGAATTCTCCGCTTGAGTTCTTGAAGGGGAACATAGACCAATCCCTTCACATAAAAAAAAAAATCATACGGGGACAGGTTCTGTGACCGCGACGGCCATTTCATCAGGAAAGATTCCCATTGAGATAACAAAAATAAAACATTAAATATAAAATCTTGATTTGTTTCTATAGATTCTGTGAAAGGTTGAGGTTATTTCAGCAAGAATTGCTAAAATTATTGGCCGGCGAAATGCGATGTCAACTTTTGGGGGGGGGGGGAGGGACACACCCTGTATATTACTTTATCTCCGAGTGAAAGATCCTTAGGGATACCGGCCTTTTGTGATTGGAATAATTATGAAGTTGTGACACAAATATAGCAGTGAATGCTGGACAATCACGTCACAGATGAGGAAGAGACTTCAAGCAACATAGAATAATCAAAATCAAAACGTGCGCCCATAATGTATGGCCTTACTTAGACATGTTCCCTAGTCTCTGTCTTCCATTACTGTTTGAAAATCCATTTCCACTCCTCGTGCGTTAAATTACCAGTCATCGTTAAATTACCAGTCATTGTTAATTTACCACTTTACCTGTAAAGCATTTATTATTATGATTATTGATTAAAAAATAAAAATTATTATAGTAAAAATTATAATAAAAATATTAAAAAATGACATTAATGAATTAAATTATTTCTAGTAATAAATGTATCGTAGAATCACTAACATAATGCTAGTACCACTGCTATAATGGGCAAATGGTTAGAACGTCCGCATTCTGACCATGAGACCCGGGTTCGAATCTCACCATGGTCTTGATTTTATCAGACTGGCAGGGTCGATGCGGCACACTAAGAAAGTACCTGATAAAAACCATACCACGAGTTGATCCAAGTGGAAAAACCATACCACGAGTTGATCCAAGTGGAGTTAAATTGGGTAGACGGATCTCTTGACTTCTCTCAAGCCATCGTGACCGAGGGTTTGAGCGTGCTGGCCTTGTTCAAATTGTTGATTATGCTAGATAACTAAGGTCTGATCAGCGTAGTTGCTGAATAAACAAGCGTCTGCAATAGGGATTGGCTAGGCTCCCTAAAAGACGGATTAATATAATACTGATATAATACTTACTTTTGCAGCCCCTGGATCATATAGGATTTGCCGATTTGATGCCAATATTGATAATGTTCTTGTGTCCATAAATCTTAGATTTCACATAAACTCTGCAAAGTAATCATCCATCATATCACAATTTGTTCTATTCATTGATTTGGTTTCATCTTTGCCACATGACTTCCACGTGATTTCAGTTGCAAAAGTGTAATAGCTCCGACGTGAGCTCTTCTTTAAGAACGGCACCGCAATACAATATGCCAATGCCTTTTTTATGAATGTCAAAAAACACTACTTTATACAGGCCGTACGCCGTTCTGTTACGTAAGGATTAACTTTTAAGAAATACAAGATCGCCAATTGATATACGTGTGTGTATTTTAGTGCATTTTTTCGTTACTCCCTTTGGCTTACGACCATATTACGCTGAAACACTGGTTCTCATTCGATCAACAAAGTTAAGCAAACGTCGAGCCTGGATAGTACCTAGATGGGTGACCGCTTGGGAATACTGGGTGCTATAAGATTGGAAATGCAGTGGTGCAATAGATAACGACTCGATATGAGAAATCGGGTAATCGAGTTCCAATTTCAGTCAGGTTCGTTATATTCACTTAAGGGAAATGTATAAATCTACACCCTATTTCACCCCCATCTATGGGTTAAACAGCAGAATTTGTATCAGAATATCATTAAAAAAAGCAATATTACAATCCCAAAATATTTGCTGGCTTTAAATAATCTGTAAATGATTGATAATCTGTAAAAAACAAAAAAAAAAAAAACAACCAATCATTTCTTGTTCGGGGGATGTTATATTTCCAAATAATAATAATAATAATAATAATAATAATAATAATAATAATAATTCGTTTCGTTTATTTTGTTGTAAAATATATCTATACCGCACTCAACATTGACCATCTTCCTGAAGAAGACCCTATGTCTCTTTGCTATTTATTCACTTCTTGCTGTTGTATACATGTTTTATAGTTCTCTGCCAGGGACGAGTGTAATTATATTGCTTGAAATCATAATAAACTGTTTAAAAATAAAGAAAAGAAAAAATAACTACTTGCATTGAAAAGAAATTCGGCCTTAACTACCATTTTACCGGGTGCACAGTCCATCAGATAGAGAACATTTCTGATGTCAACGAACGCTCGTTGCCACTTCTGTAATGTCAACAAATACTCGTTGTCACTTTTGTAATGCACGTCGTCGTAGAGACTTTGTAATCGCAAATACAATTATAGTAACGCTGTTGAACAATACTGGTGTCAGTCGCCTTCGAATAACACTGGCACTAATAGTACTTGCTTGATATTACTCGCTCGAATAGTAGCCACCGAGTAGTAATCCGTATAGAGAAATAGTATAGTGAATAGACAAATTTCAACAAATAACAATGTATTTAAAACTTATATATATATATATATATATATATATATATATATATATATATTAATAAAATGTAATATATATATATATATATATATATATATATATATATATATATATATATATATATATATACTTATAAGGTAATAATATACAGGCGTATCTGAAATTTCTGACTTTTAACATCTTTTCTCTTCATGCTTGAACTTGGTCTAAAAGCCAATTAATATCCAATAAACATTATTATCATTATTATTATTGTTATTTTTTCATATCTCGAATTTATTTCATCGGTTTTCTATATCTACACAGGCATACACACACATATTGTTTATATATATATATATATATATATATATATATATACATTGCGTATTTGTTTGTATCTATTAAAACTGCAAACAATAGTGCATTCACGTGCACTATTGTATATTTAAATATGCCACTGCACGTAAAGAAATATATGTATGTGTAAACGTGTGTATTATCATTAACAACAACAAGAACAACAACAATAATAATAATAATAATAATAATAATAATAATAATAATAAATCGTTTCGTTTTGGCAAATTCGTCGATCATTTTGTTGTAAAATGTATCAGAACCGCGCTAAACATTGATCATCTTCCTAAGGAAGACCCTATTTCTCTTTGCTATTTATACCCTTCTTGTTGTTGTATACGTCTTATACTTCTCTGCATGGGACAAGTGTACCTGTTTGTATATAATTTTGTGTATAACTTAGCAGTATAAAACTCTCTCAGAGAACAAATCATGTTTGTCATTCATTTTCTTCCAACTATTCCGTTTCGTTCGTCTATTAAGGTGTTACTATATCATGGATATAATAATTCCCATAATGGTGGAAATGCAATCTGAGAATATTTCTCTTTTCGCGTATCACTCCCATTAACTGGTGACATACTCGTCGTGATTTGATATTAATCCTCACTGGTCTTTATTCATGGAAATAAAAATAAAAAAATTACTCAAGAACAAGAAACAGCTAACTCCACTTACCTTTTTTCCCCTTTTTTTTCTCGCCCACTCTGCCATAACCCATTTTCTTCACTCAGTTCTTCCGCGTTCTGTGCCTGTGTATATAACTGGCGTGAGACTGGTATACAGAAGCATGGGTTTCTAGTAATATCCCTTGTTTGCAGTTATCCTAAAAAATGAAGTAGTGGGATATTTTAAAAGTGACGAATGCATAAAGGATAGTAATAATAATTAATGTTTTTTATTACACAAAACATATGAGGCGTGCAGTAAATGCGTTGTATACATGGAACATTTGGCATTGATTCTTCAGTTTGCTTTCAATTAATTCTTATCAGCACTTTAGGAATCTCTCTATATTTCTGAGATGAGGTATTATGTACACTATTTACATTATTTACATTATTCGGACTCTTGTCCTCATCTTTGTTGCCATATTTATTACAACGTTTCAGCCTTGCAGTATCTGTCTATATTTCTGAGATGAGGTATTATGTACACTATTTATATTATTCGGACTATTGTCCTCATCTTTGTCGCCATATTTATTACATCGTTTCGGCCGTTATACGCTCTGGCCTTCTTCATGTGGTTGGAATGTCGAACTGGACCCTTGTGATAAATATGGCAACAAATATGAGGACCATAGTCCTAACAATGTAAATAGTGCACTGTAGGTATGTTTATTAATTGCATTTAGTGAAATGTTTTATCCGTATGTTGTCTTCATTCAAGAATGTCTGCCTGTTGAACGATACTACGAAATACAGCAAAATATAGAATCTTTAATGATAATGTAAACTATCGTTTGATGATCACTTGTTAAAAGATTAAAAAAAAAAGAAAAGAAAATTTGGGCTTCAGGCAGATATTATTACCGACAAATGGTCGACTTTGATGCAAATTTAATAATAATATCTTCCGAGGATGTCGGTTGCTTAGCAGGTAAGGACATCCTGACAAGATGGCTGCCGCAAAGTCTCAATAAAGAGTAACGTAACCAAATTCATTCATTTAGAAATAACACTATGGAAATCACCAGATGTAAAGGATTACAAAAATTAATTTTCTGACTTTAAAATAATAAACAGGGTTTAAGATGCAATGCGAAAACACCTTTGTGCAAAGCGACAGAAATCCGGTGTATATAAAACCACATAAAAATAACTGATACACACGCACACATATTGCTAATAATTATATATATATATATATATATATATATATATATATATATATATATATATATATATAATTATTAGTAATAAATAAAAGTAGTTCATCTAACTTATATGGAACTGTAAACTGAGTTTCAGGACTTTTTCCCATACAATCCTCACCAGCGTTTTTGGAAAAATAAAAAACTTGCGAGTATTAGATGCATTTTGTCTGTTTGTATTTTTTTAAGCGTTTCACCCAAGCAAGGCAACAATGAAACTAGAACGGATTGGGGGGGTACAGGGAGTGAAAGTTAAGGAGAATGAGAAGATTGAAAATGGGGAGGGCAAAAAAGCAACAGGGTTCAAGAAGACAGAAGATGGTGATCGACGTTGTATTTAAATTTTTGAAGATTGTAGATGGCAGGGAAGCAAGAAATCATAGTGGAGTTCCACAGGTGGGAAGTGCGAGAAATCAGAGGGTAGTTCCACAGGTGGGAAGTGCGAGAAAAATATGTTTAAGTAGAAGTGGCGGGTGAATTTAGCTAGTTCAACTGTAAAAATGTGAGACCTAGTTGCCAATCTAGTAGCACGCTTAAAGTCATATGGTCGAGGCACCAAAGAAAAAAGCTCATCAGAACAGTCGCCATGAAAATATTTGCAGGAAAGACAGAGGAAATCAATGTAGGAAGTCCACGTCACGTCGGTGAGAACGTGACTGCAGTTGAGATGCTTGGTCAGGATCGATTACATTACAGAACCTTCTTTGGATTTTGTCAAGAACCTCAAGATGAACTTTAGTGAGAAGTGAGCAAAGGACAATATACGAAAAGGGTTCAGAAAAACATTGCATTTAAATTTTTGAAGATCAAAGGTGGCAGGGAAGAAACAAATCGGAAGGGATTTCCTCAGGCGAGAAGTCTGAGAAAAGAAACTATAAGAAGAGAAGTGATGGTTGCAATTAGCCCGTCAAGCAGTAAAACAGTGAAACCTCTTTATCAGTCTAGATGCACACATAAATTCATACAACCGAAGCATTAAGGATAAAAGTTCATCAGAACAGTTGCCATGAAATATATTTGTAGGTAAGACAGAGGAAATCTACGTCACGTAGGCGAGAAAGTAACTAGATGTAAAATGAAAATGGTATTGGATAACATAAATGCTAAATTTCTTTCATTAAATGACTTTTTCCTTCATTAAATGACTTTTTCCTCTATTAAATGACATTTCCCCCATTAAATGACTTTTTTCTATATTAAATGACTTTTTCCTTCATTAAATGACTTTTCCTCTATTAAGTGACTTTTTCCTTCATTAAATGACTTTTTCCTTTATTAAATGACTTTTTCCTTTATTAAGTGACTTTTTCCTTCATTAAGTGACTTTTTCCTTCATTAAATGACTTTTTCTTTTATTAAATGACTTTTTTGTCCATTAAATGACTTTTCCTATATTAAATGACGTTTTCCTTCATTAAATGACTTTTTCCTTCATAAAATGACTTTTTCCTTCATTAAATGACTTTTTCCTCTATTAAATGACATTTCCTCCATTAAATGACTTTTTTCTATATTAAATGACTTTTTCCTTCATTAAATGACTTTTCCTCTATTAAGTGACTTTTTCCTTCATTAAATGACTTTTTCCTTTATTAAATGACTTTTTCCTTTATTAAGTGACTTTTTCCTTCATTAAGTGACTTTTTCCTTCATTAAATGACTTTTTCTTTTATTAAATGACTTTTTTGTCCATTAAATGACTTTTCCTATATTAAATGACGTTTTCCTTCATTAAATGACTTTTTCCTTCATAAAATGACTTTTTCCTTCATAAAATGACTTTTCCTATATTAAATGACTTTTTCATCCATTAAATGATTTTTTCCTTCATTAAATCACTTTTTCCTTTATTAAATAACTTTTTCCTTCATTAAATCACTTTGCATCTACTAAATGACGTTTTCCTCCATTAAATTACTTTTTCCTCTATTAAATGATTTTTTTCCTTCATTAAATTATTTTTTCCTCCATTCTTTTCCGATAATTTAGTATTTAACTATCCGGAATTTTGAATTATCTTTTTGTTTTTATTATTTAAACCCCGTCTCAAAGTGACCGGATAATCGAGGATTTACTGTAGTCTTAGTTCTATCCACACTGTAACTATTCTGCTAGTAATCATTTTAACCCTTTCCCTGTCCAGGTCATTTTCGTGTTAACTATCCAAATGTTCATGCTTGTTTTCAGATTTATAACTATCTCAAGGCAACTCAGCTTATTTGGCAAATAGATATATAGTGTCTCACATAATAAAAAACTTACAAATTATAAGTTATTTTCACTACGCCCTGTGAATCCCGTGATGTAAAGGACACATGGCACAGTGGATAAAGGGGTTACTTAGATCCAGTGACAGGACCCAAAGAGTGCGAGTTCAATACCCGGTAAAGGCAGTGGAGAACTTTCAGAGAGGAATTAACAGGAGATGACAACTGACATCCATTAAACATGGCACATGGAACTAGAACAGTCTGCCCCAGTGAGCGAAATAAAGGGTTAGGTTCGACATACCAAACACCTGAAGAAGGCCGGAGCGTACAACGGCCGAAACGTTGTAATAGATATGGCGATAAAGATGAGGACAATAGTCCGAATAATGTAAATAGTGCAAAGGTTATAATCATTTCAATAAAGTGGAAAAATAAATGTCTTTCATTTGAGGCCTTACATTATCAGTCAAGCGTCCTTTGATCATATATGATGAACAAAATATTAGATTAGGTCTTTTCTCAGATGCCCCTCTCGATAGTAACAATCTTTTAAAAACATGGCTTGTGTGCAGCACATATGATGCACAAACATGGAGATCATAAGTCTTGTGCATCCCATAAGATGCACAGAACAGGCAAAGTTTTAATTACCCTTTTTGGAAAAAGGGGGTGGAGGAGAAAAGTAAACAAGGATCGAACTCACTATTCAGTCGTAATTATTCTAGCGAGACAACCATTTGTCCTTTGGTCATGCATGATGCACAAAATATTAGATTAGGTTTTACCTCTGCTCAGTAGGAGATTCTTTTCTTAAGTGTCCACTCTTTTAAAATCATGGTTTGTGTGTACTACATATGATGCACTGACGTGTAAATCACATGACCCGTGCATCGCGTAGGATGCGCAGGACAGGCAAAGGTTTAAGATATACGATGTCGTTGTTATATCTTAGCAAGTTTAGAATGGATTAGTTTTGTGTCTCTCATCTTTCTCCTTCTTCCCGGAGCTGATGAAATTTCATTCGATGTCGCTGTATAGCGCAACATGATAAATTATTTTAATCGTGTTTAATCTCAGACACATGACGCATTAAGCAAAGTGTTACAATATGCAGTTATTTCGGAGGCATTCAATAGAGCTCTCGTTCAACATTATTCCGGAAATTTAACTTTACTAAATATATTACAAAAATATTTGAAAAAGAACACTATCAGTGAATCATTACTAATGGGGTATTGCTTAGCAGAGCATTACAGGTTTGGTTTAGTTTACTTTACGGTATATCAACCTCAGTGGGTTATTTAATGCCAACAAGATTTTTATTGCTGGTAATATTTTAAAAAAAAATGTATTGCTGGTAATATTTTTCTTCAAAAATATATTGCTGGTAATAATGTATTGTTGAAGCTGGGGATATATCTCACTAGGTGTCGCTGTATATCGATAAAATGATAAATTACTATGTGTGATTATTTTCAAACTTCTTTTTTGTTCCTTCAGGACGTAAGCGATCATGGCTCTCCATTTCTCCCTATCCCTTGTAACCCTCAATAAGTTTCGTCTATTTGCCACCTCCCCCAGACCACTTTCTATCAGCCACTTGCTTCAGCCCGCCAGGTATGTCATGCGTTGCTTTCCCATGTTTTTCCTTCCCCCTTTTCGACCTGTGGGTATCAGATTCTCCAGACCCTCCTTTCTCCTGTCCGTTATGTGTCCCAGAAACTTCAACTGCCTCTTCTTGATGTTAAGCATAAACTTCCTCTTTGTTTGACACCTCTCTAAGACCTCATCGTTGCTCACACACTCGGTCCATGAGGTCCTTAACATCCCTCAGTAGAAGCAAACCTCCGTTGCCTCGAGTCTCTTCTTCATCTTTGAGGAAATCGTCCAACATTTGCTGCCGTAAAGAAGGACAGATGTCATGTAACAGCTCAGTATTCTTTTCTTTGTTACCAAAGAAATCCTCCTGTCTCGTAATAGTCTGCCCAGCTTTTGGAATGCGTCCTTGGCCATCTCGATACGTCTTCGGATCTCAGTGTCGCACTTGCCGTCCTCTGTCAAAACACTTCCCAGATATTTTAACTTCCGCACCTGCTTGATTTTAGTGTCTCCGACCTGCAAATCGCATTTCGGGCTCATCTTTTTACAGTTATTTTGGGGTCCGTCATTAATACTTTCTTTTCACATCTTTTATTTCGAAATTTTAACACTGCTAAATTTATTGCAAAAAATATTTGATAAAATCCGCTAAAGCGAATCAACGCTAAACTGAATAGCACTAATCGGGATAGCACTAACCGTGGTAGCACTAACCGGAGTATTAGTGTAATTTAAAATCAGTTGATGGTATGAAAATCAATAATATGTTTCGTGTAAATGTGACTAAATGTCTTTTACGAAATTGTATCGGTTCTGTTAAAAACCGTACACAAATAGGACGCCAGATGTCCTTAATATTCCTTTCTACCAAGAATAGAGGGGTAATAATAACACTGGTTTTATTCAAAGAGAAAAAAATATGAATTGATAGTCGTCAAAGGGTGTTGCCTACTCATTTAGCGGGATATTAAATCGGGTCCAAACAGGGAACAAACAGAGATGAAAATAAAAAAAGTTATTATTTTTAGCGACTCAGCCCAACCAAGCATTAACAATTTGCAAGAATTGTGTCCGTGAATAGTAACCGGACTGAAGGGCAGTTTCACACTATTATGACGATGATAATGGGTAAATAATAGACAAAGGGTGAATAGAGTGCAAACAAAGATAAATGAATAACAAGTGCCCTAAAAAAGAAAGAAAGAAAGAGAATTCCTAATGACCGTACCGAATTGTCCTGAAGAACGTTCCATTCAATGTTTAATAGATTTAGTTTTTCTCTCTCATTTTTCAGGAATTAATTTAATTTTAATAAACCCAAATGATACAGAAGCTTTAGCTACCTATCCGATCACGGTTGTAAGTTTGACAAAAGGTCACATATAATATAGAGCATCGCATGGGTACAGGCTAACAGCCCTCCTTCCAGAAACTGTCCAATTCATTCGATAAGCTCCCTTTTGGTGCGCATCGGGTAACCAGTATTGACTATGAGTCTCTTCCTTGAATTGCAATCGAGAAAGTAGGGTCTATTTTTTTTTTTTTTTTTGTGACATGTGGTGGGTGGGTCTCAGTAATTAACTTTGTTTAATTTCTACCAAGGCGTAAAAATTCCGCTTTTATTTCACATACAAGGAAACATTGAAAATTACCTAGACTAACTAATCTTCGATCAGTTACTATTTGATCAAATGACCAAATAGTTATAAGGGCGTCTTTGTCGCGCTGAGAACTTTTTTTTTACCTCCTTATAGTTATTTACTAAGACTTATTTAGTACAAGGTCATAAGTGTGAATCATCCAATGAGGACTAAATCAAGCTTACTACTGGTAATCTATTATCCAATTTCTTATAACAATACGCGCAGTTTTCTATTTGATGTGAATATGGTGTCGAATAATATGTAATTAACAAATAATATTTCAATAACAATATTGATAATAATAATTCAAACTATGAAGAAAATACGCCGGGTATTATGGATGGAAAGCCAAGCACCAATGCTTAAGTTTAACAGGCAAAATTTCGACATGTTGCGTAATGTTCACTACTCCCCACCAAAAAGTGAGTTTATAAAATGTGCCTCATAAAATAATCCAACAAATTCGGTCGATTATGAATATTATCTTTGTAATCATTTCACCCCAAGTAAGGCAATAAAGCCGCTGCGTCAAAGAGGGTAACAGAGTGCGAAAGAATATATGACAGAGAAACATTAATAAGGAGCTAGAATAATAAAATTACATAATTTAAGAGGACATAAGATAACAATTGATATTGAATTTAAATCTTTGAAGATCAAAGTTGATTGGGAAGCAAGAAGCCGGAAGAACGTTCCACGAGTGAGATGTGCGACAGAAGAAACTGTTAGCATAGAACTTACGGTTATATCTAGCCATTTCAAATGTAAAATGATAAGAACTTATCGCTAAACTTTCTCCTATGGTACCGCGTTTAAATTAGTCTAGGTACTTTAGGGGAAACTTCATTAGAACAAGCTAATATACATAAGATATGTGTATGTGGCTTGATTTAAATTGTTATACGAATAGTAACTGTCGGGTTTATTAGAAGATCAAGTGACAGCAAGAAAATCTCTTCAATGTTTCACTACTCACCTTACGATTATTTTTGTTTTGTGCAAAATTGTGGTCATGATGGTTTTAATTCTTCCTAACATTTTTGGTTCGTTCAACCACTTTGCCAGACTTTTGCTGACCGTTCCAAATGCTCAGATCAATATCGGTACGACTCTCAACTTTATGTTTCACAATATTTTCAGTTCCTTGGCAGGGTTGATGCTGATGTGTGATGCTGAGGTAGATATATACGAAACTAAATATACACATCATGACAAACAGTTCGATATAGGTAGACTGTGGCATATGCTTCACTGCCAAATGTCCATAAGCTTGAGGGTGGGCGCAGTTCGAAATACGTTCAGATCTGGTTAACTAGACCGCTCAGAAGGTCTCCGGTTAAGGTGGCTACCAAGTCGTCATTGCTACCGCATCCTTCAAATAATAAAAAAAAAAGAAACTCTCGAGTCACAGGGCCATGATGCCCGCCTCTACTCCCATCATGAACAAATATGCACAGAACGTCATCCCCTCGAGATCATACCCAAATTGTTGTCAAGGAATTGACACGCAAATCTGTGGTACTGAACGGGATATTTACTTTATTTACATTATTCGGACTATTGTCCTCATCTTTGTACGCTCAAGGACACATGGCACAGTGGATAAAGGCGTTGGTTAGATCCAGTGACAGGACCCAAACAGTGTGAGTTCAATACCCGGTTAAGGCAGTGGAGAACTTTCAGAGGGAAAATTAACAGGAGATAACTGATAACAGACATCCATTAAACATGGCATGTGGAACTAGAACAGTCTACCCCAGTGAGCGAAATAAAGGGTTAGGTTCGACATTCCAACCACCTGACGAAGGCCGGAGCGTACAACGGCCGAAACGTTGTAATAAATATTACGACAAAGATGAGGACAATAGTCCGAATAATGTAAATAATGTACATAATACCTCATCTCAGAAATATAGACAGATACTGAGGGATATTTACCGTAGCACATCTTAATTCACAGACAAAATATATCATGTTATCATCCCTAATCAATTAAAATCAGAAGGCACGAGAGCCATTCTCTGACGTTGCGTCAGGTCATTTATTATTATTATTATTGAATAATTTTGCAGGTTATCGAAAACCAGAAAATATTTTTACACTGTAAGAATTATTTTAGAGATACTAATAATTAAGTGATACAAGTCTTAATAATTAACGCATAACGGTGGGGGGGGGGGTGAGAAGAGATATTTTCCCCAAGGGCATTTGCGCGTAAGTCTATATAACAAACCTGGCAGGAATTGGAGCACGACTCTCAAATTAAGAATTCCGTGCCATATCTATTTGCACCACCCGCACACCCATGCTTAAAGCACTTGGTATTTGCCAAGCACGCTAACAAAGTGACGCTACAAATAGACGAAGCCCAGTAATCCCATCATGGCACACAGTCTGTAAGGGTATACCAAGTACATTCATCACAGCCAAATACCTGTCGTATGGTGATAGGTTTTGATAAAAGCCTTGCAAATTTGACGCCAGTTAAATTATTATTAATTAATATTTTGATAAATGTAGTGCATAACTTTACAATTATTATTATTATTATTATTATTATTATTATTATTATTATTATTATTATGATTATTAATATTATTATTATTATTATTATTATTAAGAAAGAAAGAAAGAAAGAAAGAAAGAAAGAAAGAAAGAAAGAAAGAAAGAAGTGTTTAACGGCTGTTTCAGTGAAATGGAAAAAGTAAATTTCAAATTTTTTTCATTTGTACCCACTTCTTAAAATAATGACCAGCATTGATATTTATTATTCTTATTGCAATATTTTGTTAAGGTTGTTAAGTTCAAATATTTAACGATGTGATGGGGGAAATTCTACGGACATTTCATTTTCATAGAACTCGCCATGATCGTATTCCATCATTAACTTAATAAACAAGATTCATCAGAAAATTCAAATAGGAAAACCACGAAATTTTCATGGGTCTTTCTCGCATAAAATGCTAAAATACTGAATAGATTTAATCCTTATAAAAACGCAATAAATATTAGAAGACCAAAACTAGCAGACGACAGATTAATATCAGTATGCGCCATGTTGAATAATATAACTTAAAACCTAATAGATATAAATGACTTTTTAAAGTACAATGAAACAGACAAAATTACCTTACAGAATAAATTCCGAAGTTAAAATTTGACAGTGCAAAGTAAATCAGAAAGTCGTTAAGCTTAGATATTTAAAGATGTGATGTGGATATTTCTACAGATATTTTATCGTCATAGAATTCGCCATGGGCTACTTCAATCATTAACTTAAGACTTAAGATTCCTCAGAAAATTCAAATCGGAAAAGCGTGAAATTTTCACGGGCCTTTCTAGTTATTATTATTTTGATAAACATTTTGCATAACCTTGCAGATGAGACCCAGATAAATTATTATTATTATTATTATTATTATTATTATTATTATTATTATTATTATTATTATTATTATTGTTGTTGTTGTTGTTGTTGTTGTTATTGACATTATTATTAATTTCATACGGTCAGTTTTTATTTGTAGATGATTGATTTGCACAGGACGTGAACACCTGTAACAAGCTACCTAGCCATAATAATCAGAAAAAGAAACATCAAATGACAAATATCGGTTTTACCGTGGGAAGAACGTTGACCATAGTTAAAATTATTGCAATCGCAAACCTGAATGGTGACCTTTTAATTCAATATGACAAATTGGATACAATATATGCCATTAATTTGAATTTAATAAATAAGCGTATATAATTAATTACTAATTAACCGATATGTTCGGAATCTTCTTTTGAATATCTAACTTGTCAAGACTGTAATGCATTTTAAAAATTGCTTACTAATTGGTTCATTTTTATTAGTTATTTTGAGATTTAGCTATTAGAAAAAAGCATGGTTGCTTCATAACAATGAGCTATTGCCAAATTAATAATGTCCATTGCCAGACATTTGTCATAAAGAAATAAAACACAAAAATAATATCAGGGCTGCTGTATTGCCATTTGTTGATTTAAATCTAAACTGCGTAGTAGTCCTCATTGGGTCCTCTCGATTTTATGACGGTGCTTACTTGTTCCCCCACGAGAACGAGATCTGACACAAGGTCTTTTTAAAGTGGAGATCCGAGCGCGTACACTCGGGCAAGGGACAAAAATCCGCCACAGCCCTCTAGCCGATCTCTCTCTCTGGTGCAATGGGAGGGTGCGGCCTCGGGCAACTATTCCGCAGGGCTGGGCACCTCTCAGTATAATTTTCTCAGTTGCTCCTCTGTCCTTTGACAGAGAAGCCCCTGAGCGCAATCTGTCCAAAGACAGAGACGCAACTGAGAGATGATAAAAATAAATGGTTTAATAGCCAAAAAGAGTAAGGTAGATGCTTTATGACGAAATGCACAGCCACAACTTTGGCTATTAAAGCATTTTTTTACATGTACTAAATATGGTATTGCTTTATTCACTACTTAGGTTACTCACCTCCTATACGGGAACATTGCCAAAACTATCACATAGAATAAAATCAAAACTAAATCACCCGTAAAAAAAAACTAGACCGTTGGTTCTCAATTCTACACTAATATAAGGAGTCTAAGTTCCAATTATCCAGAAGTTGAATTACATCGTGACGAGATAAAAGCTAACCCCATATATCCTCTTAATATGCACTTCCTGCTTCTTTCCCCGTACGCTTTGAGTTGCTCTTAATATTTGTATTGGGTGAACAACAGAATAAATAATAAAGAAATGCTCAAAGGTAGGGGGGGGTCCCATAGCTCTTAATCGGCTATTTTACTTATCAATTGCCTGTCAATTGCGTGCAAATATAAATATTATTTCTTTTTGTTTAATTTAAATTTATTTTTTTAAGCCAAAGGATTTGTTTCAGAGAGAATATAATCTGATTTCTTTAAGTCTTATATTCTGATGATTCGTTGGTAGAGTAAAGGTTATCAGTATGCAAAGTAGAATTGGTCTGCCGATTTCGAATATGGTTTTAAAGAAACCCAGCTCAAATTCTGCTTCTCATTCTGCCATCAACTTTTGTTGGCCAATTTAATGGGATAATTGTAACGTTTCTTCGCTCAAATTTGATTTTGTTAGTCTTTCATGTTCAGTTGAAAGAGCCGATACCAAAAGGGATATATATATATATATATATATATATATATATATATATATATATATATATATATATATATATATTAATAAAAAGAAAGAACAGAAAGATATTTAATCCGGTGTTCTTATAGATATTTTTATTTTTTAAAAATAGTGCTCAATGTAAATTTACAGAGCATTAATATTATAAATTAACTGATATAAAATGTTTCTTTTTCGCTACACAGTTCTAACCATGTCTTCAAACGTAACTAATAACTGATACAACAAAATACAGCGATAATGAACACGCAACCACCCCTTGTCTGGATGAATGCATTTCTCTGTATCCTTGGAAACGTGAATTATGAATTTTTGCAGTGCCTTCAAAACCCAGTAATTTTAAAAATAAGTTACTCCAAAATTCGCGTGAGGATGAAATGGAACTAATGTCTTGAATTTAATTACAAAATTAAATTCGAAGCTTTTAGCTTCCATTTTTTAAACCTGTTTACAGCGGAAGAAATTTCATGGCGTGACCCATGCCCTTTATGGCTACACGAAAAAACTACACATCATTAAGTTTCTAAATAATGAAATGTTATTAAACCATAGGGAGGAGTTTTTTGCCGACATCAAAAAATTTTCGCATTGAATAATTAGCATAAAAAAAAAATAGATAAATAAATAAATTCCATAGTTTAATAAAAGTCTTAAAATCTTAACCAAATCATTAAATAGAAAAAACCCTTTGTGAAGTCGTCAAAAAACAAATTGTAGTCAAGTACAACACGTTTTTATATGGATCAGCCATTAGAATAAACAAATAGATAAAGAGATTAACAGATAAATAATAATAAAACAAAATCCTCTCGACACTTAACGACCTGACGTCGCGCCACTAAATTTCTTCTGCTGTAAACTAACCAGACGGTGACCGCCACCATTATCTTTGAAATAGATACCCCATTCTACATTGGCAGTGACTTTGGCTTTCCGAAGGTGACGAATCTGTAGATAAGAATTAACTGTCTGACCACCTAGCTAAGATCGCGGGCCTAGCCATTTCCATATTAATTAATGTTGCAATGGACCATACTTATAAACACGCCCAAAGCACAAGATAGCTTATTCCTAAATTTTCGCTTGAAGACGAAACAGGACCCAACACCTTGATTCAACTTAATTTTAATAATTATATTCATGGTTTCGTCTCTCGTTTTTGAAACATGAGAACTCTTATGTAGCGAAGGAATCATATTTTAAAAAAATTATAATATAAGCTCTACTTATGTATGGAGCACTGTCTTCTTAAAAATAAAAACAAAAATACTAAGGAACTATATATATATATATATATATAATTTAACAATAAAAATAGTGAACACGTTACAAAAATTGAGCAATCGTTTAAAAATATAAATTTAGACCAATATACAAAAATGATATTTCAATTTCGGTGTTTTCCCGTCGCTTAAAGTTTCATGCGCATGCGCACTGTTTATTTGTGGTTGGAAAAGACAGGCAATTCAATAATTGGGTATATATATATATATATATATATATATATATATATATATATATATGTGTGTTTGTGTGTGTGTGTTTGAATTACATCGTCAAGAGATAAAACCTAATGCTACATTTATATATATATATATATATATATATATATATATAATCAACCACAGACAGACTATTTCACAGCTCATCATTGTGGCTAGACATCCGATCGCTTCAGGCCTTGACCGAAACCCGGGCGAATTGGTGTCAGTCGGAGATTTTAACCCATAGGCCATCGGCGCCCGTCAAAGAAAAACGCGTATTTTTGCGTATTTATTTTTTCAGATACACGCCAGTCACTCAGAGAACTCAATTGTTGAGAGAGAGTTTTGCAGTAGCAGTAGTAATAGTGATTACTTACTAATTCGTTACGCCCCACATTGCTCGGCCGATTAAATTATTTTATCGAGAGCTAATATTGTCATCTGTAGACAATCTGTTTCGCTGTATCATAGATCATCATACATTTCCCAAAAGATTTGATTAAAAAGCATCATCAATGTATTCCCGTTCCATTTTTTTTATTGTAATTTCAAAAATAAGTCCATTTTCCTTCATTTCACACTGTTGTCTTTTCAGGAAAAAGCATGAATCTGTCTTCCTTCAGCTAACAGTTAAACATCAATACAGACTGAGTTTTCTTGCTTTGGGTGCCAACGAATCAACGAGGACAACTATTAAGAATTCTAAACCCGATAGGATAGTTCCTGTCAGCTTATGTTGACCTTGATATACCGACTGTTTCTACGATTGTATTACATGTGGTGCTCCTGCAGAACTCACCCGATAAAATCAAAACAAAAAATTGAAAACTTAACCAAATTATTATTGTTTAAAAAAAGAAAACCCACTGAACTTATAATCTATATCCCACGAACCTTACTCTCAAACTAGAAGCTTAAAGACAGAATTATATCCCTTGTTTTTTGTATATATAACGATTGCCTATTCAGTACGCTATGCGTTGCAACATTCAAAGTTGATAAATAAATCAACTGTGTTAAACTACAACAAAATTCAGCATGAAAAATGACAAGCGATAATTCTATGTTTAGCCGTGTGGTTGGTTAGAGCGTTAGCATTCCGACTATGGTTCACAGGTTCGAATCTCGCCAAGCGACTTCTTAATAATATCGGCCTGAAGAGACGATCTCTGCTTGCAAAACCGTTGGGAAATGCCAGAAAATTTTTACCACGGGTTGATCCAAGTCTTGCAAATGAAATTGGGTAGATGAAAGTCTTCAATAGTTGTCGCTGGTTGTGCTAGCATGAAATCCTTACAATCTTTTAAGCCTCGATTGGCACTCAATCTAGAGACAATATCTCGATACTCATGCCCGTCGAATAAACGAAAGAAAAAAATAACTTCCTCTACTATAAAATAATTAAATACTCAAAAATCCCCTTATTTGCCATAAATTAGACATTTTTAGATGATATTGCAAAAATAATGAATGAAATTTGTTTATACCAATTGATTACAGAAAATATAAAATTGCATAATACAATCAGAAATTTCTTACTTATTACAGCAGTTGTATGTCAATAAAACTTGCATTAATTCAAGACTATTTTAAATGTTTTTTGCACCAGATTTTCAATGCATTTCTATAGATCTAAATTCATTTATAATTTTATTTTCTCTATTATTTCTAATTCGTTTATCGCAAAATAACACGCCCATCCTGATCTGTCTGTATATGCATAAAATAGTCCTGTCGCTTAAATTAATTTCTGAACGTCGAACGTCCTTTTCCTTTTTATTTCCTGTGCATTTTTATAATAAAATCATTAACAATCAATTTACCTTTACATATATTAACACTAATGTCACGACTCTTGAATTAAATCCTGAACACAGATATATGCTTTCTTCATGATTTCAATGTATTTCTATAATAAAAATTCATTGGCAATCGATTTAACTTAAACACATAATAACTCTATTCTATCATTAATACTTGAATTAATCTCTAACCAAAACAATTTCTTCCTAATTTTCAACGCGCTACTCTATAAAGCCATTCCTCACTTAACGAATTATTCGTTTAACGAAGATAGGCGTGTGATCAGATATAACAGCTCATAAAATAAAAACAGATCTAGCTAGTCGATATTGCATGGAAAGTTTGGTTTTGATTGTTTTCTCTTTCTTCAAAATGAATAAATAAAAAGATTGCAACAGGAGAGAATTATTGGTCGAACGATTTATTCTATTAGGTTGGTGCAAAAATAATGACGTAATAATGTCGTTTTTTGACGTATTTTCTAACGTCCAAAAACGACATTATTATGTCATTATTTTTGCACCAACCTAATACCATTGTTATTTCCCACGTTATGAACCTTATTATATTCATGATATAATAACACCGTAGTTCATAGTTAGAACGGAATGGCTGAAAGAAAAAAGGAATGATAAACATGCTTTGTTCTCAGAGAGACTTTTATACTATGAAAAGGTACACAAAACTATATATATATATATATATATATATATATATATATATATATAATTATGAAATGGACAAAGTCTGACAATTATTTTAAGACATTTTTTTATGTTTATACCTTCATTTTATAGATACAAATATTTAAGTAAATGCTCTGTTTATAATAAACAGTATTAATGACATTTACCGGGTTGAATGTCTGAGAAATTTTCATAGAAATTTTCGGAGGACGCATATATTCTATGAAAATTTCTCGGACATTCAGGTCGGTAAATGTCGTTAATACTGTTCATTATAAACAGAGCATTTACTTAAATATTTGTATCTATAAAATGAAGGTATAAACATAAACATGTCTTAATATATATATATATATATATATATATATATATATATATATAAATGGCCCACCTGGAGAACTATGTAGCAGATATGTTTACAGAGCAAAGCAAAGTGTAAGGAGAAACAGAAGGAAAGGTCTTAAATGTAATTATTATACCTGTGATATAATAATACCATAGTTCAGAGATAGAATGGAATTGGTGAAAAGAAAAGGAATGATAAACATGCTTTGCTCTCTGAGAGACTTTATAGAACTGCCCCAAGCGGAGAATATTATATCACATATCTACACAGCGAGCAGATTGAAAGAAGAAACACAAAGCAAGGGTCTTACATATAATATGGTGATAATCCTGTATCTGGAGAAGCCATGTTTAGTACTTCAAATTCACCAACTATGTCCCAGGCGTAGACATATTCCTCGAACAGGAAATAACAAGTCGTGGGACTGCGAGCTGGAATTTCTTTCTATATCTGGGAAAGTTATATCCCAAAATGGAAATGACACCATATGCTTGTAAACTGCTGGAGGATGCAGATTTAGTCTCAGCCTGGGCCACTTGTCCTAGGTCAAAAGAAAGCAATCTCACGTGGTGGCTGCTGTAAACAAACTGAATTTGGCTGATGCTTTGGTCACTATATGGAGTGAGGTCACTACGCGGCCGTCACGTAACGTATATGACATATCTCCACCAAAGGGAGATAATCGCCTTTTGTATTCCTACAAATGAATAAAATGAAAAATAAATAAGAAATTACTTGTATACAAACCGAAAAAATACACAGAATACAGGACTATATTTCAAATTTGTTTATTACGTTTACTTTTCAGTACATTATTGTACTGTATAAACATTCAGAAATAAATTAGAAAGCTTACAAATGGTGTAAAAGTGACATTAAAGCTATCTGTAGCATTCCTGAAATAGAGGTCACGTATAATTTCTCACTTACCGACCAGCTCGCTCAGTAACCAGGTTGTTGTAACGGAATTTGGTCGTTAAATGAGGAGTGGCTGTATACATAAAATATAGCTATTAACGAATTAAATCTTGGATATAAACGCTTTCCTAAGACTTTTCGTTTTCTTAAATTTTTCCATACTTTCTATGATAAAAATTGATTTTACATAGATATGATAATTCCATTCTGTAATTAATTCTTGCATTAATTTCTGATTGTAAACAATTTATTCCTGATTTTCAATGCATTTATATATATATATATATATATATATATATATATATATATATATATAATGAAAAACAAACCACTTTAAGGTACCATTACATAATTTATTTCACCTAAATCCTTTTTTAAGGATTCAGGATCATCAGGTAAAACTTCCAACAACGAATTGAGAGGAAAAATGGGATTAGAAATTGGTGGGTAGTGTAATTTTTGTAATTTAATAGAGGGGGTTGAGAGTGGTAGTTAAACAGACAATATAAAGTATAGGGAGAGGGTAATTTTATATCTCTCTTAAGTATGTTTTATATTGGAGTAGGAGGAGTGACAGAACCTTGACCTCTTTAGATGGTTAATAAAACGGAAATGAATTGTAGAAAATGTATACAAGTGAGTCTTATGGTAAAAAGAGAGATAGGGGGGAAGAGATGGAGTTGTTATAATTTTGTTTTAACAAAATTATGTAAAAGATAGTTTACAATGTTTGATAGAAAATTCGATGTCTGAAAAAAAAATTTGTTATTAACTTAAATTTTTAATTTTTTAAGTAAATAGTTTCAGGACTAAATATAACTATTATTGTAATAAACATATTTATCTAGGACATAAAGAAATATTTAAAATTTTAATAGTTTATTCACCCGACTAATTGTATTTCCACAATATATATAAAAAAAAAAATAAAAAAAAATAACAATAACATCTATTTTAATATTTAAAATTAATTTATGAATGTAATTTATTTATTATATTGGTAAACTAAATTAAAGATTAGGTTTCATTATTTAATAGTATTTGAGGGTAATATTAATTTTCATTTATTCATATATGTCTCACAAATGTATTCATGTGAATCTCTACATAGATACGATCATTAACAAGTCCAAAAAAAAAAAAAAAAAAAAAAACATAGAAACACTTGAGATAATTTACACAAAAATTCATTTATCCTCGTACATAAACAATATATACATTTTACTATCTTTATCTATATTTTAATATTTGAAATATATATAGATTTTGGTTAAATTCCACAGTTAAAATTTAATTTTATCAATGTGATTTCGGAAGTGTTTCATTTTAAAGGAATTTAGCTAATATTATTACTATTATTAATAGTCAAAGAATGGTATATTTAAATTTAAATTATCAATTTAGAAATGAAACTCCCTTCAGAAGAAAACAAAATTTAAACTATAGAATATTACAAAAGAAGGACATTACAAATTAAGAAAATAAATTTAAAATGTCATTAGAAAGACCCAATATTTCATTTAAAATCAATTCATGCACGTACGCACATATATACATACACACACACACACACATATATATATATACATATATAAATACACACACACACATATATATACATCCATATATATATATATATACACATATACATACACATATACATACATATACAATTCATATATCCATATACAAATCTATATATCAAAAAATTAATCTAACCATTTAATCATCCATATATATATACATATATAGAGAGACATACTCATGTACACATACACACCCTTAAATACATATACATTCATATATAAACACAACACCCTACATACAAAAAAGATATAAAAAGAACACACACATACACATATATATATATATATATATATATATATATATATATATATATATATATATATATATATATATATATACATACATATACATATACATATGTACATTTTCCAAATATTAATTCTAAGGTAATTACGTCTATATACATATATAGATTACAAGTAGTTTAATCCATAAAAACACACATATTTAAGTACATGTACACACACATATACTCGTACATACACATATAATATACATATACATACAAAACAAACATAAAAACATTTATACATATACATCCACACCCATGCAGCATACACGTTAAAAAAAAAAAAATTTTTCAGTATTCAAACATGCCTCATATTAGTATATTTATACTCACGCATGTGTATATATCTATTTATACATATATATCCATACTACCATACATATGTGTCCACAATATAAATACATAGTTACCCTTATCTATAATGTTCATATATATATATATCTAAATAAGTTCACATATAAAAAAAATTTAAGTTCCACAACACATTTATCAAAGAGCACATTGTCAGTATTTTCATATATTCATTTAAAACAATTTATATTTTCTATTTATATATATACACATACTTTGTTAAAATCATTTACAAATCAACTCATTATGTCTGTTCAATAGTATGTCCGAATCCTTATGTTTTATAATTAGTATTTTTTCCATAATGCACAAATTGCATCTGTCTCTGAAATTAATCGGTTTTTTGGCTCTTGAGACGATTTTCCATTTTATTTGTGGGGTTAATTTGTTTTCCAATAACTCCCAATAGTGCTTTGAAAGTGCAGTTTGGTGTTTTTTTGATTCATTATAAAAGGATTGGCGATGGTTGTAAAATCGTTGTTTCCAACTTCCCGCCGAAATTCCTATGTAGATCTTCTTATGTTCAATATTTTCTTTGGGGAAAATCGTAGCTTCGTATACTATGTTTTTGGACAAACATACTCCTTCCACTGGACAGACAGATCCTTCCCTGCAGTTACAGGTAGATTTGGTCTTTGGGCTTGTATTAGGATCTTTTTGAAGTTGATTATAAAATTCATTTAAAATTTTACTATTATGGGAGCTAATAATTTTTTCCATGTTGTTCATGCAGGAATAACTAATTTTTAAATTCATTCTATTGAACAACTTTTTTAAAATGTTTATCTATTAGTTTAAGAAAATATTTTCCTATATTAATGTTCGACAGCTTACAGAAGGGTGGGTTGAACCATATAATTTTCCTATTTCTATTTCTAGATTTAGAAGACGTGTCGCTAGTAGATTTATCTATATAAGTGAGTGTTTGTTTGAATTTTCTTTTTAATAGGGCTTGATGGTATGTTGATTTATTTTGATCAAAGATGCATTTACTAGAGGATAGTTTATTTATTCTAGTATTTACAGTGTTAGGGATCTGTTTCATAATTGCTATAGGGTGGTTTGAGTCGATATTTATGTATATGGGCGATTGGTTCTCCTTTTGAAAAGGTTTATAAGTGTTATTTTCAAGATCAAATGTTACGTCTAGAAAATTTACTATTTTCAGGTTAGATGATATTTCTATTTTAAAACCTATATATTTGAAAGCCTTAATTATTTTCTTCTGGAGTTGGGATGTAAGAGGTCCATTAGAGTTAGGTATAATAATGAGACCATCATCCCTGTAAAGCCCTACATTTTGGGGGTTAAGAAATCTGCTCAGAATATCTAAAATAAACATCCCTATTAGGTCCGCTATTTGAGCAGAATCAAACGCTCCCATTGGGACATCGAAACTGTCACTGTTATTTTTAAACCAAGTAGTGTCGTTAAGTTTAAGTACAGATTTTCTGGAATCCATTATGATATTAATTTCCTCGTCAGTGATTTCAGTATAGTTTCTAGCAAAATTTAGGCTATTTTCTAATAAATCTTTAGAAATGGAGGGGTAAAAATCGATAATGTCTAATTGGATAAAGGTGGCTTTATTTTTAGATTTTATATTTTTGAACCACTTAATGGTGTCAGATGAATCTTTCCAAAGGTTTAAGGGATAATTTTCTAATATAGATACGTTTATTCTTTTAAGAAAGTTTCTAGAAATTAGTCCTAACTCTGGTTTGGAGGGATTTATTAATCTGGACTGTATATTATTTTGAAAGTTAGGTTTATGGTCCTTAAAAAGTAGTTAGGCATCTTTTAAGTGAGTAGTGCCCATTCTATCAGCATATATATATATATATATATATATATATATATATATATATATATATATATATATATATATATATATGCATATAATAACCTTATTTTCTTAGTAACAGTTTTTAATGAATTCTCCCCAAGCAAGGCGATAATACCACGAAGACGCAAGAGTCTATTGGGAGTGAAAGAACGTGTATTTTGTATTACGCACAATTTTTTTTACCCACAGATTTTGGCTCAATATAAGCGCGCTCTAGTTCTAAAAATCTGACCATTAAACATTAAAACATTACATTTTTTTTTCTACAGGTATAATGTTATGGAAATAATTATGAGATAATGTATATAATATACCTTCAGAAGGTAAGCAATCTCCACAAGATACACTACCAGTGAATTACCATGACTTCTTCGGAAAGACAGCAGAGTGATCTCCCATTTCCTTCTCTGCAGGTTCCTATTCTTTATTATTTGTGAATCATCATGACTTCTTGGGAATGATAGCAGAGTGGTTTTCCGTTGCCTTCTCTCCGATTTCAGCGTTATCCTTCTCCTAGGCAGCCTGTAAGCTAAGGATAGAGATCTTAGTATACATGGCTATTTAATCTATAGCTTGGGTAAAAATATTTTAAATGAAAATATATTTTTAAAAGGATAAGAAGAGAAAGAAAAGTAAATCGTAAGACGAGCCAATATAATAAATCGTTTT
Organism: Acanthosepion lycidas; assembly: GCA_963932145.1. Lineage (NCBI taxonomy): Eukaryota > Metazoa > Mollusca > Cephalopoda > Sepiida > Sepiidae > Acanthosepion > Acanthosepion lycidas. The sequence continues at coordinate 12,520,348 of OZ010590.1, forward strand.
TATTTTATTAATGTATATATATATTTATTGGTTTGTTTTCTTCTCTTCTTTCAAAAAACACACTGTCTTGGCCACATGTAGGAAGATCAGTACAACCAAGCATACCTGATCTATAACATCGAATAGCCCAAGTGAAGTCTTGATGAGTTGCCGTTTTCTGGGGGAACATATAATGCACGTCCTAAAGCTAGTAGCAAATTTTATTCTGGGTGCGGGCCGAATACTGATCATATTCGGTCGGGTCACCTATTGAAGAAGTCTGTTGTTTATTTAGACCCGAACTTCTAGTGACATGGGAGCAACAACACTGACGACACACCTAGATTCGGCACTTAAAGGTATATTTTAATCAAAATTGTTACCTATTTTTAATGAAAAAATTATTTATTAATTTATTCGTATCAGCAAAAGGTTAAAGTGCCGTGTGTGTACAACTATTTAACCCATACCTGGGGATGGAAGAGAGAGATTCATGTTTTCCCCAAGGGTACAATTTCAAAAGCGTACGTAACAAAATAATGTGGAATTTGAACTCGGTTCGATGATTTTAATTTCCGCGCCGACAATCCCTACGTCAACCGCACTTCCGACTTAAGTCATAAATGGGAATAAATTGATATGAGATTCTATTTTGAAATAAATTTTAGCTAGGTGATCTCAGTGCATAGTCATATGCAATTTAAAAAACACACACACACACACACACACACACACACACACACACACACACACACACACACACACTCCAGTACGGATAAAACATCATTAAATACTCTGAAATGAAACATGAAAGAGACTGTAATTAATAATATTAAAATTTGCAAGCAATATTTGTGGGGTGTCTTATAATTATTCCACCACTTCATATATATATATATATATATATATATAGGGTTCACGTATCTTTGTGTATGCTGAAACAGCGTAAAATAGGAGAGTCAGCAAAAAACAGTTAATTTTTTAAAATGTTTCCAAGAACGCAAATCAACGTTGGTAGCAATTTTTTCTTAACTAATTAAAAACGGAAGAAAAGAAAAAGAAAGAAACAAAAAAATAAAATAAGCTTCTTCACCTTCTTCTTCTTCTTCTTTTTCGTTGTACTGTCTCCCTTCAGAGTGACCATGGCTCTCCACAACTTCCTTCCTTTGTAGCTCTAAGTAATGCCAGTGTCCTTACTATATTTCCAACTCCATGTTCTATCCATTCCTTTACGCAATCTCGTTAGGTAGATTAAACGTTGTTACCCTCTTGCCTTCAATACGTCATGCAAGTGTCAAATTCCCTAAACCTTCTTTCCTTGTTATGTGCCCTAGTCATTTAAACCGTCTCTTTCTGGTTCGAAGTACAAGTGTCCGTTTTCGTTTACATTTTCCTTAAGACTTCCTCGTTGCTCACATGCTCCAACCATGGTATTCTCAGTATCCTACTGTAGATCCATATCACAGTCTCCTCCTTATCTGGACGAAAACTGTTCAGCATTAAAAGGTCATATAAGAGGATTAATATCACCTAGATGTCCCACTCGCTTTTCCCGTTTCTGAACACGGAAGATAGCTAAACAAAGCTATATCTAATCGGATTTCTGTGTCACATTTTACGAATACCGTAACTCCTTAGCAACGTAAGGGCACCACATCTCCTGCAGACATAGAAGTAACGATGTTTCTTGGGCAAGACAGCCTGGCGGAGCCCAACCCATTCCAGGCTGGTTTGAATCCAGAGTTTTCCTTCTCCTAGACCGGTTACTACCTCAGCCTATCCTGCTATTTACCCATAACAGGGATGACGAGAAGCAACAAAATTCATACCTTTCCCAAGGGAATTTGCACGTATGTGACTTTAACAAACACGACAGGGATTCGAACTTGATTCTCTGATTTTTTATTCCGAGCTGCTATCCATTACACCACCCGCATATCCACACATACAGCACCCGGTATTCATAAGTGATCATTCACCCAGGTACTGAGAAGGTCTGACGTTGCTTAACGGAAGAGAACCGGTGTTATTTGCACGTATTGGAATTTAACGAACTCGACTGAAATTCGAAATCGTCTTTCCGATTCCTTAATCCGAGCTGGTATCCAGATTTTCCGCCATCTTTTAAAACACTTACCAAATCGTTAGATTTCTGTAC
>OZ010590.1:12527484-12579984 GCA_963932145.1 Acanthosepion lycidas
ACTGATTCTTTCTGATTGTAAATATACGTTTCTTGTTCCTATTGTTAAAATTTTGTTCACATGTTCTGTACTTAGCAAATGGTAGAATCACAACATTGTCGCTTTAAGTCTCAATATATATGAGGAAACTTGCATTGGGAGATTAGATATCATATGGTATTTTAGCACTCTTTTCTAACAATCTTTTCTGAAAATATTTCCTATATCTTAATACATTGCTAATTTTCTGAAAGGCATATTTCGCTGTTCCTATGCGTCTTCAGATTTATGTCATATTTTCCGTGTTCTGTTACTACAGGTGTTTGAAAGTTCTTGGCCTTAACAAGCATCCATTCAAAAATGATGTGTTGCTTAATCAGATTATGAGTTGCTCAGGCCGAAAACTTTTCAGCAATGAGATAGATAGATAGTAATTAGCTAGCTAGCTAGATAGATAGATAGGAAGAAACTGGGAAATCTAGCGAGCTAGCTAGATAGATACATAAATTGAAACAGAGTGAGATAGATAGATAGATAGATAGATAGATAGATAGATAGATAGATAGATAGATACGAAATTAAATTCTAGTATTTAGAAATGTTACAATGAAATTTACACTGTTCGAATTATCCAAAATTTAGGGGTAACACCCCTGCGCATAAATACACTTGAGAGCATTGATGACATATCGAGCTGAGAAGTAGCAAGGTGGCCTGCATTTATTAGTTCAGCACTGATATATTTAATAGAATTAAATAGTTTCGCCAATCGCCCGGTTCACCATTCTCCTCGGTCTTTTGAACAAGAGTCGAGGTTTATCTCTTGTTTCCTGTTTAGGATTGGGTTTCAGGTTCCACCTAAGGTTTTCTCATTCTCTTTCATTCCCAGCATTTCGACTTCATTTCCTTTCCCACTGCCGTGGCTCGATTTCCCTCTGTCTTTTCTATTGATATCTTCATAGCAGTTGTCGTAATGAGCTCTCCTCCTTGGTATCTCGACTGCATGAATTTAAGCGTACTGCTAGATTGGCAATTAGGTCTCATCATCTAACTGCTGAAATAGCTAGATATAATCGTAAGTTCTTTTCTAATAGTTTCTTTTCTCTCACTTCTCACCTGTGGAACTCCCTTCCGATTTCTTGCTTCCCTGCCAACTACACTCTTAAAAAATTAAAAGCAATGTTAATCGCTATCTTCTATCTTTCTGGATTACATTTTTTTAGTGTCCTTTCATCTCACTTTCTTCCACTCCCAATAGCCCCTTTGCGTCATTATCACCTTGCTTAGAGTGAACTGATTGAAAAATTGTCTTTCTTTCTCCTTAGTAAAAACACAAAACAAAACAAAACCCGCAGAGTTAGGAGTATCGAAATTCAATATATAGTAGTGCTTAGCTTTCAAAAGTTGCTTAGTCTGGTAACCCTGAAAAGCAGATGGTTTGTTGGACGTCTGGTTCTCAGTAGCAACCAACACCTTTTGTAACCTGATCACAAACGTGTTATAAACAAATAGACTTATAAAACAGAACAATGAGTCAAGATCAAATATACAAATTTTAAATATGTTCATATTAAAGAAAATTGTATTAAAGAAGCCTTGTATCAGTTACTCTACGAGAACTATTGGTATAATGTACCTCAGGACTACATGCTACATGGTCGAGTCATCGTCAAATAAACCGGTACCTCCACCAGGTTTTTGCTTATGAGGAGAGTGGATAAACACACAGTAGGATTAAAACGGGACCTGTTAACAGGTTGAAAAACCTTTTTGTCATGTCAACAGTCATCTGTCAAAAGGGTAGACAGGTCTCTATAGCTATGTGTGCAGATAGTACGGCATCTCTAGTCTGAAGGCTTCCGAGACTGAAGTCAACGGCGAAGGGGAACGATTTCCCTTATTAAACCAATGGCCATGATTCCGTGGCCAAGGAGAGCCTTCAAGTTGGTGGAAATCGGCTGTAGTTTAACCAGGTCTACTGGCCGAAAACACGCTAGGCATGAATGAATCCCTCTCAGGCTTTCAACCTAGATATCCGAAGAGGACTGGTTAGGTGTCCAGCTGCAATGTAACCCTACGACCACATCCGGTTAAGGGGTTGGTGATGATGGTGATGATAACGATGATGATGAGTGAAGAAGCCGAAAGCAATAACCTGAAAATCCTGAATCACTTCGGAAGCAGAAAGAAAACAACAAATCTTGATTTATGCTTGGTTGAATTTCCAAGGAGTGCTGCATTTTCGAGTTTGTTCCACGCGGTTCCGCGATCAACGGTAAACTGTATTGCCAGTAGCTAGATCGCGTGTACGACAAACTAAAAGAAGGAGAATCCTGCTTTGGCGAATGAAGATCGGGCTTTGTTTAAGCAAGACAATGCAAGGCCACTCCCTGCCAAGTTGACAAAGAAGTTCAAACAGATGGACGGTGTTGAGATACTTCCAAATCCACCATTCAGTTCCGATGCTCCGCCACTCAATGGCCGCTCAATGGCACAATTCCTCCTCGACCAGCGATTCAACACTTTTGATGAAATGAAGGAAGCTTGTTTACAGTTTTTTTGTTTTATTCAAAGCCAACGGACTGGTATCTGGGACAGATTCGGATGCTGGCTGATCGCTGGAAAAATCGTCGGCAATGATGGACTTTATTTTGAAAAATAAATATTGGTGTTGCTCCATAAAATTTTGTTGTTTTTTTTCCGCTTCCCGAGTCGGGACTTTCTGGCCAACATAATATTTGAATGCGATTGGACGGTTTAAATGAAACCGTATCATTTGATAACTCTAGTGTAAAAGTTTTACCTAAAATCAAAGAAGAAATAGAATATAATAACTATCTCACTTGTTGGCTATTGGGGCATGTTGGGGCTTCCTTACCTTGCTCGATTCAGCAGTACCAGCAACGAAAGTAACCAGCCGGGTACAACCGGAAGTCCCAGAACTCATAAAAATACTGACCAAGCCTTATTCGATCTCTTTTCTACTCTTCCTTTTCAGCGACAGCTACCTTCAAGGCCAGCTTTCTTTTCCACTTTCCTTTTCAGTGTCCGCAACCTTCAAGGCCCAGCTCGAAGGGTTACTCTCAAACCTTGCTGCAGAAGACACGAGGCCTCTCCAGGTAGCTTAACTTCGGGTTTTCTCGTTCCTCATGGGAACAAGAGGAGAAATCTCCTTTCGGGACACATACACAAAGAAAAAACTGCACACAACGCTTGCTGTAGAAAACTCGTTCAAGTCATAGCAGTTTTACACTCAGATTCTTCGTTCTTCCCGTGAGAGCAAGCGGAGAAATATCTCTGTATAAAACTTCTCTTTCAAGAATTTTTTTCGCAAAATACTGCTATTTTTTACAATCTTTTTCATTCACAGAGTTGTTAAACAGTTATTTCGAGTCTTGGGTTTTGTTCATTCCACTCTATACACTGCCTAGCAAACACAGACAGACAACGGGATAAATTTTACAAAAATGCTATTTTTTCTTTATACCTTTGCTTCGGAACAAAATGTTTAAATATTCAGCAAATAACTCATTATGTCTCGATGAATCAACCATATACCTGCTTTTTTTTATCCGGTAGTGTCCTAGCGGCGCTATGTAGAAGTGTAGCCTAATTGAGCCCAACCCTCTCCAAGCCGGTTTTGAATTCAGAGTTTTTCCTTCTCCTAGCCCGACTACTGTCCAAGGTTATAGAACTCAGTCAGTGCTATTTACCCATGGCTGGGGGTGGGAAAGGATATTAGCACGTAAGTGAACGTAATTGATCCGAATGGAATTCGAACTCGACTCGCCGATTCCTCAAACCGGTCCTTTGTCTATTAATTCACCTTGCCTCCTATCCTTATTCCTTACTAAAGGAATAAATGTGGGAGGGGGGAGGTTAGTTCACCTGAATGAACTCGGCTTGGCGGGGCTTATCTGGGACGGTTAGAATTAGTGAAACTAAGGGATGTAAATCGTTTGAAAATGTCCATGGAAATGGCGATAGAATAGCGGGAAACTTATAACTTTTTGTCTCTGGGAAAAGGGGTTGTAGAGTGGAAAATAATTTATTACCCACAAGTCCGCGTAGACGCTTTTAGATTCTATCAAGACTAGAAATTGAAGAAAGCGAAATTCTACTCTGATAGCTCATTCCAAAGAACTCCTGTTTGTGGAACAGAATCCTAGGAGGATGCATTTCGTACAATCTTGACCTTTACGTTTTTTTGTTTTTTTGGGGTTTTTTTTTGTTTTTTTGGGGTTTTTTTTGCATTTTTTCAACCTTTTGCAGGTTATTTAAAGCCGGAAAATATTCTTAGACTCTAAGAATCTTTTGGAGATAATAATGATTTACTGATACAAGTTCTACTATTTAACCGATAACTGGAGAAGAGCTGGATTGATACATTTCCCAAGGGTATGGGCGTGTAAAGGAATATATCGAAACCAACTGTAATTGTAATTCGGCCTTCCGATTTCGAATTTCGTGGTATTTTCTAATTCGCCGCCTGTACATACCACTTATATTCAAAATTGAGAATGTGTATATGCCCAAATCACATGACAAAACCACAATAGAATCACCCACATATACATTTAAAATAGGGAAATGTGCATATTTACAGATCACACGACAAAGCCCCACTAGAATCACACACATGTGCATTCAAAATAGGGAATGTGCATATGCATAAATCACACACAAAAAAGAATCACCCACATGTATATTTAAAATAAGGAATGTACATAAGCAGAGATCACAAAAAAACACCACCAGAATCACCCAAATCTAAATTCAACATAGGGAATGTGCATATGCATAAATCCCAGAAAAAAACAGACAAAACAAAGCAGAATAACCCATATGTATATTTAAAATAGGGAATCTATAAGTATAGATCACAGGATAACATTCTACCAGAATCACCCACATGTACGTTGAAATTAGGGAATGTTCATAAGCACAAAACCTCACCAGTTGCACCAACATGTACATTTAAAATAGGGGATGAGCATATGCACAGATCATACGACAAACCCCACCAAAATCACCCACATATACATTCAAAATAATGAATGTGATTTTTAACAGATCACTCGAAAAAAAAGCTGAATCAGACACATGTATATTAAAAAAGTGAATGTGCATATGCACAGATCACACGACAAAACCACACAAGAATCACCCACATATACGTTTAAAATAGGGAATGTGCATAAGCAGAGAACACACGACAAAGCCCTACTAGAATCACCCACATGTACATTCAAAATAGGGAATGTGCATATGCATAAATCCCAGAAGAAAACAGAATAACCCATATATACATTTAAAATAGGGAATGTGCTTAAGCAGAGATCACCCACATGTACCTTGAATATGGGGAATGTTCATAAGCACAAATCACGCGACAAAACGCCACAAGAATCACCCACATATACATTTAAAATAGGAAATGTGCATGAGCACAGATCACACGACAAAGACCCACAAGAATCACCCACATGCACATTCAAAATAGGGAATGTGCATAAACCTCACATTTAAAATACATGTGCACATGCAGACGTCACACTACAAAACCCCACCAAAATCACCCACATATACATTCAAAATAGTGAATGTGATTTTTAACAGGTCACACGAAAAAAAAAAACAGCTGAATCAGACACATGTATATTAAAAAAGTGAATATGCATATGCACAGATCACACAACGAAACCACACAAGAATCACCCACATGTACATTCAAAATAGGGAATGTGTATAAGCATAGATCACAGAACAACACTCTACCAGAATCACCCACATGTACGTTGAATATGGGGAATGTTCATAAGCACAAATCACGCGACAAAGCTCCACAAGAATCACCCACATGTACATTCAAAATAGGGAATGTGCATAAACACCCACATTTAAAATAGGGAATGTGCATGAGATCACCTGACAAAGCTCCATTTGAAGCACCCACATATACATTAAAAATAGGGAAAGTGCGTATGCATAAATCCCAGAAAAAAAATAAAATCACCAATATGTACATTCAAAATATCGAATGTGTATAACCGTAGATCAACATCCTACCAGAATCACCCACATGCACGTCGAATATGGGCAATATGCATATGCAGAGATCGCACGACAAAACCCCACAAGAATCACCCACATATACATTTAAAATAGGGAATGTGTATAAGCAGAGAACACACGACAAAACCCCACGAGAATCACCCATATGTACATTCAAAATAGGGAATGTGCATATGGATAAATCACAGAAAATAAAAACAAAATCACCCATATATACATTCAAAATAGGGAATCTGTATAACCATAGATCACAGGATAACACCCTACCAGAATCTCCCACATGTACGTTGAATATGGGCAATGTGCATATGCAGAGATCACACGACACAACCCCACAAGAATCACCCACATATACATTCAAAATACGGAATGTGCATATGCGAAAATCACGCGACAAAACCCTACTAGAATCATCCACATGTACATTCAAAATAGTGAATATGCATATTCACAGGTCACACGAAAAAGAAAACACCTGAATCACACACATGTATATTAAAAAAGTGAATGTGCATATGCATAGATCACACGACAAACCCCACCAAAATGACCTACATATACATTTAGAATATGAAATGTGCATAAGCAGAGATCACACGTCAAAACTCCAGCAGAATCCCCTACATTTGCATTTAAAATAGGGAATGTGCATATGCATAAATCTCAGAAAAAACATTATCACACACGTGTACATTAAAAAAATGAATGGGTCTATGCATAGATCATATGACAAAACCTACCAAAATCACCCACATGTACGTTGGATTTGGGGAATGAGTTTATGCACAGATCACGCGACAAAATCCCACCACAATCACCCACACGTACATTCAAAATAGGAAATGTGCATATGCACAAATCACACGACAAGACGCCACCAGAAGCACTCATATGTTCATTCAAAATAGAGAATGTGTATATGCACAAATCACACGAAAAAACCACGGGTATCACCCACATGTTCATTCAAAATAGGTAATGTGCATATGACCAATCACACGACAAACCCACACCAGAATCTCAAATATGTAAATTCAAAATAGGGAATGTGTATATGCACAGATCGCACGACAAAAACTCACCAGAATCACACACATTTACGTTGAATATGTTGGAATGTGCATATGCAAGAATCACATGAGAAAATCCCATCAGAATCACCCACATGTACATTCAAAATATGGAATGTACATATGCACAAATCACATGACAAAACCCTACCAGAATTTCCCCCATTCGCATTCAATATCGGGAATGTGTATGTCCCCAGATCACACGACAAAATCCCACAAGAATCACCCACATGTAAAATCAAAATATGAATCTGTTTATGCACAAATCACACGACAAAACCCCACCAGAATCACCCCATATACATTCAAAATAGGGAATGGGCATATGCATAGATGACACAAATGCCAAAATATATCCAGATATGTTTATAATAACAATAATAATACTAATAATAATAATTGTTGCTCGTTTCTGAGTATGCTCGTCTGCTACGGTGGCTACCTAATCCCTATTGCAGACGCCTGCTGTAGCACAATTCTGTTATTTCAATACCGAAACATCTAAACTGTACTTTATACTGCAGTTATGATGGACGGACCTGTTACAGATTCTGGAACTAAGAGCATAATCTAGCGTAATCAATACTAGAGCAAGGCCAGTACGCTCATATCCTCGGCCACAATGGCTTGTGATTTCGTGCGCACACAACCATCGATGGGTCCCGAACAGTTCCGTCTACCCAATTTCACACATAGGGCTTGGAGTCAACCCATGGGTTTTTGTTTTCAGGCACATGCCTACGGTGCCGCACGCTGGGGTCGCCCGCAAAGGCTAATATGATCCTAAAGTTGTCTTCTTGACAATTCGAACATGGTCAAATTCGAACCTGCGTACCCAAAATCTGAATTCGGTCACAAATTCAGAATAGCAATGACACAGTAATAAAATATACTAACGCAAAAGCACAAGTAAACCCTCTCTCTCTCTCTTTCTCTCTCTCGCACACACACACACATATATATTTCCAAGTCTCTCTACAAAATATAGAGAAATGCTAGTAGACTCCCTTAAACGGAATCAGACACCCGCTTACGACTGACAACCTGTCAAAGAAATATCTTGAGGTGTGCGAAGTAAGCATTCTGTACGAGAAAAATTCTGTAACAAAAAAAAATTATGCCTTCGGAGCGGCAGTTAGCACGACGCTGTGCCTTCAGTACGGATAAAGGCTGAATAAAAGGGGTACTTAGAGTAACAAGGGTAGCAAAGTGGACGTGTGCGAAGCTTCGGGGTGGGAGTGCTAGATAAAGCGGCTGGATAGGAAAGAGGTGGGCGTGGAGCAGATTTTAAAGTGAATCGGGTATTTGAGGCGACGGTACAACCGCGGATGACTGGTCCGCTCGTAAGAAATAGAGGAGACATTGGGGACGAATAACTTTTCTAGATTATCATTCATTAGATGATCTTCAAACTGCGACATTGATCAGATTCGAAAAACATCTCTGTTTTATCATTTAAGAAGAGGGTGACCAAATCATTATATTAGGTTGGTGCAAAATTAATATCGTTTTTTGACGTATTTTTTAACGTCAAAAAACGATATTAGTTTTGCACCAACATAATATAAATACAGTGTAAGATCAATCCCTGATTTTTTAAAGAATTATTTGAATTTGGCTCGTCGATTTCGCTTGCTTCGCTAATATCCGTGAAGAATATGAAAATTAATAAATTTAAATGAAAGAAATTAAATGAAATATTCTATTGTGGTGCGAATGCTAACATACACTTATTTATTCGGCCTTATGCCGTTATTTTGGCTGTATGTGTCATTGTTGTTCGATTGTTGTTCATGCTAGTCTTCTTCAAGTGTCTATCGAATTTAGCAACATTGCGCCTGTGTCGAACTGAAGTCTTTATTCAATCCACAAGAATAATTTGGCAAACTTAGATCTTTGTGTTCGCATAAAAACGGCGTGTCAAAATGTCGTTTTTTTCCTATTGGCATCACTATTATTTGAATTAACTTTGTTGTTTTAAAAAGAGATGATTAGAATTGTAATAAAACCTAAGCCTATAATGAAAGTGAATTTATACTTTTTTTTGTTCTTGAGAATTTACAACAAAATTACTAAAGAATATTTATTAGATTGTTTATTTACAAGAACAATTTTATATTTACAACATTCTAAAAAACTAATACAATTAAAACTAATGCAATGCAATATTAAATAATAGTTTAACAGATTATTATTTTTAGAGAAGTGTATCGCTGCTCCGACTTCCTGAGTTTGACCTTTGAGATCAGATACAAGACAAAGCAAAGGAAGTCGATTTTGATTGGCTGAGCCAGTGTGAGAACGATAGATAGAAAAAGGTTTTCAAGGAGTTATTTGTTAACCGTCAAGCAATGTAGACGAGTTGGCTTTCGTGTCGGGAAACAGCTCCCCAGTGGAAGGAGAGAGCAACCCCACTGTAGAAATGTATGCGTCGACGTTACTAAAATAGTTAAAATTCCATGATGGTGTTCTTTCCATGTGAATCAAAACAACTAGTGATCGCTGACCGAAAGAAAGAAGATACAACAAATGACACAACAAACAGTGCAGATGACCAAAACCTCCCCAGAACGAGACGACTATACAGCATTGTATTAATTGGCGCAGTAACCAAGACCTCTCAGCATAAGGGGGCTATTCAACAATATTTTTTATTTGCCAATTTATAAAAAAATAAATATGAAAAAAAGAGGTTTTATTCATTAATTTATAAATATTTACTAAATTATTAAAATATCTTAACCAGCGAGAAAATCCTTATTTACCATTTTATAAAGTTCGAATCAATTGGCAATTAGTCGATGTTTTGCCCACCATTAAAATAAATAATCTAATAAATAAACAGTGTTTATTATTGTTGTTTTCAATTTCCAAGAAAATGTATAAATTCACTTTCATATGTTTAATTCCAATATTGGATCTACATGCACCTGGTGAAGGCCGAAGGGCACAACAGCCGAAACGTTGTAATAACAACAACAAATATGAGTGCAATAATCCGCATATAAATATTGTTCTGTGAGTGTCAAATTCACCCAACCCTCTTTCCTCAATTTTCAACTGTTTTCTTCTGATTTGAAGGGCAAGTATTCTTTTTGTTTCCAGTTTCCATAAAATATCCTCGTTCACGTGTTTCGTTCATGACATTCTCAGCATCCTCCTGTAGTACCGCGTCTCTGTTGTTTGGAGTTTCTTTTTTTTTTCACCTCTAAAAAGACGTCGAGCAGCCACTGAAATATAAGAGCATTGATATCGTACATTTTGCAAATCATCAAACATTCAAAATATGGACGTAATGTTTCAAGTATTAGTCGAATTCAAAGATTAGATTAATTTAGAAAATATATTTTATTTTATATATATATATATATATATATATATATATATATATATATATATATATATATATATATAACTTCTCAGCTGTCAATGTGTCTCATACTAACTTCGGGCGAGTTGTCCTGGCTAGAAACAACTGCAGATATTTGTGTCAGCGTTGTATCAGAGATTTTGAAATCAGTCGTTGACTGGCAAAGAGACGATTGGACAACGGCGGAAAGCGTCTGCAAATACTTCGCGTTGTTACGTCACGTGAACAAAATGTTGACTTACATGCAGGTCACTAGTGCGACTGAAGTGTCACATACGACATAAACATAGAAGCTGAATGTAGTTGTTGGATCATCATATGTCGAAATTGACGGGAATCCATCATATATATATATATATATATATATATATATATATATATATATATATATATATATATATATATATATATATATATATATATATATACTCGACTCTCCCGTCGAATGACGGTCAAGCAGATCAGTTCCTAGGAAACAGTCCGACAACAACACATGAGATTTGATTATAGTGGTGAAGGTTTCGTGCAAGACCAATAACTTAAAAAAAGATATATGCAAATATATACAAAAAATAGGAAAGAACAAGTTAGGTAAATAATCCGAGGTTCTTTAGTATTTTTGTTTTTATTTTTGAAAAACAGTGCTCAATACAGAAATAGAGTCTAAATTATAATTATTTTTTAAAAATATGATTCCTTCGCTACATAAGAGTTCTCGTGTTTCAAAAACTGGAGACAAAAACTATAATTTAAAATTACCATCGTCTCTCCTTCGTGCGCATGCGTAGTATATATATATATATATATATATATATATATATATAAATATATATATATATATATATATATGAATGATCCGACTACGCATGCGCACGAAGTAGAGACGATGGTAATTTTAAATAATTTTTAAATTTTTTCGGTGTATAATCTAGCCAATATCATTTGGACACTTTTTCGTTTTGCTTATGTTTCCTTTATTTTTGTTATTAAATATTCAACATTGTGATAATAGAAATTCTATCAACAATGGTGCAACGTTGTAAGAACCTGAACACAAATTTATTGTGGAGAAATTAGCTACTGATGCACCTTCTAAATATTTTTCTTCAAGTAAATTTTCTTTATATATATATATATAATATATATATATATATATATATATATATTCACTTAGAAATATCATAAAGAAATACAATACCCCAAATAACCCGAATAAAAAAATCAGATTAATTATCTACTATAAAAAATTTAAAACAGCTAACCTTATCCTCAAAAATAACAACACATCAGCAAAATCAAAATTGCAACGAACGAAAATGATTTATGAGTTCAAATGCCACTTCCTGATCAAACCGAATTCATAAATATTTACATCGGTCACATGACTACATGCCTATCCAGACGCCTTACGTTACACCTATCTGATCACATTTCGATTAGAATCCATTTAAGCACACACACAAACTTACCAGACTCCATCCGGAACATACTAGTAGAAAATACAAGCATGATATCCCCCTCCACCTGTAAAAAAAGATTAAAAATAGAAGTTTTAATAATAAAAAAGAAAAAGCCAACTCTCAATAATATTAACTACAAACACGACCACAATATGCCAATCGTGCTCAGAAAAATATACACACAAACCATACACCCAATTAAAAAGCAAAAAGAAAATCATCCTTGATAATGGCTAAAAGTATAGCCGAAAGCGGCCGGAATTATAAAACTTTTGAACAGTTTTTACACACTCTGTGTACAGAAAAGAAAACACTTGTTCGAACACAAGAAAAATTAAATAAAAAGCAGAAACTCGGTATCTTTTCTGGCGTCTTTAATGAACCATATATATATGTATATATATATAAGTAAAGAGAAATAGGAAATCGAGTGAGTTTGATAGAGAAATGAAAAATAAAGGGATGGTGGTGAAGGTATCAGGTAAGTTTGCCGAGAGAGGGCGTTTGTATAACTAGCGAGAAAAGTTTGAAAGAAACATGATTTGGGTTGGGGAGAAGATAAGAGGTAAGACGGGTAGGCCGAACTGTGGAACACCCTGCGATTGGGTAAGGCGGCAGTATTGGTGACGGATGGATAGGACCACCTGCTTCCTCCGTCACCGTTACCCTCTCCAACATTACGAATCCCTTCACTCCTTACATTGCGGTTAACTCAACCTTCTCCTAAATACACCCGCCTTTGCTGCTATTTTTGTCACCCTGCCTCTGACATATGCCGTGACTCCAAAGCATTCGACCGTACTCGACCAAACAGACCTGCCTATCTTCTGGCCTACCTGTCTCAGCTACCCCGGCCAGTTTAGTCAACCAGGATTGATCACAATGTCTAGATTGACTCTGGTTTTTTCTTTCTTTTTCTTTATTCTTCTCTTCTGTAATAATCGTTTCTCCTTTTCTTTGTTTGAGATACTAGTGTGGTCTATCACTTCCCCTTTCGTTCTTTTTGTTTTTATGCTAAATTTCTTCCTCTCTATCTTTTTTTTTTTTTTTTGCTCCCTCTGAGATATTTGCGAAATATTCTAAACTTGAGACGCACCCACACGTGCACAAGTATCGTCTTACACAAATGCTAACGTATGCCGCTGATCTCCCTTCTGTCCATTGTCCATGTGACAGTTTAACAGTATAAAGGATTAAAGAAACTCCGACAAACATATTTGTCAAAAAAACCAGCTGTTAGAACAAAGAAATTGCAATTAATTCTATTCAGAATACACATTAAACTCTCAACAAATCATCAACAACTGCTTTTGGCGACATAAAATACACACGAACATTTTCAAGGAAATAGTTTTGGTGTATTTAAGCATTTAAAACGAGCTATATACATTATACAATACAATTTAGCAATAGCAGAAAATATTACTGTATATGAAAAGCAAGATATAACTGAACATGAAGCAAGAAATAACAATATACAGTATAATCCCTCATATCCGGTGTGCCTCATATCCGGAGTGCCTCATATCCGGAATCCCTCATATCCAGACATGATTTTGATGGGAATATTTGAACTATTTGGGTGATGTGTAACTGATTTGAGATTTCTGTTTTTTAGGTAATTTATTTTGGATAATTGCTTATGCTTATTTCATCCTAATGGCTTGTATTGGTGCAAAAGATGATGGGAATAAGAGGAAAGGATGACAACGAGACACATCTGCAACAAGATAGCGACGAGATGCATGATTGTGATGAAACCTGGACTGAAATTGAAAAAGGTTGTCAGTTTTATGGAAAAAGCGCCAGCATTCTGCTATGATGATTGCAATAACGCGCGCAGAGTTAAAAAGTGTCTTTCCTTTAAAAAAATTTCAAGAACAAAAGAAAATCAAAATGCGGAAAAAGTTGAGAATGACATTAGAAGAGAAAGAATCATCATGCAACAGCGATTAAAAAATCCTTGTTACATTATTTGTTTTGCATACGTGGCATACTTAATTTAATGAATTTTCATTAACATTACATAATTTCTTTTTCCTTCAAATCAATTCCGTTATATTTCACTCAACATTAACTTATTTTGTTTACTATAAAACATTGAAAATAAATGTTAAACCTGATTTTAGTTCTTTTACTTTAATCTAAATATAACCCCTTATATCCGGACTTTGTAACCAATTCCTCATATCCGGAAGGCCTTCTTAATCCGGTTGTCATGGATTCTACTGTAAATGCATCCACCCGTTTCACTCGTTCATTTTCTTTGTCCCCTGCATATGACAGATATATATATATATCTGCGGACTGGGTGATATTTTTGCCGGGTAAGTGTTTTGCCATTACTGGTATTTCATTTCAATTACGTCTCTTTCTTCGCTAGATCAGCTGGTACTGATGAAAGTCGCCGGTAATTTCTTACAATAATTCTCTTCACAGTACTTCTCTTCTATAATGATCGCTTCCCCCTTTTCTTTGTTTAAGATGCTAGTGTTGTCTATCTCTTTCTCGCTCTGTCTCTGTTCCTTTCTCTGTTTCTATGTTCAGTTTATTTCTCTCTATTTAGATTAAACCCCACTACCACCACCACCACCACCGTCAACAATAACAACAATAATAATACAAGCGCTCAGCTATATCTGCTCAGTATAATTGCAGTATAAACCACAGGTGGGCTCTGTGAGTGTTGAATAAACACAAATGAGCTTGAGCAAGCGTCTGCAATAGGGATTGGCTAGCCGCCATAGAAGACGGGTATCCTTGAATACGAGTGGCCAACTATTTATTTCCATAATAATATTCTTTACTCAAACGACATTATTATTGATTGAAAGAATAGGGTACAAAGATACAAAGTCCAATGTGCACACTCTGTGCACCTTTATCACAGCCAGGTGTGGGCAATATGGTGACAGGTTTTGATTAAATTTCACATAACCTTGCAGCTGAGGCTCAGTTAGAAATACACTCCAGTTGTGCAACCCAATCCGCTCTGATGTTTTCCAATTGAGAGTGTTTCTAAGTATCGAGATGGCTCATCTCGTCACTTTGCCTACGAGGCTTTCCTCAGTGCTCCCGCTCATGAACAGATAGGCACAGTGCTTAAACCACTAAAAAAACATAACTAATGATTAAGGTCAAGTAAGTGACAAACAAATCTGTGACAGTGAAAGGGTCATTTACAGTTGCCCATCATAATTCACTGTGACAAAACACCTACATTTTAACACATCCAATCAATTAAACCAGAATCCATTAGAACCATGACTTATATGGTGTTATTATTATTATTATTATTATTATTATTATTATTATTATTATTTTCTTTGATTTCCGGTGTGTACTCATTTCTTTCCGGGACCTAAGTTCAGAAAATGGAATCATGTCATTTTCCCATGAGCAATTTGAAGAAAATCGAACATATTAGTAAAGTCCTTCGTAAGGTGTGGGCTGTATTCGTGCCCTTCAATATGTCTGTTGGAATTTTTTCCAAACAATCCGTGGATTCCAACTACAACAGGAATTGTTGATGTTCTCATGTGCCACATTTATTATTATTATTATTATTATTATTATTATTATTATTATTATTATTATTATCTTTATTTTATTTCCTTTGATTTCTGGCATGTACACATTTCTTTCCGGGTCCTACCCGGGGACCTAAGTTTAGAAATGGCATTATGACATTTTCCACTGGAAAAAAAATTACATAGACAAAGCCCTTCGTAAGGTGTGGCTGTAATCGTGAGAATATTCTTTTGTATTTCTTTAAGGCATGGGCTACCAGGAATCCCTTCAATTCGTTTATTGGAATTTTTCCAATCAATCCGAGGGTTCCAACTACAACAGGGATTGTTGATGTTCTCATGTGCCACAATTTTGACATTTCGATTTCAAGGTCCTTGTATTTTGATAGCTTTTTGAAGATCTTCAAAGATACATTGCAGTCTGCAGGAATAGCTATATCAATAAGGAGGCACATTTTCGTGGACGATCTCTAATAACAATGTCTGAGCGGTTAGCTTTGATTGTTCTGCCTGTGTGTATTATTATTATTATTATTATTATTATTATTATTATTATTATTATTACAGTAAGTCACGGGACAGTTTCGACCTATGACGATTCGTGGTTACGACGCAATCATCATTAATCTTGTTTCGACTTATGCCGTTTGCCTCGTAAATACGACGCAAATGGCGTAGCGGAAGAATACATTACATGTGTTATATTTATGTATTCTGTGTGTTTTGTTGTCCTAATTATGTTAAATTATGTCATGGCAAAGTGTTTCAATGTCCTGAATTATTACTTTACTAGTTTAAATTTCTAGGGCACATACGAGGAAAGAGGGACTGGAAAATCTGATACTCACAGGACAGATTGTAGGCAAGAGGGTCATAGAAAAACAGCGGATGACATACTTAGTGAACTTTATTAAATTGATGGTAGAATATGATTTAGGAAAAATAACAAAAAGCCAAAATTCTGGAGAGTCATAATCGCCTATGTGCTGAAATCACAAGGCACATATAAGAAGAATAGTGTTAGCATAGGTGAGTGACGTAAGCACTTATCCACGGAAAATCACGGTTACGTTCCGACTTACACAAGAAATCGCGTTACGACGGATCATAAGAACGGATCTCTGTCGTAAGCAGACCTTAGTTACACTTTTTGGGAAAGAGCGTGGCATCTAGCGTGATCAACAAGGCCAGCACGCTCAAGCCCTCGGACACGATAACTTGTGACTTCGTGCTAGCACAGCTGTCAACAGCTCTCAATTTCACTCACAAGGCCTGGGTCAACCTGTGGTCAACTCTAAGATGCCGCATACTAGGATCGACCACTCCGATAACATCAGGAAGTCTCCTTCCTGACAAATCGACCATGGTGAGATTCGAACCCGGGTCTCATGGTCAGAATGCGAACATTGTTACCACTCGGCCACGTTATGGAAATGAGCTAGGTAGAACTTATTGAGCTAAAGATATAAACGCTATTAAGGGTGGAGGATAAAATTAACCGACAGAAATACTCAATAACGCATATAAGAGTCAGGGCGATTTTTAGATAATTTTCTAAAAATAAATTACGTTATCTATCTCCTCAAATACGGTACATTTTTGTGCTGAACTCTTACATAATATCAGTCCTCTGATGTGGCAGTCATTCTCCATACAGAGGAAGTGGTAGAACTTGTGATAGAAATGTGGTTCTACAGAAGCATGCTGAGAATACGATGAACTGAATATGCGAGCAATTTTTTTAGATAAAAATGGAAACAGAAAGGACACATATACTTAACATCAGAAAGAGACAGTTGAAATTTCTGGGGCACATAATGAGGAAAGAGGGCTTGAGAAATGTGACACTCCCATGGCATATTGAAGGCAAGAGGGAAAGAATAAAACAACCCATAAACCTACCAAATAAGCTTGTATGAATCGGTGGGAGCACAGTGTTTAGGAGAGATAGCAAAAAGACAAATGCTAAAAAGGGCAGGAAATTGTGAAGAGCCTTGATCACCAACGTTCTGAAGTGATACATCACATAGAAGTAGAAGTATTAATATAAGTGTTTCCAGTACTTCTAGAATGATTTGCTACCTTTCAGTAAATTATGTATTCCTTCTTAAAAGAACGATTCCGTATTGGATTGCTGAAGGAATTTTATCGAATGAATAGAAAAAAGTGACAATCTAAAATTGACAGATTTGGATGTGACATGAGCTTCCCATCCCAGGAGTATTTGATTCATCGTAGTTATTGCTTTGACATGGTGATGGTCATGAAAGAAAATGAGTGATCAGCTTCTCAAGTCTTTCTCCTTTGATATCTGTGAATTATTTACTGCTGTAATTGGTCTTGGGGAAAGTGAAGTGATTTCCCTTTGCCTTCTTAGCGATTTTAAATACAGAGTTGCCATTTTCCTGATTGCCACGCCAATGCATTATACAAACGAGTTAACTCCCCTGTTAATCTTATTTTATTAACAGCCCTCCTATTTCTTTTTTCGTAACGTTACAATTTGTTTTCAAAACTCGAATGCAACCTTTTAAAACAATCTAGAACATGAGCGGTCATCTCTCGCAATTTTCAGGCTAACTGGACGTGGTGTAATGGTTAGCAAGTTTATCTCACTAGAACAATTACGATTGCGTAGTAAGATCTTCATAGCGTGCTTCATACTTTCGGCCCCGTGCCACATCTAAGCTACGCTTTTAAAAAAATCACCATCTCTCACCATTTTTTCTTGAGCAGTTTCGTCTCTCTAATTTTCTGCATATACACATTATTTCTGCTCTATGTTCATTTACTTTTCCCTGAAATTCATCGGTTGTCCTGGGTATGACGATAAATGCATATTATATTCAGCCAAAATGTAATAAAATCATTACTTTTCTGTAAACAAATTTTAAGGCGTATAAACTACACCCTCGTCCCGGGTAAGACGATAAACTAAGTTCTACAGCAAAGCCTCTGATCAAGAGGTTTTGAGGAGCGTTGAACCACCTCTTAATTGCTGGTGTTCCCAGGTCCGCCCTGGCCCGAGGTGGTGGCACCTGTTAGGGTCCCAGCTATGGGCAAATAGTGTGCGGATTTATGCGTCGCAGGTGCAATCATTTGACAGGGTTGCTCCCAAGTATTTGAAGCTGGACAATTTCTGGTGACGCCGGCACTGATATTGCTTGTGCTATTCACCATTACTTTGGATTTCTCTGTGTTGAGTTCCATTCCATATGCGGCTTCTCTCTCAACGAGTTCGTTAGTCAGCTCTTGCTGCTCACTATTACTGCCTGCCATAAGGTCAATATCGTCTCATCCGAGAGAGATGGAAGTGTTGTAGTCGTAAAGGGTTCCCTGCATAATTCTCTCCAGAAACAGGCTGAAAATGTTAAGAGAGGGTGTAGGAATCCCTGTCGAATGAGGAATATCAACCCGTTAATTTCCACCTTAAAATTCAGGATTTCAGTAGAAACTCAATTTAACTTCCCTCGATTTAAGGAATATCAGATTTAAGGGTCCACTTGTGGATCACGTGAGCCATAACGAACTGACTTTTTTTTTTTTTTTTACTGAACGAAGTTGGGTAAATTCCAAAACAATTCATTGAGTCTGTGAGAAGTTACTAATTACATGTTAATCACGTTAGCTATAAACTTAGATGAAAATCAAAAACTTTTGTCGATTTAAATTATATGCTTTTCACTATAAATAACAACAGTGTGTGTGTGTGCGTATGTGCGTGTGTGTCGCTGTGTGTGTACCCACCTGGGAAATGTATATGCATTGTGTTTTATACAGTTTCTAGTTAACAAGGGATTTATTTATTATAGCCATGAAAGAAGGCTTTCGGGACATTTCCTAGTGTTTCAATAGATATTCTCCTATTCCGCTATTAGTGAGCGCCTCAAAGCAAAAGAGCTCGTATTATTTCTCTGTGCTAACAACACGACCATTTCTGTCTTGCATGTTCTTTCTTTGTAAATTGCAATAAAGTCTGGCATTTATGTTAGGCTGAGATGGTCATCTTGACCCTCAAAGTCACATAAACATTTTTTTTTTCGTTTTCCACTTTAGGCTCTTAATTAAATGGAATCGCGTGCAAAATGTATTCTGTTGTGATAGAGAAGGACATTTCTGATATTTTCTGTCAGAAAAAAGTTCACTTAACGTATCATTTTTTTTTATTTTTAACATTGACATTATCGAACAACATATTTGTCATCTTCTTCAACTAATTTGTGAAATCTTTCAAGAAACATTGTTTTACAAATTCCCCAGAACAGTTTTCTTTTTCAGTAGATAACTGATCCAACTGCCTTTTGCAGACTTTCATCGGACTGAATGTTTTTCATTGTAAGAATTCTAGAATGAATGACAACCCTTAAGTGGAATATCTGATGGATACACCGGACACATGAAAACTTTATAACAAAACCTTGCAAAAGAAATATGCGATTTAGTTTTATCATGACGAAATATTTTCATAACGAATTCTATAAGTTTTTCCTTAATTAAGCAGTTAGTTTAACTGGAAATAGTACTTGTTCGAATCAAAAGTTTAGCCCCGCGGAAGGATCGCTTTGTAAAGGACTCATTCTAATGAAGACTGCATGGTAACTGTCAATTTACGCCCCAAGCGACCATGGTATCTAGATCGCCCGAGACGTGAACGTTACAGTCACTATTAAGTGTTGATTCTAATGTCCAATATATATATATATATAACATTTTTATGTTTATACATTCTTTTTATAGATAGAAATATTTAAGTAACTGCTCTGTAAACAGTATTTAAACAACATTTACCATCCGAGAAATTTTCATAGAAAATATTCGTTCACCGACAGGATTCGAACCTGTATCCTATACGGAACACCCATTTAGCCTGACGTGCTCTTAAACGAACGAGCCACAGAGAATCGTTCGATTAGCAAGGCCGAATTTACTGCCTTTAAACTTCAGTCTTCCATGATTCTCTCACGTACATTCATATATGAATGTATATTATAAAAAGAATGCATAAACATAAAAATGTCTTAAAAATAATTGACGGACTTTGTCCATTTCATATATATATATATATATATATATATATATATATATATATATATATATACAAACAGACTATCTCTTATATTGAGAAGTCATTTTCGTAAATGTCGAAAATCTAAATAATATACAGGCAGCGATGAATAAATTTTCGTCTAAATTACGCAAAAATGAGAATGACACTGACATCTCATTTTAACAGATATACTAAGCAAAATTACACAAAAACATCTTGAAATACTAAAGAGTAAATTTATTCAATAAAATCACCATTGGCTCCAACCACGGTCTTCAGACCACTTCAAGATCTCCTGCAACTCTTCTGGACGGTCTCCTTGTCTAAGTTTGGTGAATACTGCCAAAATCCTTGTCTTCAGTTGCACGGATCTCTGTTGGTCTCTCCTTCAAACGCGCCCTCAACATAATAATCAAAGGAGTTGAAGTCTGGGGACGATGTGGTCGCAGAGATTGTCTGACTGCCATGACTGGGTTTTGTTGTTTGTGTGACATGGTGCAGTGTCTTGTTGCCAGACATAGCGTCTTCCAGCGGCCATCATCTTGACCAGGGCATCAATATCTCCTTAAGGCATTTGATGTGGCTTCCGTGTTGAGTCTGAGCCCCCGTGGGAAGATAAATGGGGGCATAATGTTGCTATTACTAGTGATCACTCCAAACACATTCGTAATCACCATTAGACTCATCCAACTCTTTCCGAATCCTCCGCACTGTCCTCATATTGACACCCAAACACTCTGAAATATTCGTATTGGAGCTTCCAGTGCTAATGCCAAGCAGTACAGCATACCGTTTTCCAAATTCCTGGCGCAGTGAATTGCGTCATGGGGCTCTTTTCTATCACAGACGGTGCCGAAATTACCCTAATGTGCAGTCGACAAAATCAATTTACCCACCGCACCCTCTGTATATATATATATATATATATATATATATATATATATATATATATATATAAATATATATGTATATATATATCTTATATCGAAAACTGTTTTCTAATGCTAGTGCTCACTGTGAACGATTTTATATATATTGAGCTGTCAGATATATTCGTTCGTTTTTTTTCCCTTCATTTTGTTTATTTTACTCATGGACAATTTTAACAAATCAGTCAATAATATAAGATGATAAACACGAGACGTTAAGGAAGAATAGAGACACAAAATATTATAAAATGCCATGCAAAAATATTTTGCGTGATAATTCAAATAATATTGAAAAAACGAACGAATTTATCTTACTCCTCTTTTTTATTGATATATATAAAATTTCGGTTCTCGATCAACATTGCTGAACCGAGTTAATCCGAACGGAATGATTTCTGTGTCGACCGCTGTGTTGCATACATTCGTGTGTCGTGCCATGCTTTTTTCTTTTTCAATTTAATTCTATTGTGACTTTTTTTTCTCTCTGCATTGATTCCTACTGGATAAACAGTTTCGGTTTACGAACATTTCGGATTACGAACAGCCTTCAAGAACGAATTAAATTCGTGAACCTAGGTTCTACTGTAATACTGATGATATCATTGATAATAATAACACACACACACATACATACATACATACATACATACATACATACATACATATATTTAAGACATTTTATGTTTATACGTTCTTTTTATAAGGAACCGTCATATAGCCTGACGTGTTTTTACTGATTTCGCTACAGAGGAGCGTTTCGATTAGCAAGGTCGATTTTACTGTTTTTAAATTCGACCTTGCCAAATGAAACGCTCCTCTGTGGCTAAATCGGTAAAAGCACGTCAGGCTATATGACGGTTCCATATAGGATACAGGTTTGATTCCTGTCGGAGGATGAATATTTTCTATGAAAATTTCTCAGACATTCAGGCCACTAAATGCTGTTTAATACTGTTTATTATAAACAGAGCATTTACTTAAATATTTGTATCTATAAAAAGAATGCATAAACATAAAAAATGTCTTAAAAAATAATTGTCGGAATTTTCCATTTCATAATATATACATACATATATATATATATATATATATATATATATATATATATATATATATATATATATATATATATATATATATATCTTTCATTGAAAACCTCCAACAAGAAAGATTTAATTAAGTTTTCCAGCAATCTAATATTTTCCGTTTTTCAGGGGTTAAAAAATATAGCAATTGTCCATAGTGTATCCAAACTATTCCAACATCTTCTTCATAAGGTTGAGATGGTATGGACGCGCCATAAGAGACAATAATCTTTCCATTCGCATGTTACAAGGTTCCAACTGAGATAAAAGAAAAAAAGATCCAGACAGAAGAAGAAATGCTCTGACAATGTCACTGCGTGGCCTTAAATATCCATGAAAAAGACACAGACAATGGTACGCAACCGATACATATGGAAAGAGCTGGTCAGTTGCTCATCTGGCTAGACACTTTACGAACACAACCAGACATAGGACTGATGATAATGATGATGATTATGATTATTTTATTTTGCAGTATAAAGGATAATTTTAAGAAGAAGCATTCAATATCGGCCTTTATCGTGGACATAACAATCATTTCAGAATCGACATTCCACGTGAAATATCTGTTGATCCTTCTAAAACTTTTGCTTAGTTTGACAAAGCTGAGAATGAAGCCCCTTTAAATGCTGTAGTCTATACTTTAACAAAGAGAAATGATTAAATTCTCTATAAATAGGAGCGAAATCCCTAAAAACTTTAATGTGCATTAACTGCTGCAAATCCCTAATGATCACCGTCGCTAAAAAGACAAGATTAAACGATTAAATTGGTTTAATCTTCTTTAAGAAAAGTGATTTCTTTGTCAAAAAGTTGTTTATAATTTTTGGCTTTAATCCCCCAATTATAATGATATATTGTAAATTTTTATTTTAATCCCTCAGATATCATGATATAGTGTGCATTTTTTGGTTTTAATACCCCAAATCTAATCATATATTATGTATTTTTGAAACTAATGGCTTATCGGTGTCGTGATCGTAAGTTTTGGGGTATTTTTCTTTGATTCAATTTTTAAACAATTTCTGTCAAATAAGAAATTAACAATTTCTAGTCAATGTTTCAAATGCTGGGATTTTGTCCAGAATTCTCACCCGTGCTGTTATTGATAGTTTAAATATTTTTTTTTTTTATTCGAACGTAAGGCCTTTTGTCGTTTTTTTTTTATTTTTATTTTTTATTCGAATGTAAGACTCTTTGTCTATTTTTTTTTCGAACATAAGGCCTTTCGTTAATTTTTTTTTTTTCGAACGTCAGACCTTTTGTCTAATCTATTTATTTATCTATATTTTTATTCTTTATTTTATTTTTTATTTTTTTTTAATATTTTTAATTTATACGAACATTTCACATTTTTGTATATTTTAAATCTGTATCATAACGCGTATATAGGGTATTTATAGTGTTCTTCCTCTTGAACATTGCCAAATATCGTTTGTATATATCATTCTTATTTTATTAGTTTGTCATCGGTTCTTCGCAATACATATATATATATATAAATATAATTTTAAAAATTATTTTTTTATTCGAACGTAAGATCTTTGTGTAATTTATTTTATTTTTATTGATAGGAACATTTCCCATGTTTGTACATATTACTTGTATTAAGAAACAGGCTAACGATAAAATGTGATAATAGCGTTGAGTTCAAGTATCCCCGCCCAAGAAAAGGAAAAAGTACAAAATAAAAACGGCAAATAATTAAACCTTAAAATACTTAAGGAAATAGGATAAGATTTAGGAACATTAAGATTACCTCCTCAGTTATCCATCGAAACTGCAATCCACCGAAATAAGAAAAGAAGCCAATCCCCACCGCGGGCCATTTAAAACTTAGTCCGCGCAGCAGATTGGTTGTTACTAACATCCAATCGGATGCACGGAATATGTGGTCTTTCTTCCTCTTATTCTTAAAAAAGGCCAGAGTAGCTGTTAGCGTTTAACCAGAAGAGGGGAATCAGAGGTTGATCTCCCCTGGTTGGGTCGATTTGGTGATGGGGAGTATGATGTTGAAAGACCCGAAACTCCCTGATGAACCAAGTCAAAACATCACTGACGACCCCCTTGCGCGCCTACTTAAAAGCATATTTTCGAATTAAATCTATTCATCAATTAATATAATTGAATATCTGAGGGATCAATTAATAAAGGGTGTTCCAATAACTTGGACCAATTTTACTGTGAATTAAGTTTAAGCATCTAATTTTCTTTCTTTTTCTTTCGGATTTGGGCGATATTATTTTTTCACATATAATTGCCATGACTTAAATAACATGATCTAATAGAGAAATGAATATATTTTCAATATATTTTCACCAATAACACTGATTTATTTACTGCTGACTTTGATCCATCTTAATGAAACACCCTTTATAAGGTTATCTTGCTCCGGAAACACAACTACTGCTGCGGCTGCAGTACGTATTCTCCCCCTACCGCCTTAATGGCTTACGGCTCTTGTGACCTTGAAGAGAGAATAACAATGATTGACATGCATTTAAGAAAACGTAAGGAAAACTCCAAAATAAAAAGATATTAAAATTCTTATATGTATAGGTGTATGAAAACTTCGACTTAAAGCACAGTTACGAAGCAGCAATAAATATATCCCTAACGCTATTTTATAAAAAATGTATTTTCATACTTTCATAGCGTTTCGTTTTTTTTGGGGGGGATCACTATTTACCCATTGATGGGATTCTAACATGTGGACAAGGCTGTAATGGCAATTAAGATGTGGTTCCGCGCTCCTCAAAACCTCCGACCTTCCAATCAGCGGCCTTGCTTACGGAACGGTGAACCTGGGAACAATGGCAATTTAGAGGCGGTTCCTGTTGGAATTTTTGGGTACCCTGGTGTACTAGTGAGCCAGCCAAAATGAGCTGACTCATTTTATAGTTCACCAATAGAAGGGTTAACCAATCATAAGGCTCAAAATATTCAATGCTACGTGTATAAAGACGGCCATGTTTTTCCCGAATATGCACTGCCAGCCTTTGATATCGAAGACTGAAGAATTACGGAACAGCTTCTGGTGGTATTGGCGATATAGTCAGATTCAGTAGAGTGTCTGACACGTGAGTGTTAATCTTTAACGTTGTTTCATTGAACAGATTACGTACTGCGCTGTATTCTATATTCATAGACTTGGCGAACATGGTCAACATTTAATGCGGAGGGCTCCATTTTGGTCTTTCGGCTTGCTCAGGAGTTTGAGGGTACCTAAGTCTTTGCATATTCTCAGCATTGGAAGCTCTCCTGGCTGCTGTTTGATCTGGGTTTTCATTTGCACGGGACTTTATTTTCCTCATTCCAGCCTTGGCTCTTTTTTATCTGGTCTTCTGTTGGCAGAGATTTCTTTTTGAGAGGCATACAGTTCCTGTATGCGATAGGCAACAACAAACTACAGAAGAACATATTCATAGACTATGGTGAATATGGTCAACAGTTCCACGCTCCTCAAAACCTCCAACCGCCCGATCAGTGATCTTCCTGCCGAATGAAGTTTATTGTCATACCCAAGACTTGCGTCTGATTGAAATGAAAGTTAAATTCTGTCTCATGCACCATGAAGTACATAAGGAATTTCGTTTCAATTTTTAAGCAATTTCTGTCAAATAATAATTTAACAATTGCTAGTCAATGTTTCAAATGCCGGGAATTTGTTCAGAAAGTCCCTCCCTTGTTGTTATTGATACGTTTTATCTCTTCATCAATTAATATAATTGAATATCTAAGGGATTAATTAATATAAGGCTATCTTGCTCCGGAAGCACCACTGCTCCTGCGGCTGCAGTACGTGTTGTCCCCCGACGACCCTAATGGGTTACAGTTCTCGTGATCGTGAGCGTGAAAGCTCCTCTTTGTCATAGGATCGTTTTCTTTAAGATTTAAAGGATATATTGGGGATATATTGGATGTCACGTGATTGCAAGCGCTGAAGCGTTTAAGCAGTAAATATTAGAAGAGAAAACGGATGGAAGAACTTATCTTCTTAATAAATTTGATATTACACAGCTCGACATAAAAGCTGAAGCTACGTCACTTGTTGGGAATTATAAGATTGGTAAGGCTTCGAGACTCTTGAGGTTCACTTGTGAAAAGCGCGCGACCGTCCGTCATGAACGGATAGAAAGAATGTAGATGCATTAGAAAAAATGCAAAATCACTCCTTAAAATAAACGAAGTGGTTGGTGTCATAACAGTATGCAGTGTCGGTTGGGGGTTACCTTCTAAAGCAATAACGATCGTAGGAGACCACAAGAAACAGAAGAAATATGTCGACAGAAGAAATTGGCCATATCCAGGAAAGCAGGCGTCTCGCTACAGCTGTTGGACATTCGATACAGGGCGCATGAGGTAAGTGGGAAGACATCAAAGGAAGACAACTTACAAATCATCACCGTTTGCTGGTTGCACGGAAAGGAGTGCCGCAATATATTTCGAACGACGTATCGCCTTTCCATATGAGATCACGTTAACCGCCCAGCTTCCTAATCTTGAGATACGATATCTTTCTTTTATATGCCGTATCTGTTCAGGACGCGGGCGATCATGACTCTCCACGGCCTCCTATGCTTTGTAACTGTTGCCGCCTTTCTATTCAACTTAGTCCCTCGTCTGCTATACACTTATCCACAAGCCCGTTAGGTAGATTATTCGATGTTTCCTTCTGTCCATCTTGACTTCAGTATATCTTTCGAGTATTAAAGCCATTATTCCTTATTATTTATCCCAGAAATTTCAATTCCCACTTTCTGATTTTCAGGACAAGTGTATATTTAATTCTCATTTTCCTTAAAACTTCCTCGTTGCTTACATGCTCTGTCCATTCCCAGCATCCTTCCTTTGCTTGAAGTCATATCTTCATCTACCAGAAAATTGTCCAGCATTTACTGCCATACAAGAGGCTTGATATTACATAGGAATTCAACGCAGTTTTCTAGCAAATTTTTCCTTTCTTAATTACTGGTTCCAATCCGCCTGGGGATGTATGCAAAAACGTCCCTTTCCTAAATTTATAGACAATTCATACAGATGCGTGCTGGGATTTTTTTCTAACCAATAAGATAGACCGCTTAACGCTCTCATATACAATATTTCTGTTCTTTTTTGTCAGAACACTACAACCATTTGTCTGTATCCCTTTTGTGAGTTAACGCCACACTTACTTTGTGAACTTTTTGTCTTATTAATGTTGCTTTGCCTGGTTTTGTCTTTCGTAGTTTTGTTTGGTTAGTATTATTTTGATCTGTTCTTTATCTCTTTCTTTTATTATTGTTCATTGGAAAATTTGTCAAAGGTTGCCTCTCTGTGTCTTTTCTATAAATACTTTCATGGTAATTGTTCGGTTAAGCTCTTCACTGTGGTACATAGACTTTTTGAATTTAAGCGCAGTACTAGACGGGCGTTGAGATCTTATCAATTTACAGTTGAGCTGGCTGGATGTAGCCATAAATTTTATGCTAACAGTTTCTTTTCTCGTACTTGTCGCTTGTGGAACTCCCTTTGGGCTCCATGCTTTCCAGCTAACTTTTATGTGCAAAAATTTAAACGCAATGTCAATCGCTATCTACTGGCCTCCAGATTACTCTTTTCAACTCCCACTTATTATTAATGTTTCTGTTCCTAATTCTTCCACACTCAGTAACCCCTTGTAAATTAGTGTCTTTACGGCCTTGCTTGGGGTGACACTGATTTTATTTTTTTAATTTATTTATTGGGCATTTCTGACAATTACACATAACCATGGCCAATTACTCTACATCAATACATTGTCTAACCTCTTCGCTATTACAATGTGCCTTCGGATATATGCGTCGTATTTTCCTTCGTCTCTTACGGTACGACCAGGTACTTAAACTTCGATACATACCTGATTCTGAATATTGTCAGTTTACTTTTTTAAAAATGGCGTTCTTGAAGATTTGATTGATTAATTGATTTATTTTTTTTACAGAAAACAAACTTTTGCACGTTATTTAAAACCAGAAAAATATTTTTAAGTTCTAAGTATTTTTGTAGAAAATAATAATTTACTGATACAAATCCTACTAATTAAGTACGTGGATATAAAGAAACCGACTGGAATTGGAACTTGGCTCTCTTATCTCCAATTCTGAATTGTTATCCATAACACAGCCGCATATCCAACCTTACAGCAACTGGTATTCCTAAGCGGTCACCCATCTACATACTGACCAGGTTCGACGTTGCTTAACTTCGGTCATCGTACGAGAACCAGTGTTTCAACGTGATATTGTCGTAAGACTTCATTGGAATGAAATATCTAGTGGGAAAAGTACGAAGAACAAAAAGAGCAATATTTGAGATATAGTTGGATGACCGATACATTTCCAGTTGAGATTTGGATGCCGACGTTTTATTGCCAGTTTGAACACAGTATAACTAATTAAAATGTGTGCCGTCATCAACAAAAAAGTAATAGAAAATTTATTAAGAGACGCCAAGGTCGAGCTAAGGCTGCATCTGTATAAATATTGACACTTGCACACAGCGAGAGAAAGATAAAGTTAAGGCACTCAGGTTACTAGTAATTATACTTCGGTCCAGAAACCACGTCCGATCTGAGGTTTGTCATTTTTATACAAAAATAGAAAGATGTGTAAAGCCTATGCACAACTGTGTTTTATATATTATGCAAAAGTATTTGACAAGGTACATCACAAAGAACTATGTGAACTGCCAGGTAAGCTTGATTTATTTGGGTAGGTTATTAGAATTAGCCAGAGTCCATACTGGGAGCAAACTGCCTGCACGAGGAAAGAAAATGAATCCAGTAAATACACAAACATAGAAATAGGGCATAAGACAAGGATATATCTTCTTGCCGGACTTATTCAACCTTTACAGTGTGAGATTATGAGAGAATTAGAATTCCTACCAGGACTTATTATTAGTGGCCACAATCTTAACATTATGTGATGAATGCGCATCAGTACAGATGCAAGAGGCCGTGGATCGGATGCTGACATGTTTGTCAACACTAGTTACATGTTGTTACCTTTTTAGGAGCGTAAGTGAAATATTATTGCCTCTTAATACATGTTCAAACTATTTCAACTTTCTCTTTTTGACGGTAGTTATGAGGTCTTCCAATAGACTTGTTTCTTGTTTGATAATATTTTAATCTAGACAATATCAGATGACCTTATTACATAGATTTTGATGAGGTCAGATAGTTGTCAATTTAAGTGACAATGATTGCTTTGTTTATTATCCAACAGTTTAGTAAGTCTTCTCACCGGACTTATTCAACATTTATGGTGAGGTGATTCTGAAAGAATTAGAAGTCCTACCATGATTCATTATTGACCATCACAATCTTAGCAACATAAGATATACAGATGACACAGAAAGAAAACTACAAAAACTCCTACTGAAATTAGTGAAAAAAGCGAGAAGAATGGACTAAACATCAATTTCAGTTTTTCTAATATCTTCTTTTTTTTTTAATATTAGGTTGGTGCAAAAATAATGTCGTTTTCTCACATGTGAGAAAACGACATTATTTTTGCACCAACCTAATATTACTATAGATTAAACACCCCAGATTATGAATACAACAAAAAAAATTAAATTTTCTAAACATTAATATGGGTGTCTAGTTTTCTATGTAAATTCATTGTAAATTAATCTCTCAACAGAAACTGAAACAAAATATGCTTATAACAATGTGATTTCTTAAAGTTAAATGAATCATTTTTTTAAACCTTTCTTTAAAGTTTTTTTGTTGACATTTTCTCTCAGTACTATCGTTTTAAATTTTCTTTTAAAAGTTAAACATAAATAAAATTATCAAACCAAGATTAATTCAAAATATTTTAATCCAGACAATATCAGATGACCTTATTACATAGATTTTGATGAGGTCTGACAGTTGTCAACTTAAGTGACAATGATTGCTTTGTTTATTATCCAACAGTTTAGTAAGGATGTGTCTTCTCACCAGACTTATTCAACTTTTACAGTGAAGCATTCCTGAGAGAATGTTATCAGAAAAAGCAATACAAATGTAAAGGGTTGTATACTAATGTTTTATATATTATGCTAAAGTGTTTTACAAGGTACATCACAAAGAACTATGTGAACTGCCAGGTAAGCTTGATTTATTTGGGTAGGTTATTAGAATTACCCAGAGCCCATACTGGAGGCAAACTGCCTGCACGAGGAAAGAAAATGAATTCAGTAAATACACAAAAATAGAAAGGCGTATAAGACAAGGATATATCTTCTCGCCGGACTTATTCAACCTTTATGGTGAGATGATTCTGAAAGAATTAGAAGTCCTGCCATGATTCATTATTGACCGTCACAATCTTAGCAACATAAGATATACAGATGACACAGAAAGAAAACTACAAAAACTACAGAAATTAGTGGGGAGAAAAGCGAGAAGAATGGAGTAAACATCAATTTCAAGAAGACAGAACGCGTAGTTGCTAGCAGTAGGAAACACCCAACAGGCAAATTATAAATTGGCGATACAAAAAAATCAAACAAGTACAAAAAATTAAATATCTGGGAAGTGTTTTAATAGAGGACGAAGAGTATGACTCTGAAATCCAAAGACGCATAGGGATAACCAAAGATGCCTTCCAAAAGCTAAGCAAAGTATTACGAAAGAGAAAAATTTCGTTAGAAACAAAGAAAAGAAGACTGAACTGTTACATTAGTACTTGTCCTCCTATATGACAGTGAATGTTGGACAATCTCCTCATAGATGAAAAAGAGACTTGAAGCAACAGAAATGTGTTTCTACAGGAGGATGCTGAGGATGCTATGGACTGAACATGTGAGCAACGACAAAGTTTTAGAGAAAATGGAAACAATAAGGAACAATATAGATACTGCACATAGAACAATTGAAAATTGAAAATTTTTAATGGAAACACAGTTTGACTTAATTAGGTGATTGCTCCAATTTGACCAACCAACAAACTGTATTTCCCATTCTCATAGAAAGCATATATGTAATAAACAATACCTGACAAGGCTTTTGACCATGTATCCGAAACAGGGCCGGTGCGTACGACCTACGAAGCCTGATTAGGGGTACCTGCTACTGCTTTGTGACCCTCGCTAACTTATCAACATTTGTTTTTTTTCTACCTACATTTATATACGTTAAAAATTAAACTAAGCACAACTGACTATTAAAAAAATGAAAAATTTGACGTAATTCTGTGTTCTTTTTTGTCCAAATCTGTGAATTTGTTTTGCGCATGTTAAGTCTCCAAAGACCACTACATAAATTACACTATTTTTTATCCATAATGTTAAAAATTGCCCCCAAAATTGATTTAAAATAGAACGATCTATTGACATGTCTCTAATTTGTATTTAGATACATTGTATTTATTTTTAATTTTTATAGTTGTCTTGTTTATTTATGGTCTATTATTTTACATAATTAGGTTACAATAAAATTTATATTTGAATACTAACCTTATAAAAATTTAGTTTTAGTAGAGAGGGCGTCGTATCATAGTATGCACTTTACGTGTTTATATATAATCTCGGGTCATAGTACAAGGGGAGACTGGTATAGTAGGAAGAAGAATAAATTCTAAAATATAATAAAAGTAGAACGAAGAAAAGACTAACTATTAATTGTATAAAGACAAAATAGTTGGTAGCAAAAAAGACAAGTTTTAAACTACGTATTTGAGACGTCCAAATCAAGTCGTTATAGAATTTAATTATCTGAGTAGGGGAATAAGTAATAAAAAGTTAGGAAGGAAACCCCTATCAATACTGGAAAGAGCGATAAAAGCTACTGAACTTCAGAAACCTGTTTTCCCCCCAAAAGAAGTGTTTTAACCCTTTGAACCCAGCGTTCCTAAACAATTTGAACCCTTCTTCTGCCTGAGCTCCTGAGTCAAAATTCGCAAATAATTGGTATGTAATGTTTAACGGTAGATATTAAAAATAGTGTTTACCCACCGTTCAACCGGTGGCTGGGCATTACGTCATTTTTCTCTACCACCGGTAAAGCGGTCGTCAGGGCTCAAAGGATTAAAAGAAATATTTTATAAATTTCAACCGAAAACAGTGCTGGCTTCTCGGTCAGTGAATGCCAAATATTTCCTTGTAGGGAAACGGCTAATATTACCATTATCATTCATCCTTCAGAACCTTCCAGATGAAGTCGCGTGAAATGTTAATATCTTGATTATGTCATTATTTTCTCTTTGAATTACATGTGCTATACATTTTAGCTATTGCTGCTGTTGGTAGTCCTCAAGTTATCTATTTTCTGTTATCTGGTAGATTTTTTTGTGAGTCTGTAGCGCCAGTCCACAATGTTTAAAGAAGGATTATCTTTGCCAAGAACTTCAAATTTTACTCGCTCAAAACGTTTTTTCACCATTGATCTTAGGAAGTAGTTGTATACAGCTGACAGTTTAGATATTTCTGAACGGGTTTGGTGCCATGCATGACATCCATGTGAAATGCTCGTTCGGACAAAGCTATTCATTCTCGTTTACATGCTACCCTGCCAACTACAATCTTCAAAAGTTTAAATGCAACGTCAATCGCCATCTTCTGTCTTCTTGAATCCCGTTCAACGTTTATCCTTTCCTCAGTCTGCCCTATTCTCAGTCTTCTCTTTCACTTTCTCTCCCTGTAACTCCCTGCGTACTAGTGGCATTCCCGCTTTTGTTTGGGATAAAATGATTATAAAAAAAAATAAAAAAAATAAAAAGAATGGAGCTCATATGTACATTTGCCATGGAAATAGCGATACAGTAATTTAGGCTTTGGGGAAAGAAATATAGAATGGGAAATAAGTCATTCCCCACAAGAGTGCGTAAACAAAAATGAGGAAAATTGAGGATTCGGTAGCTCCAGCCCAGATATGAGGTTTGTGGAAATAAAGTATGCCCTTAAGCTTTCAGTTCGATGCACTAACCACGGGACTGCGGATACGCAGTGATATAGATCAGAAAAATTAGACCAGCTGCAATAAGATTCACTCATCAGGAACACGTGTCTTATCAACAACCCACGTAATGAATCTAATAGCTACTTGTAAGGGAAAGACAAATTCGGACACTGTTACTCAGTCGAGTTTTTATTGCTATGTCACGTGCCGTGGTGATTACAGTAAAGCGGAATTTTCTTTCCTTTTAAATGTCACTAGTAATTTTTGTTCGTTCTGCACACTGTAATAGATTAATGACCGGCTAAAAATGAGATTATGTTGAAAATGTGTAATTTAGCAGGTTTCGAAATTCAAGCCGATACACGTCAGCGATAATCTACAGAAAACTGAGAGTCTTGTATTTTGCTTCTTAAAGACGGCGGCACAACAATCAGGCGATTAATTGTCTGTATATTTTCACTCTCGAATTAAAATCACCGTCCGAAAACATTCCACATTATCAGACCGGTTACCGATTTTATTCGGCCTTCAAGCTGGGATCAAAGTGTAGTGTCTGTTCTCTCCAAATCTTCTAGCTATGTGAGATGCCTAGTTCCCGGGAATTCCAGCATCTCCCTCTTTGCACTAAAGATACTGATGCCAGCGTGACAATGGTCGCCAGGCCTGGACATTTTTTGCCCTTGGCCCATATATACGCGTATGGGCATCCCACCGAATTTTTGTTACACCCTACCACCGTGGGGAGATTGGTTGGGTGTTGGTTGTTTTTGGTTAGCGGCATTTCAACACCTCTATGAGCTATTTAATGCGGAAATCTAAATATTTTGAACAAAATTTTGTATACTTTTTGGAGATAATAATTTTTTTAGTGATAAAAATCTTATTATTTAACCCATAACTGGGGAGAAGAGGTGGATTCATACCATTCTCAAAGGTATTTGCGCGTAAGTTAATATAACGAGCCCAACTGGAATTTGAACTCGGCTCTCTGATTAACAATTCCGACCCATTATCCATTATACCACCTGTATATCCAAGCGTAAAGCACCGAGTATTCCCAAGCGTAAAGCACCGAGTATTCCCAAGCGTTCACCTATTCTACTATAAACACATTTCTGCTACCCCAAGTCTTCATTTGCTGCCATATAGAAGGGCTGATATTATATGACAGTTCAGCATTGTTTTGTTTTTTTTTGTCGCTTACGAAATTTTCCTCTTACTTTATACCTTCTTTAGCTTTTAGAAGGCATCGTTCGCTATCCTAATTCACCTCCGGATTTCGGTGTCATTTTCTGTCTTCTGTTAAAATATTTCCCAGATATAGAAATTTTCTCACCTGCTTGATTTTTATTTTATCGCCAGTTCATAATTGGCATTTTTGGCTGTTCCCTTTGCTAATAGCCATGCATTCCATCTTCATAAAATTGATGTTTAGTCCTTTCTTATTTTCCTTTTATACATCCTATCAGAGTTGCTGCAGTTTCCTTCCTGTGTCTGTTAACAACACTGCGTCATCTGCATATACAGGAATCGATTGTAATTCTATTATTATGCAGCTTAATACTTCACTTTTAATTAAGAGGTAATTCTTTCTTCACTTCTAACAAGTATTTTTCTTTTCTTGACTTTTAATTGAGAGGTAATTAGTTCCTCACTTTTAACAGGTACTTTCTTTACTTCACTTTAAATTAAGAGGTAATTCTTTTTTTCACTTTTAACAGGTACTTTCTTTCCTTCACTTTTAATTAAGAGGCAATTCTTTCTTCACTTTTAACAGGTACTTTCTTTCTTTCATTTTTAATTAAGAGGTAATTCTTCACTTTTAACAGGTACTTTCTTTCCTTCACTTTTAATTAAGACGTAATTCTTTCTTCACTTTTAATTAGGAGATAATTCTTTCTTCACTTTTGACAGGTATTTTTCTTCACTTTTTCTTTCTTCACTTTTAATAAAAAGGTAATTCGTTCTGCACTTTTAACGGTTATTTTTCTTTTCTTCACTTTTAGCTAAGAGGTAATTCTTTCTTCATTTTTGACAGGTATTTTTCTTTTCTTGACTTTTAATTAAGGGGTAATTATTTCTTCAATTTTAACAGGTATTTTCTTTTCTTCATTTTTAATTAAGAGGTAATTCTTTCTTAACTTTTAACATGTATTTTTCTTTTTTTCCTTTAACAGGAAATAACTTAAGATAAAAAATACAAAGATAAATAAATGTGAAATTTATGTTAAGTTTTGTTAATGATTTTGCTACGAATTTATTCCAAAATATGGATGGGTTCGTACAGTCAAACGAGGCCATGCTTAGAGAGAATAAAAGTGACCATGTTTGTTTAAACGAACACAGGTGTCTATTTACTTAAATTTGCGGAAGGATAACTAGTTGAATGTTGTAGAGTAACTGACCAATGTTAAATGTAATTGGCAGAAAGTTTCCAAGAAACAGAACTGACAAAATTTGCAATAAAAGGAAGAGATGAACAGAGTAAAAATAATAATAAGGAAACAATATATGCAAGACAAATATAGACAAACGTTCACAATTTAGGAGTGGTGTTAACATAGGTACCTCCACGAGATCGCTAAAAAAAGAGCATAGCATGATGAAAAAGATGCCAAACTGGACGAAAACAAAATTTTATCGTCTAAATGTTTATGTTATTATTAAGAGGAAAGATCAAAATATTTTGGGGTATTTTTTTTACATTTTTTTATCTTTCCTAGCATGTCTGAAATTTTCGTTAAAAATCTTGTTTTTTTCTAGTCAGCAAAATTGACAGGTCGCAACCATTTTTTTTTTCATTTTATAAAAAAAATGAAAATTTCACTTTGAAATTCTTTTAAATATCAGTTATCATTTTTTTCAAAACTTATTTTAAGAAAATCAGAAATTATAATGTTTATTTAAAATATTTGAACCAAACTTAACTTAGCCTCTGCGCCGAAAAGTTGTAAATTGAAAATAAAACAAAGCAGGTCATATACTTTCGAGTCACTTGACAGGTGATGAATGACATATTAGCGGATTCTGTGAGGATAATTTTTTCTACGGAAGGAGAAAAGTGAAATTATTTACAATTAAGTGAAAAAATTATTTACCTTGTTATTTTTAAGGAAAACTTTCAGAGCTCTATTTTTTTTTTTTTTTTTTGTACTTAGCTTTCACCTTTACGTTTACGATCCTTTATGGAAAATATATTATAAAGAAATTAAAATAAGACTGTTAAGAGTGACATTAAATTTCATATTTCATAAGAAAGCTATCTAATTAATTTATAGGTCTGAAAATTTTTATGAAATTTTATCGGAAGTGTACATAAAATACTATAATTTTATGTACATTTATTACGTTTTACTGTGTTATTTGTCTTTTCATTCATTTTATTATTAATTTTGATATTTCATTTATGGAAAAATGTCATAACTGAGATTAATATAAAAATAAGATCATATAAATTTCATAAGATGATACTCATACTTGTAGGTACCCTTCTCAGTTGAAATTGAAAAATCAAATTAACTTACTACACGTGTTTCGCAAAAGTAAAGGCCTTAACAGTGGAGAGCAATGCTTAGTTCAAATAAAGCAACTTAATTGTAATCTGGTTGGTCTTCCGCACTTTATAATTACAGCCCGATTATAAACACAAAATTACATTTCTTAATTACTGCGGATCTTCTTATTAGTCAAAATGATACAATTTACAACGCGCTAAAAAAAGATCTATCTCATAATATCTCTCGGTTTCCTAAATGTCCACTTAGGAAACCCGATGCGGCTTTTAACTACTTTTATAATATTTTAACAACTTAAATGTAAAAATCTATTATAATTAAAGAAATGATAAATTTGTATTAAAAATTCATTTTTCATCAAAGAATTTTTAGCTTTCAGAAAATATTGTCCATATTCGTAAAAACAACTAAAAGCAAATAAAAGCATTTGAAATTAAGTAATATATTTGTTTTATTGAGTTTTGTATGTTACAATTCAGAGCTGATTTTCAGGGGGGGGGGGTCTATAATTAAAAACAAAAAAAAACTTGTGCTTTTAACTATTGTAATCACTAAACCTGAGGCGATCGAATTTCTAGCGTTTTCATAAAATTAGTTATGGCGGGGTGGGGGTTCGGGGTTAATAAATATTAAAAAAATATTTCTGCTATTACTTTAATAATAAAAGATATATTTGTAATAATTCGATCATCTGTGAATAGTTTTTGAAAGTTTCATTACCATCAGACAATTATTTTTATTTTTGCAAGATTTTCAAAATTAATGTGTGTCATATAAAAAAAAAACGTGCTAAAAATTGCATATGTTATTTTATAACTTCCGGTGATACAAAGAGAAACAAGGTTTTTTTAATCAAAATTTAGAATGTTCTAAAAAGATGGAAATTTTTTTTTAAATAATTAAAACAGACTTTGATCTTTTCTCTTAAAAATAACATAAGTATTTAGACGATAAAATTTTGTTTTCGTCAAGTTTGACGCCTTTTTCATCATGCTAAGCTATTTTTTTAGCGATCACATGGAGGTACCTATGTTAACACACAAAAGGGATACAAACAAGCGATCGCAGAATTCTAACTTCAAGACATGAAAGAGCAGACATAGACATAACTTTTTGATTTTGTCAAATGGCAAAATACAGCGACCGTTCTCATTATTTTGAGGGGTGGTCGTGTCCTACTAACTTCTGTATTTTTTTCATTCTTTAGTTTATTTTTGTGTTCATTAAATGCACCAGGACAAAATTTATATATTTCTATAGGAAAAAAAGAGAAAATGTAAATAAATGAGACATTATGAACTGCGCAAACATTTACATCATGGGGCGTTTTGTAGGTCCTTTTGAATATGTTGTATTATGGTACACGCAGGATTGGGAGGGGATGAACAAGTTCTTGTGGTAAATGAGCATATTGTATGGGACGTGATTGTGATTAACACGGACTTGGATAGTCAGTGAAGACCAGCCTTTCCCCACTTCACCTTTGACCTTCTGCTACAATTTTGTAATTTTTACAGAATAAATATAAATTCCAACAAAGATTTGATTCTCAAACTACCCAGTTTGTTTTTGTCCCCTTTTTGCTTTCTATCTCGACTGGGTCAGTCTTTTGATTTCTTCACTCCGTCATTTTTTTTTTATCTTCTCTCTCCGTTAGTGAGTGAGCCTTTTGATTCTGTCGAACGGCAGAATACACCTTCCGTTCTTATTATTTCTGAGGGGTGGACAGATCCTACTATTATTTGTTGTGTTTTAGCTTGAATGTTTTCTTTTCTTTTGGGGGATTCATCCTCTTCCATCTCAATTCATAGTTATGTTCCTCTAAAAAAGGAAATATATTTATGAACTGTGATATTTTTATATCGTCGGTTTTTGTAGGTTCCTCACATGTAGAATTGAATAGTGATGGATGGGTTCTTGTGGTGAATGAATAAATTGTAATGAATGAATGGGTCGTGAATCTAATCGGCTAGGTCTAGAATATTTAGTGTTGACCAGGCTTTTCCCCACTTCCAATTCGGCCGTGTGACACAATTGCTGTATTATATGCAGGAATAAATATACATACCAAGAAAGATTGGAATCATCTGATTTTATTATTTCCACGGCGCAAGGAACGTTTCTTTAATGAAGAGACTTGATGAGAAATTAGTAGAAAAGATCTGGAATTGACTCAAGGAGACTCAGGATACATTGTAAATTTGGGATCAAAAATAAAGTGTAAAATATTTGAAAAAAGGAAAGCGGTGTTAGAAATTCATTGCTTTTGTTTCCATCTTCATTTGGACACTTGGTCAGTTTCCATCTTTATTTGCACACTTGGTCAGTTTCCGTCTTCATTTGCACACTTTGTCAGTTTCCATCTTCATTTGCACACTTGGTCAGTTTCCGTCTTCATTTGCACACTTGGTCAGTTTCCATCTTCATTTGCACACTTGGTCAGTTTCCTTTCGACGATCGAACCGAGGATTCTTCTTTCTTTCGCTCCTACAACGTTAAATAAATTAAAATGTTTCTTCTGTGTCGGAAGGTTTGGATTGATTGATGTTTTTAATGACTTATCAACCCTTTTAGGTTATTTAAAGTCGAAACATATATTGGATTGTAAGAATAATTATTTTTTTGTATTTCAGAGTGAATATTGCATTAACAATTTTTTGAGAATAACAAAGATTTTTCCTGATGAAAGGCCCTACTATTTAAGCTGCAGGTGGGTGTGGGTGATGGATTTAGAAATTTGTAACGAACCCAACCGGAATTCGAAATCGGCTCTTCGATTTCTGATCCCGAGTTTGCTATCGATTACACCACTTGCACATCCACTGGAAAGTATGGGATGCAAGAAACAAAAGAATTTCTTAACTACTCGTTATTTGTGATACGAAAAAAAGAAAGAAAGAAAGAAAGAAAGAAGAGAAAAAAGGTAGAAAAATTTCAAAGTAAAAAAGAAGGAAATATAGATTCTTGTCCTGAGACATCAGATTGAATATAAATGTTAGCGTTAACAGGCGGATTTTGTTTGTACTTTATGTCACAAGCAATGAAAGAACTAGACTTGCATAGGTGGCTACATAATATGAATAATAAAAACACGGGACAAAGAAATATCCAAAATAAATTTGTCAGCAGCGTAATAGAATTTTTACAAGCCTTTCTGGTTTTCAGTGACATTTTAGAGCTTATGACTGAACAGCGGCAGCAGGAGATATCCCGATAAGATGCAGAGATGGGCATATCATAATTGAGTGGGCACACACACACATATATATATAACTATAAAAGTGAACATTGAAGTCAACACTCAAAGGCGACAGTCTGTTTCATGCTAGGCGCAATCGTCAGGCCGCCTAACGATTGCGCCTAGCATGAAACAGCCTGTCGGCTCTGAGTGTTGACTTCAATTTTCACTTTTATAGTTACATTTACATACGCTTTATCTCTGATATTGAGCACTTTATCCCATAATATAGCACACCTTAAAACTATATTTCTTTATATATATATATATATATATATATATATATATATATATATATATATGTATATATATATATATATATATATATATATATAGATTACAACATATTAAGCAATACATGGACAAGACAGTGATGATAGTCAGTTTCTGTTTACATGTTTATAAGCAACGACAAACTCGTGCATATAAGACGCTGGAAGCGAAAATCGCACTGCAGCTCATGACGTCACACATAACCACGCGTGAGTGAATTCGAGAAGTATTAAGCATGGGAAGCCGTTGGTATAAACCAACTATAGGTATTTAAGAATATTTTGGGATATTTCATAGTTTATATATATATATATATATATATATATATATATATATATATATATATATATATAGAGAGAGAGAGAGAGAGAGAGAGAGAGAGAGAGTAGGGAGAGACTGAACCTCAAGGGATGATCAGCTAGTTTTTTGTTAATTTCGTTTCCCCGTGCTCTACTCCGAAAGCCTTGTACCAGATTATACCAACTAATCATAAGTCAAAAGCATCAAAAGCATTTGCAAACAAGTTTGTTTGTTTTGATCGAGATAAACGGGTATAATCTGACAATTACGGGTGTCTTAATACCCGTATTGTACTTTGAGAAATGGTCATGCTTATATTTCTTACGGGTGCGCCTCTGTGATTTGCCTTGTGATATGTAAGTAAAGTTATTCAGGCAATGTAAGTATATTATTACTGTTTAAGATAAGAGCTGAGAAGTTGTATAAATGTTTATTTATTTGATTTCTTGCGATGATCGATAGCTGCCATTTCGAAACACATACGTCAACAAAGAGAGTCGATAATTTTTAGTTTATTATATACACATAACACACACGTCTATACATTTTTTTAAAAATCAGATATAAATGAACCTGGATTTATATATGTGAACACAGTCACATGCAAAATTTTATACATTCATAGCTGGTTAGAAACGCACACACACATACATATATATATAAAGACATTTTTATGTTTATACATTCTTTTTATAGATACAAATATTTAAGGAAATGCTGTTCTATAATAAACAACATTTTCCGACATGAATGTCCGAGAAATTTTCATTGAAAATATTTGTCATCCGACAGGAATCGAACTTGTATCCTATACAAAACCGTCATATAGCCTGACGTGCCTTTAACCGATTGGGCCACTGAGGGGCGTTCGGTTACCAAGGTCGATTTTACTGTCTTTAAACTACAATCTTCATTGATTCTCTCACGTACATTCATATCTGCTCATGGCATATCCAAATGTAAACAAATGACGTCACACATTATGAAATGGACAAAGTCTGACAATTATTTTAAGATATTTTAATGTTTATACATTCTTTTTATAGATACAAATAT
This sequence comes from Acanthosepion lycidas, assembly GCA_963932145.1. Taxonomy (NCBI): domain Eukaryota; kingdom Metazoa; phylum Mollusca; class Cephalopoda; order Sepiida; family Sepiidae; genus Acanthosepion; species Acanthosepion lycidas. The sequence continues at coordinate 12,569,327 of OZ010590.1, forward strand.
TTAAGTAAATGCTCTGTTTAATGTGTGACTATGACATTCGATTTTCTACTGCTCTGAGATCAAGAACACAACGTGGGCAGAAAGATGTGGATCAAAGCGTCCAGCGACCAACAACCACCAGTATCTGCATTGACCAGAGCAAAGTTAGCCCGTGGACTGGACCACTAGGTGTAGGTGGCAGCAAAAGAGTTTACCTGTCCTGGGTATGACGATAAACTACATCCGCGTCTTGTGTAAGACGATAAATTACGTCCAACAGCAAGGCCTCTGATCAGGAGGTTTTGAGGAACGTAGAACCACCTCTCAATTGCTGGTGTTCCCAGATCTACTCTGACCCGGAGTGGTAGTACCTGTTACGGTCCCAGCTATGGGAAAATAGTTAGCCCCTAAACTGGAGTCAAAACATTATGAAAGTGTAAAAATAGGTTTTAATATCCGAAATGCTTTTTTGTAAAAAATTATTAAAGATGTTACGAAATTTAGTGATAAGAGGTTATGTATGAACGAGACGTGCTATACAAACCTTTATACATCTGAACATATCACCAACAGTCACATCGACAGATAACAGCGATATTCCAAAAGTAAGGACAGACAAAATAAAGTTTACTCTTCAAAAATAAGAAACCCGGCAAAGCACAAGGCGAAGTTGTCATAGTAACAGACCTTTTGAAAGATTCAAAGGAAGCATTCTGCCAAGAACAGCTACTTACTCAATGTATATGGAAAAGAAAGATACCTCAAAACATGCCTAGGAATAATAATTCTATCTTATAAAAAGGAAGTGATAAAGACGGTGACATCTATATCGCTATCACATTACGAACAAAAATATATAAACTTCTATCAAAAGTACTTTTAAACATACTAACAAAGACCCTAAAAGAAAATTAAAATCACAAATAGGCGGATTTAGGTATGCTTACTCAGCAATAAATCTTCTAAAAACAATAAACCAAATGATGGAGAAAAATTATAACAGAGCAATTTGTATTTATTTCATTGAGAAGGTATCTGATTCGGTAGAACATTCGGCAGGCTTTAGAATACTTGGCTTTAACGAAAAAAATTGTTAAGAATATATACGATATCACTACTGCAATAATTTGGCTAAAAAAGGGCCACAGAGAAAGATTGGAAAAGGAATGAGACAAGAAGATACGACTTTGTCTGGATCATTTATAGCATGACTGGAAAGTATCTTTTAGCAAATGAACTGGGGACGAATGGATGTAAAAATGTTGACAACATTTTGCTAATATAAGAAACGAAGTTCTCTCTCGGATATCTATCCCTAGGATCGAGGCTACCATCCGCTAGGTGAATTACGTGTCTAGAATGCGTCCCACTCTACTCTCACGTGTTATCCTATTTGGAGAACTCGCCAGCGGCAAGAAGCTACGCGGAGACCCAAAACGACGCTTTAAGGATCAGTTGAATACATCCCTAACACAGGCCAACACCGACCCTGAAACTTGGGAAATAGTTTCTGCAAATCGGCCTTCCTGGCGTATGACCATCTGGGAGCTGACCGAAACCTTCGAGTTCAACCGTCAACCTGAAGATTATCTGCGACGTGCTGTCAGGAGGGCCCGACTATCCCAGCCGTGTCCACCGCCCACACTCCTCTATGTCTCCTGCTCTTCAAGAGTAGCTTGGGCCTTTACAGCCGTCTTCCCACCAAAGGAGAGGGGAGGGAATAAATAAAAACGGGTGACTATAATATCAGAATCAGTGTTTAAATTACTCTCTCAAGTGGTTTCTAACAAATTATTTATCATCTCTCAGTTGCGTCTCTGTCTTTGGGCAAAGTTCACTCAGGGGCGAATCCGTCAAAGACAGAGTCGTAGTTGAGGATAATTATACTAAGAGGTACCCAGCCCTGGGGAACAGCTGATCGACGCCGCGCCCTCTCATTGCACCAGAGAGAGGAATCGCTGCTCGCACCGAGACCAGCGCAACCGATGCTTGCGGGGGCTGCGGACAATTTTTGTCCCTAGCCCGGGTGTACGTGCTCGGGATCCCCACATTAAAACGACCTTATGTTACAACCTGACCTCGTGGGGAGAGGGGGAATCAATGGAAAAATATCAGAATCATCGAATGAATTAATTCTAAATTACTTGAAAAGGGAAATTTCCTATATAGATTTAAAAATGAGCATAAATAAATACGAAAATATGGTTCAGTTGTAATACCCCGAAAATGATGATGAGAATTGAGAAAAAAGAACTAGAAGCCTATTAACACCTTATATTAGGTCAGGTGATAAGACGAAAGATAGACCATGAAAATTAAATAAAATGCAGTATAACGATTGGTTAGAAAGCATTTAGTAAAAATTTAAAAAAAAGAAATGACATAAGGAAAAGCACCTTTTCAGTATGTTTAAAGGATACATTCTCGAATGAAAACGTACCAAAATCAACAGAATCAGCAACCCTAAGATTAATGCTGGTAGAGAGAAAGCTGAGAACATGGAGGCGGCATGATTTCTATCAAAAATAGAGAGGATAACATATGGAGCCAAAGTTGGTTAGTTTACGTAGCTATCTAACTATGCGAAAAATACTCGTAGCATCAACAAAATTAATCCTACGTATTTATAGACATTAAAAAAATCCTTAGAGAGAGGATGGCGCGTGGCATTGGTTGCAACAGTAATCAAATTGCGGGCAACATGGTAATGAAACTGATTCAAATGTATAATAAGGCAACTAACACAGTAACGTTCCAGGACTTCAAAGGAAAGTGGTTTCACACATCAGTCTGTATACTCCAATTATTCTCAACGTGGGACGCATCACTACCGGTGGGGCATGGTAATATTTTGGTGGGGCATGGGTCAAATGTGAACCCTTAGGCTTACTATACCAATAGAATAAAGGAGCAATTCGAAAATAACTTATTAACAGTGAATTGTTTTCTAGTGACTCTTAGGTTGTTAATGTTAATGTGTGTTAAAACATACAATGCATATACAGTATGCATACATAAAAATATTTTCTTTGTATGTACGTACGTGTGTAATTGGCATACATGTAAGAATTCAATATTCAAGGGAGCACCAGAATTTTAGAAATAGCAAAGTGGGGCATGGCCCAAAATCGGTTGGGAACCACTGGTGTGCCCGATTTAACATCTTTAAATGAATCATGAGAGAGACAAGAGTACAATCAGCATTATCACAAACTTGCGCTTTGCATACGACATAAATGGTTGATCTGGCAAGAAAAGGAAGTCAGTTTATAGAAGGACCTAAATGAAACTTGGAGATTAATACCGAAAAAGAAAAAATAATCTCAATAAAAAAGAGCTTAAAGTAGTGAAACAATTCAAATATCTTGACTCGATTATTGGCGAAGCCGACCCCGGAATATAAATAATTACAACAGCAGTACAAACAACGACAGCTGTCGGAAAATTTAAAACCCTCTGTAAAGGCAGGAACACATCTGCCTTAAATCAAAGGTCAGACTGTTGTGTACATTTGCCCTTTCAATCTATCTGGATGTCTTAACAGCGGAACTACAGCGAAGAATCCAAACATTAGAAATGAGATGCTACAGGACAATCCTGAGCATACCCAACGTAGACTGCATCATAAATGACGCCATCAGACAAGGAAAAGCCCCGTTGAAAGATCTCATATCAACTGTCAAGAAGATAGGAAATGATAACCAACCCGTCATAAGTGCCAACAATTTTCCACTGTTATCCTACAAGGTACCATTCTTCGACAATGGAACAAGACAGAAGAATGGACTAACAACGTCATCAGAAGATCCATGACCAAAACTCAGACAATAACACGCAACCGAGTCATATGGAGGGATCTGGTCAGGTATTTAGCTACGCAGTGATCTTACAACCGTTACGCGCCGATGATGGTAACGATGACGACGGTTAAGTTCAAGATAAACAGATATCCTACAAAATCAGCATACCTTTTGCGGACTGAGAGCTAACTAATATAAGCTCGCTTATATATATACTTAACGGGTATAGTAATAGTCCAAATTGTGTAACAGTAAAATTGTCCAATTGTTAGATTAAGATTTGAAACGTTGTATCTTAGAAAGGTTTAAAGATATCTCACTGGAATTCCCCAAGGTTATAACACTACTGGACTCAAGAATGAATAATTGCTCTCCCAGCTTAACATATGAATCATGATGAAATCGATCATAAACGAAAATGACGTGTTCATTATTAATTAATCATGGCTAAGGATCGAAAACTCATGAAGAATTGAAATAAAGTTCAAATATATATATATATATATATATATATATATATATATATATATATATATATATATATAAGTCAGGAGATGTGTGTGTGTGTGTGTGTGTGTGTAACGAATGCACGGCCGCAATTTTCGACTGATTTGCACCAAAATTTACATGCACATGCTCCAAGTTAGCGTGAAGGCCAAGACCGACTCCCATCGATAATGGAAATAATGGATTTTTTCATGCTTCTACGGCAGTTTTCATGTACTTTGCGGCGATTTTCTACTGAACAGAGTAAGAGCCTATAGCTGGCTGCCACGAATAGGCAGGAAGATTCTATTGGCCAGCGTGAGAGCCAACAGCTGACTGACACGAATGTTAATTAGCATGCTAGCAAAAAAATCGATAGCTGCATTCGTCACAATTGTGAAAAATTTAAATCTGCATGGCACTTTACTCCATTTGGCTCATTCGCTTGCTTAAACTCAGAACTGGGTTGGGTGTGAAAAAGTATTTGTTATTAACATTCTTTTTTCATTCGGTTTTTCCAGTTACGAGTCCTTTTTTTAAAGATGATCGTTTTGTGTTCATTTTGTTTAGTTCTTTTTTCGTAACAGATTTCATGTTTATTATAGAGCTTAGAAAAAATTCGCAATGTGAGATAGGCAAGAAGTAAGGCATGTAGCAACATCAGCACGGCAAAGGGCACTCCTTTAAAGGCAAGGAAGGGCAAAAATATTTTAAGTCAAGTGATAGCTATTGCTGTATGAGTCGTACGATTTTTGAATCAAACACGGGCAACACCGGGCCATTCTGCTAGTATATATATATATATATATATATATATATAGTATTCCAGAATCATTTTCTAACTTATTCAAGATGATCTTCGGCCTATCTAACCTAACTCTCTGTCCTGGCGTAACAAAATGACTCACAGGTTTCAAGTACGCTTTCATTTTCAAGTGTTTTTTCACTGCACTTTGGACTGTCATAACTGAACTCCTCTCTCACGTGCCAAACGTCTTATGAATCGAGTTGGATCTTTTCTAATTGATTTCTTTAGCTCTAAGTTGAAATGATGATCCCTCTTCCTGTTGTGACCTCCTGATCCAGTTTTCTTCTCTAATGTTTCCTCTTTTTTAAACTTATTCCCCATTCTCTGGATGGTTCTTGAATGGAATTTGAAGATGGAAGCCAGAGTATGAGCGTTGGTACCATTAATGAAGGCTTGAATAAACTTTTTCCTCTCACCATTGCTCAGTTGGGTCTTTTCTAATTGATCTCTTTAGTTGTAAGTTGAAATGATGATCCCTTTTCTCGTTGTGACTTTCTGAAACAGTTTTCCTCCATACTGTTCCCTCTTTTTTAAACTTAGTCACTGTTCTCTTGATGGATTTTGAATGGACTTTGAAGATGGAAGCCAGAATGAAGCCCTGAATGATCTTTTTCCTCTCACTATGGGTAAGAGAGTGGGACTGACACACAACAATTTTAACCTGTTCTCTTTCGAGCTGAATAACTCAAAGGATTTTCAGTGATTATTACGACAAATGGTATCGGCATGGATAAATGTCATTTAAAAACTTGAAAAAATAAACTCTATTAGTTTAGTGGTTGTGTTGCATATTAAACTTTTTGTGGGATGGGAAATTACGCTGTAATATGATTTGGACAATTTTGCTCTTACCCTCAGCATATGTGTTTTTAAACGGAAAGACGTCCAATCGAATTACAGCCGCAGTCAAGTCGCGAATGTCGGAATAAACGCTCCTAATAAGTTTTCAAAAGAACACAAAAAATAATTCTCAAACAGTCAAACATGAAACCAAACCCCATTGAAAATGGCGCTAAAAAAGTGACCGAAAGCTCTTGGAAACAATGGACAAATCGGCCAATTTCTTTCACTCGCTTATTCCCGCCAGACGGAAAAAATATGTAAAAACGTTCGAAAATCTTTTAAAAAATTCATCAAATATTCCTTGTCTGTCATACAAAAGGAAGGTTGCTGCCCACTTATACATTATATATATATATATATATATATATATATATATATATATATATATATATATATATATGTGTGTGTGTGTGTGTGTGTGTGTGTGTATGTGTGTGTGTAAAGGAATATACTCTTAAGGTGTGCTATATTTATGGGATAAAGTGCTCACTATCAGAGATAGAGCATGTGCAATTATAAAAGTGAACATTGAAGTCAACAGTTAGAGGCGACAGACTGTTTTATACTAGACACAATCGTCATTGGCCTGGCGATTGCGTCTAGCATGAAACAGATGTCGCCTCTAAGTGTTGACTTCAATGTTCACTGATATATATATATATATATATATATATATATATATATATATATATATATATATATATAAGACATAAATGGATTTTTATTAATCTGACAGATTGTTTATCAATTTAAACGTTATTTTAGTGGATACTCGTATTTAAGTAGACGCTCCGTTTATTTATTAAACAGTATATTTATAAATTTTTGCTTACTGACATGAATGTTCGAAAAATTTTATTGAAGGCAAAATTATGCTCTCTGGCCGACAGACGAAAATAAGTATAGTGTTTAATAAATAAATTGTACGTCTTATTAAATACGAGTATCCAGTAAAATAGCATTGAAAGTGATAAACATATATATATATATATATATATATATATATATATGTGTGTGTGTGTGTGTGTGTGTGTGTGTGTGCGTGTGTGTGTGTCTGTGTGTGTATTAAAAATACTTTTATAAACTTTGGGGACAGGTTCCTCACACCAAAACAAGGACAAAGTCCATATAAACCTATGTTCGCAAATTCCTCGTTTTTGACTTATTAAGTTTAAAGAAAGATTATTTTAGATGACGCGGTGTTGTAATGTAGATTAGTTTACATTTGTCATTCGTGTATATTTGTGGCTAGTCTGTCTTCAACGTTTAACATGTATAGTAGTGACTTAACCGAGGAGTGTTCCGTTTAACAATACCAGGATATTCATATAGTGTGCAGGCAGATATGAGTTTTACATACAGCCGAACGAATGACAATGGACGCGAAGCTTCACGGCTGTATCAGATTGCGTTTCCAGACCGAAAGCAGCCGATTCATTCAACATTTGCTGCTGTTTATCGTTGCGTTGCTGAGACAGAGTCCGTCGCAACACAGAAAATGTATCGTGGAAGACCGAGACCACCTCATATGCCTGACCACATTCTACAGGCTGTCGAAGACAGTCCAGTAACAGCACACGTCATGTAGCTCCTAGCATGTCGTACATCTCATAGTACCGCATGTAGGGTACTCCGAGCAGCTCTTGTATCCGTATCATTTGCAACGTGTGCAGGGTCTTTCGCCCTCTGATCACGGCAGAACGTTTGCCGATGGTTTATTGCAAAAACTACGATCCGTTGTTTGTCTTTTCAGTCTTGTTTACGGATGAGGCAACATTTGAAAGAGATGGAATAACAAATTTACACAACAAACATTTGTGGACGTATCGGAATCTCCATTGTACAATACAGGTTCTTAGAAACCAGTATCAGTTTACGGTTAATGTGTGAGCTACAATTGTAAGAATGGTAGGTCCATTTGTTCTCCCAGCACGTCTTGCAAGAGCTGTCTACAGGGATTTTATTTTGAACACACTTCCAGAGCTGTTAGAGGATGTGCCCATGCTAATATGAAGACGAATGTGTTTCATGCATGATGGGTCTTCAGCACATTTTAGATACATTGTTCGCGATGCACTGGCACACTTCTACCATGGAAGATGGATAGGTAAGGAGGACCGATTCCATGGCCTATATGTTCTCCCGACCTCAACGCTAAAACATCTAAAACAGTTGGTTTATGCGGAAGACATTAATAATGCAGAGAAGCTCTATCAATGTGTGATGTGGGGCTGCGAAACTATTTGTGTGGGAGTATTTGAAAGTGTCCGCCAGTCAATGATCCGACGGATGTATGCGTATGTAGAAGCAGGCTGAGGACATTTTGAACATTTGTTCTGAGTTATTGTGCTGAGGGACAACGAAAGCCTTTTGGATATATGTTTGTAGGGACATTTTACATTGTTTTGGTGTGAGGAACCTGACCACAAAGTTTGTAAAATTATTTATTCACATATATATGTATGTAAGTTTCGTTGTTTACCAAAGCATAAGGCACTAAACATAACTTGTGATTTAAATTTATTTTTTTTAATCATAAGTTATGTTTCGTGCCTGATGAGTTGGTAAACAATGAAATTTAAGTCTCACCCCAAACGTGGGTATATATATATTTATTAATATATATTTCTTAGTTCTAACAACATTAAGCTCTGTTATGCTTACACCTGAGGCAAATTTGGCAAATATTTATTGGCTTATCTGTGTATGCACGCTACAGCACGCATATACACTTGCTAATATCAAATTATTTGATTTAGCCACTTCTCTCTTTCTCACTCTCTCTCTCTTTGTCTCTGTTTCTATATATATATATATATATATATATATATATATATATATATATATAAAGAAATATAGTCTTAAGATGTGCTATATTTATAGGATAAAGTGCTCAATATCAGAGATAGATCGTATATATTATATATATATATAAGTGAACATAGAAGTCAACACTTAGAGGCGACAGTTTGTTTCATGCTAGATGCAATGGTCAGGAGACCTGACGATTTGACCTGGCGATTGCATCTAGCATGAAACATACAGTCGCCTCTAAGTCTTGACTTCTATGTTCACTTATATATATATATATATATATATATATATATATATATATATATATATATATATATATATAATTATTTATTTTTAAAGAAAAAAAAATTTATAACATAAATATGTTATAAAATCACTACAAAAATAGCCATTTTGTTTCAACACCCTCGGTGTCTTATCAAGTGATGACGTTGAATGTAAAATCTATTTTACATTCAAATGTAAAATCTATTTTACATTCAACGTCATCACTTGATAAGACACCGAGGGTGTTGAAACAAAATGGATATTTTTGTAGTGATTTTATAACATATTTATGTTATATAAATTTTTTTTTTCTTTAAAAATAAATAATTATATCTGCTCTACTTTGTATTGAGCACTCTTTTAAGAATAGTAATTGTTGGTTATTGGAATTCATTCCATATACACCAATCATATACTTGGGTATATATATATATATATATATATATATATATATATACATATATATATATATATATATGTCTGGAATTTGGTCATTTACTCAGATTTTATATATAATGAAATAAGCTTAGCGTGTGATAGAAAAAGAGAAAGGTTATTTCACACGTGTGAAACTTAATTGGATGTCATTTCGCTTTGTTTCTATACACGAATACCAAACCAACCATCCCACCCATACACGTGCACACACACAGACGTATATATATATATATATATATATATATATATGTGTGTGTGTGTGTGTGTGTGTGTGTGTGTGTGTGTGATTATTTGTATGGGTTACGAAGAGGTAATTCCACTAGTGTACTTTCAAAAAACTCACTCAGTTTTCACCGTATGTGTGTTTATGTATGCGTGTGTCATTATATATGTATATATATATAAATATATATATATATATATATGTGTGTGTGTGTGTGTGTGTGTGTGTGTGTGTGTGTGTGTGTGTGTAGTGTAGTAGTGAGAGATAAAAAGAGAGTGAAATAGTTTTCACATATGTGCGCGTAACCTAATTGGATGTCAATTCACTTTCATTTCTGTGTTTTTTTTTCCTGTGTGTCAAAACGTCTACCTGTTGCCCACATGTAGAGGATTACCTTCTTTGATGAACGCTTTTAGCCACAGTTTCCGGTCGATTGCATGCAAAACGATTGGCCTCCTTCATTCACTTCTGCCCCATTTAACCCCTCTCAACTTATACACTTCCATATTGAACACGATTGGATCAGAAAAGAGATAAAAGTTTATACAAGATTTATTTGTTTGCTTCAGTTACTTTGATATATAGTTTTGCCTTTAGATACCATGACTTTCAGTTTCCGTCTAGTGACAGACAAGGAACGTTTTATTTAATGAAGCAAACACTCTATCTAAAGCGAAGGTTTTCAATTTTTCTAGCTACTGCTTCCTTGACCCCCAAGCGACTTCATCTTAACTACATTTGAAAACACTTCTTTCTTGTTATTAGAGGCTTACGATCATATCACGTTGAAACACCGGATCTAGTACCATCACTGTTAAGCAAGGATTGCGCGTTCGGATCCGGTCCGGATTGATTTTAATTTGCTCACGAAGTCGGCCAGATTTCAAAATTATAAGATATGTTGGGCTATGTAAAACACGGACAATTTTATTTCGAAACACTGTAATTTGAGAATAGTATTTTTTTCATTTGAACATGAACTATTGAAAGTTAAAGGGTT
>OZ010590.1:12584984-12604984 GCA_963932145.1 Acanthosepion lycidas
ATCCGGCCAGGAATGTTTTTAATTTGCTCGGCCTGATTCTAAAATGGTATGATATGTTTGGCTACGGCCTCTCAAAGTAAAGTTGCCAAAATGTGACACAGTCACATTCGTAATTAATTTTAAAGAAGATTCAATATTAGAGTCTAGTTGGCAGGAATCAGAATTGGATAACTTTTTTTATACGTGGAGAATTGTAATGGTTAGAATCAATACGGACATCAATAAAAGAGTTTTTTTCATTAATATTCAATTAAAGAAACTATACTCAGGTAATTGCTTTGAAGAGGTTAAAAATCATGCAGTTTCTGCGACCGGCTGCACTGTACACAGGTAATTTCTTTCTAGAGGGGCTAAAATTCATGCATTTTTGGTGGACTGTAACCTATGTGGTAGAACTGCATTCTCACGGTAGCTTTGGCTAACTTTGACGGCACAGGTAAGCTGCTTTAACCCGCCTTCCGTAGCCTAGATTATTTCTTTCTGTTGTGGCATGAACGATGGCTTTTCTCACTATTTTAGGGTAGCTCTGTACAAAAACAATTTAGATAATTTATTCGCTATAAAATATGTCTAGGATCATGCCCATTACTGCAATATTGGTCTACGGTAGGCCTACTAGTATTGCTCAGAAGGTGGAGGCGCATGATACACGAGCTATATAAAAAAAAGCAGGTTTTTCACAAAAACATTCAGGTGTTTTATTATAAATGAAGTAGGATTATATAAGAGTATATTAAATGAAATATGTGTTGTGCTAATTAGTAAAAGTTGTTTTTCAATTTTCCATCCCTGTATATATATATATATATATATATATATATATATATATATATATATATATATATATATATATATATATTTTGTTTGCTTCAGTTACTTTGATATATAGTTTCGCCTTTAGATACCATGACTTTCAGTTTCCGTCTAGTGACAGACAAGGAACGTTTTATTTAATGAAGCAAACACTCTATCTAAAGCGAAGGTTTTCAATTTTTCTAGCTACTGCTTCCTTGACCCGCAAGCGACTCCATCTTAACTACATTTGAAAACACTTCTTTCTTCTTATTAGAGGCTTACGATCATATCACGTTGAAACACCGGATCTAGTAGCATCACTGTTAAGCAACGTCGAATCTGGTCAGTACGTAGATCGGTAACCGTTTGAGAGTTTGTTATAAAACTTTATTTAATAAAAACACAGTTAAATTAAGCTACAGTTGCATTAACAATTTAGAAACAATAATAGACAAAATACCAGAAATCTCAGAAATGAAGACAATTTATTCGCTATAAAATATGTCTAGGATGATAACCATTACTGCAATATTGGTTTACGGTAGGCCTACTAATAAAGCTCAGAAGCTGGGCGCGCATGATACAGGAGCTATATAAATAAATCAGGTTTTTCACAAAAACATACAGGTGTCGTGCTATAAATGAAGTAGCATTATATAAGAGTATATGCAGTATATTAAATGGAATATCTGGTGAGCAAATTAGTAAAAGTTGTTGTTTTTAATTTTCCATCGGTTTAAATATATATATATATATATATATATATATATATATATATATATATATATATATGTGTGTGTGTGTGTGTGTGTGTGTGTGTGTGTGTGTGTTTACATACGTGCATTTCAGGAAATATGTGTGAAACGATCAAAACTCCCGGTTTATAAAACACCGAGAATAAACCAATCTATTTCGCTATACAACGCACGAAGTCGAATCACTACCTGACTACCTGGATATTCCAGTTGTAAGGAGGAAGTTTCAGACAGCATTTTGCCAAGAACCAATGCTAGTGGAGCAGACTCCCGCGTGGATGTTTTCCCGAACGCTGCAATCTTAACCACTTCATGTCAAAGGTCAATAGATATCTATCCTCCATATCCACGTAATCCTCACTTCCCACTTCCTACTCTCACATTTATAACTCACACACCTGATCCAGAAGTACTCTATCTTGAGTGGCACTTGAGTTTAATTATTTCTGAACAAGTTTGGCGCCATTCATGACATCCATATGAAAGACTCAATCTGACGAGGCTATTTAAGAACATGACACCAGTTTTCAGATTAATGTTTAGCAATAGTACACCAATATATCTGTCAAAATGCTTTAAGATCATAAGTTATCATTTCATTAAAGCTAACATTTATTTTTTAACAAAATCACAGAGATGCACACACACACACACACACATATATATATATATATATATTTGTGTGTGAGTGTGTGTGTGTGTGTGTGTATAATGGACTCTCCCTTCGATTTCGACGTATGAGTATCTGACAGCTTAATTGATTCAGTTATGAAGTTTTGTGCGATAATCTTAAGTGGCACTTAAGAGTCGCTAGTGATTTACAAACGAGGCCACATATGAAGCAAGAGTGAAGATTGTGAGATGAGATCACTGTTAGATTGGCTGACCTTTTAGATCTTGCTATCGCTTCTTGAAGATGATTCAGACAAGCAGATTGAAAACCACTGAGTTTACTAAAACACGTGGACATATATATGTATATATGTACGTGTGTGTGTCTGTGTGATGATAAGAATACGGACACTTTAATTATCAATTTTGTTTATATATATATTTTCTTTTACATATATATATATATATATATATATATATATATATATATATATATATATATATATATATATAGCGGAGAAGGTTTCGTTCTGATGAGATGAACATAATTATAATCGAAATGGATAATTAAATTCTCTGTCTTCTTATTATCATTATAATGCTCTGTAGTTTACATTGAGCTCTCCCTGGATTTATATCCTCCTCGGAATATCCCCTTCCAGTCACAAATTGGCAGAACGTACGTACATATATATATATATATATATATATATATATATATATATATATATATATATATATGACAATAGGAAAACTGTAGTATTAGCCGACGCGTTTCGCAAATTTGGACATTTTTTTTTTTCGTTTTTGCCGTGAAAAAGTCCACATTCAACGAAACACCTCGGCTAATATTACAGTTTTCCTATTGTCTTTTATATATATAAATATTGTCTTTTTCTACAGGTTAACTTTGAGAAATTTTCATATATACATATATATATATATATATATATATATATATATATATATTTCGATTATAGGTGCAGTTAAAATTATAATTACATGAATCATTCTTACAAAAAACAAATATAGAGGTTAATGATTTAAATGGCGAGAATACATCTACGCAAACAATTTCAATAAGTTACACTAACCCCGAACCTGTATATGAATGATATGATCCCTGTTTATAAATTCCAGTAGCATAAGGTCTTTTTAATTTTTACAAGCTTTCGTCTGTTCCTACAGACATCCTCAGGTATGGAAATAGATTTGTTCTTGTTTTTTAATTCTCGGTAGTAAGAGGACAACGGAAATATAGATGTAATCCGAAAAAATGCTCTGATAAATGTGTTATTGTTTTGGAACGTGCGGTCGCAACGCTGAGGTTGTGAGTTTTTGTACAAATATAGTAATAAGAGAATTCTTTTTTACTGGTAGGTTTTCCGTCAATGTGGCATGAACTATATTGTTCAATAATTACAGGAATGTCACACTTATCTGAAAGTTGCACGTTGGATCAGTTGTCTATTTATTTTATGTAAATTCTTTTCATGACGTCTTATCATTAAACGAAGAAAGAAAATCACAATATTGATCCATATTTTCTTAATACAATCTAAGCTTTCGGCTTACATAAGCCATTATCAATTACTGTACAATATATTAAGCAATATACAGACAAGACAGTGATAATAGTATGTTATTGCTTACATAGATGATTTCCAAGCAATGATAAACACGTGCATATAAGATACTAGAAGCGAAAATCGCACCGCAGCTCATGACGTCACACATGACCACGCAAGAGTGAATTCGAGAAGTATTAAGTATGGGATGCCGTTGGTATAAACCAATGGCTTCTGTTACCAATTATAGACATTTAAGGATATTTGTAGAGATTCCATAGTTGATTTTACATATACATATATATATACGTAAATATATATATATATATATATATACATACATACATACATATATATATATATATATATATATATATATATATATATAGCGAGAGAGAGAGCGACAGAGAGAGACAGACAAACAGACAAACAGACAGACAGAGACAGATCGAGGTGCGGGAGATGTATGACAAAGTGTAAAAACTTTTCGTATATTACTGTAAAATCCATCCGTGTTTTTTAAAATAATTAATATATAATGGAACATGTCCGATATTGTGATTTCTAACATTTACATCAGAACTTGTAAATTTATACTTTGAATCAATATTCATAAAAAAACTATCAAATGCCTAATTTGTAAAAATGTCGCCATTTGTATTTGGCGCGACAACTTAATTTGTTCTTTGATGCACGACGAAAGGGACGTGTAAAGTGAAAAAAAAAACGGTTTATGTTGATGGAGTTGCGTCAATTTGAAATCTAAGAAACTGCTCTGAACATAAAACAAAGAATAAACAAGAAAGAAACCTGATTGGTTTAATAGTTTTAAGTTGTTGAGTGTCACAAAATGGCGTATGGCGGGGGACGTGCCTTGAAAAGAAAGTAAAGAAAAGAAAAAGAAAAGAAGAAAAAAAAAGAAAGAGAGTGTATAATAAATAATTAGAAGAAAAATCTCCAATAGTGGATATTTGCTATTTAGTAAAGACCCTTTAGTTTTCCAGTTTTTTTCTTGATAAACATCAATGCGTCAATTCTTTTCTACCAATTCATCATGTCGAATGGCAGAATTCTTAACCGTATGCAAATTTCGAACTCTTAAAGCTTGTTTTTAATTTACCGTATTTAACGGGCTAAAAGACGATTGGTCATTTCACCGACATTTCTGTAGGGTACATTCAAACAAAATAAACCACACGTTTTTTATATATTTAAGTCTTTGAGCCGTGCGTTCCTGAACAATTATAACCCTTTTGCCTGAGCTCCTGTGTCAAAACTCGCAAATAATTAGCATGTAATGTTTCAAGATAGATATCAAAATTGTTACAAAAAATATAACTTCCTGATTGCTACCCTGGCGGTCCAGGTTGAGACTCTGCACGCTTCACGGTAAAAACGATCTCAATATTAGAACAACAAAAATAATATAAAAAAGGGAGCTTAACCCTTTAAGCCATGTGTTCCTGGACAATTTTAACCTTTCTGCCTGAGCTTCTAAGTCAAAATTCGTAAATAATTGGTATGTAATGTTTCATGGTAGATATAAAAAATAGTTACAAGTGTTTACCTACCGTCATTGTTCTCTACCACTGTTCAACCGGTGGCTGGGCATTACGTCATTTTTTATACCACCGGTAAAACGGTGGTCAGGGCTCAAAGGGTTAAGAATATGCAAAGGTAACGTAACGATTATCGGCGCGGAATTTGGAATTGTCGAGCTGAGTTCAAATTCCTGCCCATTCTGTTGCGTTCACTTTCACACAAACGGTTATAAAAAAATGTAATTTTATTTCTTCTCCTTCCAGCTAGGTATTAAATAACAAGATAAACTGCGCTTTCTAGCTTTCTAGCTTTAGGTGGCAACCAGTCTAGGAGAATGATAACTCCGGATTAAAAACCGTAGAAATCAACGAGAAATCGCTCTACAAACTTCGCCAAGAAATCATAAGAATTTACAAAAAAAAAAAAGTATCAATAGAGAACTATGATCGCCTACATCCTCAAAAAAAGAGCATTAACTATTTTTAATTTTTAAAGTACGTTATCGGTACATTGCAAAAGATTATAATAGCAGAAAACATTACGGTATATAAAAAGCAAGCTAGTAGTTTATTTATTATGAAACATTAAAAATGTATTATATATATATATATATATATATATATATGAAGAAATATAGTTTTAAGGTGTGCTATATTTATGGGATAAAGTGCTCAATATCAGAGATAGAGCGTATTTAAATATAAATATAAAAGTGAACATTGAAATCAATACTCAAAGGCCTCTGAGTGTTGACTTGAATGTTCACTTATATATATATATATATATATATATATATATATATATATATATCAGAAACATTACTATATATAAAAAGCAAGCTAGTAGTACATCATGAAACATTAATAACTGCTATATAAATAGCAGAAAACATTACTGTTTATAAAATGCAAATTAGCAGTACATTATGGAAGATAAAAATTTTTATATACACTCTTGTGCAAATGAATTGAAACAACCGATTTAGTTTCTTTTCTTTCACCATCCGGTCAGTTTTAGATCCACTGGAGTGACAGGGTGCAATTGATTTCTATTTTTCCCCAGATTAGGTCATTTGCAGTGGTGTGCACTAATATGAATCTATTTTGGGGATGTATGATGAAATTTGTTTGGCCTTGAAAAACATTGCGACATCATATTTTTATCACGCCCAGGCACTATTGTCACGACTGTCGATTAGTTGTCCTACGTTACTCCAAAGAAGCGCAAGAAAATTGCAACGCTGCACGAACATACTCGCAAGCCTTACCAAGCAAATCAAAGTACTATCGATTGACCGGAAACTCTCCTGATTTAAATCTAATCGAGAATCGGTGGTCAAGCTGCAAGTAAAGACTTTGTGCAATGGACATACGAAGTACTAACATGTGCATTGGGTTATGTTTTATTGGAAAATACATAAAAAAGTAAATAACGGAATTATTCGTTTTGTTTCAATTCGAATAGTATAGCTGAAGATTTAAGTAAGAAATGCCAATACTGTAAACATCCCGCATGATTCGGGCAATAAAAGAATCCCGGAGAAATAAAAGCAGAAAACAATTTATAAGAACACAAGCTAACACTATATTTGAATATACGCCAAAATATTTTAGCTATTAGTAGTATTTCTTTGCAAGTATGTTTCTTCTGTAGTTACCAGCTATTTAATGATAGGAGTGTTTTACACATATTTTGGTACGATCTATCAGCTGGTACCGACGAATGTCACCCGTATTCAGTACGATAATTACTTTTTACGTGTTCATAATAATATATGTAATAATAGAATCCCATCTAAAGGTTATGCGTTTATCAAAAGTTGTTACTATATCAAGTATTGGCATCTAGGTTCCACCCGTTTATTGTTGAAATAGTTAAATCCAACCGCCACTTCTACTGCGACTGTTTCTTTTTCCGTACTTCTAGTCTGTGGGATTCCCCTCGGCTTACGTCGTTCCCTGATAGTTACAATCTTCAAAAATTAAAATGCAACGGGAATCACCATCTTAAATTCCATTAATCTTTTTTCTTTCCTATTTCTCTCTATACTCAGTCATTTCTCTCACTTTCACTCCCTGTAAACCTTTGCGTACTAGTGGCATTTCCAGCTTGCTTGTGGTAAAACAAAAAGCACATTTGCCTTTGAGGCATAAGTCTCGTATACTCTTATCTGACTAGTTGTTAGGATGGAAATATAGTGCTTTGTGTACCAGCACCGCTTTTTTACTCTCGCTCAATAATAATAATAATGATGTCGTTTCAGTAAATAATGACGAAGACCAGTTACGATGTAAGTCCCGGGGAAGAAGGACGTCACTAGCCCACATCGGTAGGTCTTACATGGAAAACCACATAGCCTCATCAGGTTCATAGAGAAACCGCTGTACCCCCTGTTTTCCCTTAGGGAAATATTACAAGTAAGACTACCGTTTCACCCTGCTTGTTGTTGTAGACATGTGCTATAGTTTCTCTGCGTCGGATATCTATAAATCTGTATATATCATTTTGTGTGCAAATTAGCGTCATAAAACTCTCTCTGAGAACAAAGTATGTTTGTCATTTCTTTTCTTTCAGTTATTCCGTTCCGTCCGTGAAATGATGTGTTATGAACTTTCACCTTTGAGCTGCAATAGACATACTAAGTGTCCTGTTGTATCAGTGTTTTATCACTATGAAGTTCAAGGTCTATTTCATAGATGTTTGCCATTGACATTTATTTCGGTCCTATGGACTTTCCTTTCAGGCGAACAGTAAGCTTTACTCTTGGTTTGGTTTAATCTGTTTTGTTTTACGATATATCAACATCAATGGGTTATTTACTACCGTCTGGTAATATTTTCTTTCTTTAAAAATGTATTGCTGGTAAAAAAAATTTTCTTCAAACATTCATTGCTCGTATTAAAACGTATTTTTGCACTTTCATAGTTTTTTACCCCTTTTGGTGGTTTAACTATTTATCCATAGCTGGGACCCTGACAGGCGCTACCAACCCATTTCAGGGTAGACCTGAAAATACCAGCAATTGGGAGGTGCTTCTACGCTTCTCAAAACCTCCTGATTAGTGGCCTTGCTGTTGGATGTAGATTATCGTCTTATTAGTGGGGGGGGGGATCTTACCCATCTGCAGATTTCCAGTCAGCGTATTCTGAAGCCCCAGCCGACAGGGCGACTTTACTGGTGTTTTTTTTTTGTTTGTTTTTTTTCCACAATATCAGGTTCTAGTTTAACTGAATATGTATGCACATTCATATGTTTCTGAGAAGAAGATTTATTTTATTCTATCTTCTTTTATGTGATAGGAATGTTGGTTTACTGTATGGTGCTAGACAATCTTTCTCGCCAGAATCCCTTTTACACATTTACAAGTCTAACATTCATCCTTGCTTTGCATATTGCTGCCACATTTGGTTTGGAGCTCCTGCCATATATTTAAAGATACATGATAAAATCCAACGAATAATCTGCAATGTCATTAGACCTGACCTGGCATTTCGGCTTCAGTCTCTTTCCCATCGTCGTAACGTAGCTTCTCTGTGCCTTTTCTATAAATACTTTCAAGGTAATTGTTCTGGTGAAAGAAAGTTGGTTTACTCGACCACTTTTCTCGTTCGTCAAAATCGGCATCTACTATTCATCCGTGCATTATTACCGCATCTGGTTTGATTCATCGGCTATTTGGCCTTAGATTCTCGAAAGAATACAAAATAGAATATGTTATACCATCAGTCTTGACCAGGCATCTCGGCTTCAGTCACTTTCCCTCCACCATAACGTAGCTCCCCTCTGCCTTTTCTATAAATATATTCATGATAATTGTTCCGGTGAACTTTCCTCTAAAATACCCCGACACTATGAATTTCAGCACAATACTAGTTTGGCGGCAAGGTCCCATCATTTTACAATTGCAATAGCTCGATGTAACGTCCTATGCTAACAGTTTCTTCTATCGCACTTCTCGCTTGTGGAACACGGCTTCTTGCATCAATTTTTTGATCTTCAAAAATGTAAATGCAATGTCAATCGTTATTTTCTGTCTAATTAATTCTTGTTCTTTTATTGTTTTTTCTCTTAAATAGTATTTATTTTTTCTCATAATCTCTAACGCTCAGTAACCTCTTTGCGTCTTAGTGACTTTATTGCCTTGCTTGTGATGACAGCCCACCTATTGCTGGCATTTTCTAACCTGTCTCCTAATTTTAAGAAATTTTTGTGGTGTCATTTAATTACTGATATTAAGTATAATTGTCCTTTTTGTCTCCATCTTCTCTGAAACTTCATGGTATTATCGAAATCTTTCTGTAGAACCACATCTCTGTTACTACAAGTGTCTTCTTCATCTGCGAGGGGATTGTCCAGCATTCACAGCCATATAGAAGGACTGATATTACACAACATTTCAGTACTCTTTTCTTTGTTTATAACGAACTATTTAGGTTTTTGAATATTTGCTTAGCTTTTGGAAGACATCTTTCCTATCCCAATGCTCATCTGGATATCAATATCGTACTTTCCGTCCTACGTTAAAATACTTCTCAGATATCTAAATTCTTTGATTTTGGTATCTCCAATTTAACGAAAAACAGGCGAAGGCGAAAACGATTTTACAAACCGTTTAATAAAAGTCAGAATATGATACAAGCATTAAGAATAAGAAACAACGGTTTTGTTCTTTAATGCTAAATGTTATTTCAAATCACCGGCTTTATGTAAATATTTGCCATTTTGGAAGATGTTTCAAGGCAATGACCCTCAGTGTATTCCAATGTCATGTTCTTTGTTTATCTCAGCCCCACCTAGATGCAAGCCGGCATCAGCTGTTACCACGTCATAAAAAATAAGCCAATAGAAATACTCCCGTTCGACAACCAAAAATAAACAGTCTTTTCAAAGAAGTGTATTAATTAAACGTTGAACGTAAAACATCAAATCCAGCCTGCTTTTATTTTCTTCAGTCGATCTTCATTGTTATTTTCACAAAGTTGTCTGTTAAGGTTAATATCATTTGGAACGGGGCATTTTTACCCTCTTGTTTCATATATACATATCAGAATACGTGAGTATATTCAAAGAAAACTACGTTAGTCTATACAAAGAAAATTGAATTAACAGAGATCAAATGACAACTGATGTTGTTTATTGCCATTTCGTACTATTGCCCTTATAGCTCTTTGTAGAATCGTCAGATATTGTAACAAAAATATCTCGTTACTCGTATGCCACGATATTTAACGGGAAAGAGAATGCTTCAGAGTGAAATAAAGTTCTGTGGAGAACTGTGATCACCTACGTCCTACAGAGATATGACATTAAAAAAAAAAATTAACAAGTTTAAAGCAAACTATCAGTACATTAAACAACATTATAAAATCACTTTGACCATAAGAGAAAACATTACTGTATATAAAAAGCAGGCTAACAACACAGAATTATGCTAGCCTTTTGCTGCTCTATCGCTATTTCCATGAAAAATGTTTTGCCAAGCTACATTTTCGAGTTCAATCAATTCTAACCCTCTAGCTATGACACACCATGCTATGTATATTGAATCGAACCATCCTCATGCTCTTTGTATTTCATTAGTAATAAAGAAGTTCCACGCGAACAGCTTCTCAAGAACCGCTACTTTATGGAACCGACTCTCAAGAGGTTGCTTTTCCGACCACTACAATCTTAATATGCTCAAGCCTAGGGTATATCGTTATCTTTCACACATATCCTACGTTTTTTATTTCTTAATCTTGCCGCGCATACAACAACCTCCTTCAGTAACCCTCTAGCTTGAGTTGCTCTTAGGCTTGTATAGATTGAACATTAGTAAAAAAAAAAAAAATGTAGTTGAAAAATAGTGGGTTAATTTCATATTGCCTTCTTCGCGGTTTTGAATTCAAAATTCTCCTTCTAGACAGGTTGCCCCTAACATTTTAAAATCATTTCACCGCAAGGAATGCGATAATGTGACTAGGGCGCAGGCGGTTACAGGAAGTGAGAGAGAATGAGAAAACTTTAGTGAGGAGAAGTGAAGCAAAGGACAATAAAGGAACAGGATTTCAAGAAGACATATTATAATTGGCGTTGCATTTAGATTTTTGAAGATTATAGATGTCGGGGAAGCAAGAAATCGTAAAGGAGTTCCACATGCGAGAAGTACGAGAAAAGAAACTATTATAATAAAAGAGACGATTGCATCTAGCTAGTTCAATAATAAAACGGCGAGACCTAGTTGCCAGTCTAATAGAACGCTTAAATTCATGCAGTCGAGGCAGTAACGAAAAAATTAATGAAAATATTTGTAAAAAGGACATAAGGAAGCTATGTGATGTCATGAGAAAGTGACTGAAGTCGAGATGCCAGATCAGGACCGATAACATTGCAGATCCTTCTTTGAATTTTGTCGAGATATATAACAGGAGCATCAAACCAAATATGGCATCAATATTCGCTGCAAGGACGAATGGTAGATTTATGAATGTGCCAGAGGGATTCTGACGGGAAGAATTGCTTGGCACGACACAGTGAACTAACTTTCCTAGTAGTAAATCTAGCAGTTGATTCAATGAAATCACTCCTCTTCATGTCAGAGAAAAATGTGAGTCTATGAAGGCGTAAAGTGTTGCTCTCCTGGAGTTTAACACCCGTCTACGCTGATGGCAGGCAGAAAAGGTTCACTGTAGTAATTAAATGAAAGCTGTTTTGTTCTGTGGGTTTTGAAATTTACAAGCCATTCCTTGCCCAAGTTAACCACTAATTGGCGGTCCATTTTGCAAGCGGTTAGTTTTACTTTGTCGGACTTGCTCCTAAGACAGAAGTAAATATTCGTGTCATCTCCATACCTACTTGCAGTAATTAAGGTAGGTGATTCTTTTATTTACTAAAACAAAATATGATTTTGTATGATAAACCTTTACACGTAAGTGCTTAATTTTTGTCAAAATAAAAGAAAATACATTGTAGTTAGTGAAATTTTATCTTTTACTTTAAAAAATAAAAAAATATCTCATTTTTGGGTGTTTTTTTAAGGAATTCTGGGTGGTTCCAAAAATTAATGTATCGGTTCCCGAGCTAAATAAAATCAAATTCGAACGATCAATAATTACCAATGCCCAACCAAGCTGTTGATTCTGGTTTTTTAAGCCACGACAAGACATTTTTTTTTAAGAATAATTCGTTATGAATAGTGAATTACACCACCCGCACATCCTCCTCGAACCAAGTCAATGCTTATAGACTCAAACATTGAAAAAGAATGACTTATTTCAACATTAAAAAATCCAACAACGGTTGTAAACATACATACCCGAATATAATTCGACTTCATACACGGGATGCGGTGGGTAAATTGTCGCCATTTTATATTTTTAATTTTGCGCATGGGCGTTATTTGTTTTTGATTTTGTAGACTGCATAGTATGGTAGGTAGGGTCGGTTGGGCACCGTCTCTGTGAAAAACAGCACCATGACGCAATTCACTCCTCCAGAAATTTGAAAACGGCATACTGTCCTGGAAGCTCTAATACGAACATTTCAAAGTGTTTGGATGTCAATCTGAGGGCAGTTCAGAGGATTCGGAAAGAGTTGGATGAGTCTGAAGGTGATTACAAAGGTGTTTGGAATTATCACTAGTAATGGCGACGTTATGCCTCCATTCATCTTCATACAGAGCCTCAGACTCAACACAGAGACATACATCAAATGCTTTGAGGAGGTAGTGATGACCTAAGTCAAGAAGGCTGCTGCTGGAAGACCCTATTATCTTACAACAGGACTCTGTATCATACCACACAAGCAGGAGAACATAGTCATGGCTGTCAGACAATTTCTGCAACCACATCAACCCTCACATCTCGCCACCTAACACTCCAGACTGCAACTCTTTTGATTATTATGAGTGGGGCGCAGTTGAGTGAGAGACCCAAAAAACTCCTTGTAACACCAAAGACGAACTGGAGGCCAGGATCATGGCAACATACACCAGCTTAAACAAGGAGACCTGACAAGAATAGTTGCAGGAGATTTCGAAGTCATCTGGAGGCTGTGGTTGAAGCCGAAGGCGATTTTATTGAATAAATTTACTCTTTAGTATTTGAAGATATTTTTGTGTAATTTTGGTAAATATACGTTAAAATGAGATGTCAGTGCTATTTTCGTTTTTGTGTAATTTAAACGACAATTTATCCAGAAAAAATTAACCGTGTATAGTACAAAGAGTCACGGAAAATGAATGATTTTTAAGCTCTTCAAAAAAACATTATCTGTATATAGTTCGAGCTTCTATGAAAAGTCACACTATACTTGAGTAAATGCGGATATATCATACAATCAATCAAACCAACTCACACGTCGATAATTCGTGTAGATATTGCAGATTTCTACAAATAAATCTTCTGGGTATTGGTAGGACATAGAATCAGTTCTCTGGAACTAATCTTCCACGGGTGAGGAGCCGACACGCCTTTTCAATCAGTAATGACCGAAGCAAACTCATTACTGTCTCCACCAAATGTTTTCATGGGTCAGCAGATGACACTGATGTTTTGAATCCAGTGGGGAGGGGGGTAAAAAAACAATGCAGCGAACCTGCTTTCCAATGCTGAAAGTCAGCATTCGAAATGTGACATGATGAATAGAACCGGAAGCCACAATTGCGCCATTCGAACAGGAAATATATCGATATATAAAAAATATTGCTGGCGTCACAAGTTTTGACACATATTTAGACTTGTGCAAAAGTTGCCTTTGACCATTAGAAACCATTTAAATAGATACATACATACATACACAAAATAGATATATTTGTATGCACGTATGGGTATATATATATATATATATAGATAGATAGATAGATAGATAGATAGATATAACAGATATATATATATATATATATATATATATGTGTGTGTGTGTGTGTGTGTGTGTGTGTGTGTGTGTGTGTGTGTGTGTGCAAATATGTAGAAAAATAGGAAAGAACATGTTAGGTAAATAATCCGGAGTTCCTTAGTATTTTTGTTTTTATTTTTTAAAAAACAGTGCTCCATACAGAAGTAGAGTTTAAATTATAATTAATTTTTAAAAAAATATGATTCCTTCGCTACATAAAAGTTCTCATGTTTCAAAAACAAGAGCAAAAAACCTCAATATAATTATTAAAATTAAATTGAATTAAAGTATCAAGCTATGTTTCATCCTCAAGCCAAAATTCAGGATATCTATCTATCTATCTATCTATCTATCAAAATGTAATATATAATTATATTGAGGTTTTTGGCTATTGTTTTTGAAACATGAGAACTCTTATGTAGCAAAGGAATCATATTTGTTTTAAATAATTATAACATATATATATATATATATATATATATATATGTGTGTGTGTGTGTGTATGTGTGTGTTCAAGTCTATCTAAAATTGCCTTTTTCCAGTAGAAGCCATTTAGATAGATTGATAGATAGACAGATACATACATACGTACATACATACATACATGCACACAGATAGATATATCTGTCTATGTATATATGTATGTATGTATCTATCTATCTAAATTACTTCTATTGGACAAAGGCAATTTTAGATATATACATACATACATCCATATATATATACATATACCTGTATGTATGAATGTACGTATGTATCTATCTATGTCTTTTCAGGTCTATCTATCTAAAATTGTCTTTGTCCTTAGAAGTCATTCAGACAGATGGATACATATATACATACACACAGATATATGTATCTATGTATCGATCTATCTATCTATCTATCTATCAAAATGACTTAGACAAAGACAATTTTAGATAGATAGATAGATAGATAGATAGATAGATAGATAGATAGATAGATAGATAGATAGATCTGAACACACTTCGGTAGATATGAAGTGACTGATGTAGACAGAGAGAGGGGTGTGGCAGAAGTAGGAAGGGTTACTGGGTTCCGTACGGTGTTAGAAAAGGAGCAGAGAAGGGGTTTTCGAGCACGGTTGATAAACACCGACAATAGTCACCGACAAAGCTCAGAGCACGGAGTGCGGGCAGGTGGAAGCTTTTTTCAAAATTAGGTCATTTATGTGGAGTGGGCTTTACACTACGCACAAATAAAAGCTTTTCCTACTCTCTCTCTCGCTCATATATATATATATATATATATATATATATATATATATCGTTATATTTTAGTTGGTACACATGTTTGAGTAGATATCTCTGTTTTAAAAAGAAATCAACGTCCTCCGAGCTCGAAATCGAATGCTGTAACAAAGAAAATGCACATACCGACTGGAATCAAACCTTCAAGCAAAGTGCGCACCACCGTTAAAACAGAAGTCATCAGAGAAAAATACTTTGGTAGGACTTTCGAACTCTAGGCCGGTGAACATTAATTAAACAGTTTTAAAAACATCAATGTCTACTCAAACGATACTAATATATAACGTTTAATAATGATACATATCGTATTATAAAATCTATTAACTGCTTAAAAAGAGGATCGAGCTTAGAACTTTTCAGTATATGTTTTGTTTCGTTTTTTAAGGTTTATCAACCCTTTACAGGTTATTCAAAGGCAGATAATATTTTTAGATTCTAAGGAACTTTTTTTAGTGATAAATAATGGTTTAGTGATACAAGATTTAATAATTGACCCATAACTGGAGGAGAAACGTTAGACTGATAGCTTTCCCAAGGGTATATGCGCATAAGTGAATATAACGGACCCAACAGGAATTAGAACTCGGCTCTCCGATTAACAATTCTGAGTCATTATCCATTGCACCACCTGCACATCCATGTTTACAGCACCTGCTATACCCAAGCAGTTATCCTCGTATAAAATATACACAATCACCTCCCATTGGGTGATATTTAGTAAATGCATTTCGCAAACTAATTCGATGTAACGAATTAGATCATCCCATTGTTCTCCTCTACAATGACCTTGTGTCAGACTATACTAAGCTTAATAAATGTGTCTGCATCCCCGTGGCGCAATGGTTAAGAAGCGAGATTAATAAGTTCGTAGTCTGACATGGAGATATTAAATGAAAATAGATGTGTGTATGAGTGATTAATACGCCACTGAATTAAGTGCACTTACACAGAAGAAGATCCTGCTGAAAAATATTTAATCCTTAAAATCTGTTTGCAACCTGCTCAGGCAAATTTTCATTTCTTCAACACACACGGGACCAACCTGGTTTATATTGCATCTATGCTGTGTGGAACTTAGTTACAGTTTCTGGGGAAGAGTGTCTAATTGACGTGATCAATAGTTTGAACAAAACCAATACACTGAAACCCTCGGTCACGATGACTTGTGAATCTGCGCTAGCACAAACATCGACGGATACCGAATGGTTTGGTTTGCTCAGTTTCATCCAACAGTCTTGGATCAAACGTGTTGTGGTTACGCAGGAACTTGTCAAAAGCACAATTCCCTAGAATCATCTAACACACACTGATAACATTAAGGTCATCTTCTTGAGAAAATTGACCATGGTGAGAATCGAACCCGAGTCTCATGGTGGGAACGTGAAGGATCTAATTACTCAGAGTTCTTATATATAAACATATATATTCTATATATACATGTAAATGATAGGATAAGAAACAAAAAAGGAAACGTTTATGAACGTAAGTTTCGCTTTTATTAAAACTTCAACAGAAAATGATACCCGGAAAAAGAGAAATTCTGATATTTTTTTTTATTTTTATGTTGTTCTATTTTAATTGGTTAAGCTGATTTCACTTGCATTTGATTGCCAAGCAACGTTCGTGTGTATAATTTTATTGTAAGTGTATCACAATTCTAGTTTGTCTGTGCAAGATAACGTATATTTGTATAATTATCTATGTTTGTGTCTGCGCATGCGCGTATGTGTGTTTAGTAGGCATTATCTATGTTTGGTGGTTGTCTGCATGTTTATTTGGGGTCGTTTTTACGTAACACCGGTTGTGTTAATGGTAGATAAAAATGCGTCAGATTCTTTTAAAATGGATATAATAAAGGTTGGTTATGTAATATAGTGTTTTTGACGTGTGTTTATAGTTAGTAAAATGTTTATCAGGATTCCCTCGAAATATTTTCAGCGTAGAGAATTATGTTTTTTTTTTTTGTTTTTTTTTGTTGTTTAATTAGGGTTGCACTATTTATATTATTCGGACTATTGTCCTCATTGTTGCCATATTTATCACAACGTTCCGACCGTTGTACGCTCCGGCCTTCTTCAGGTGGTTAGAATGTCGAACTGAACTCTTTATTTCGCTCGCTGGGGTAGACTGTTCTAGTTCCACGTGCCATGTCTAATGGATGTCAATTATCAGTAATCTTCTGTTCACCCCTCTAACTTGAGTTAGACTGCTTGATCCGTCAGCATTTAAAAAAATATTTAAAGATGAAAAAGATGGATAAGACGAGAATAAAAATTGCCCAATTGTGACCTATGACAATGCACGCCTTTTTCATTCCACGATTCATCGCTCAATAGTTGCACCTCCTTGTTTAGGAGATTTTGAAGTATCCATCTGATTTAATAAATATGTTGCTTTAATAAAATGTTCAAATGCTTCGACTACTTCGTCACTCTAACAGGATTTTTTGTTACGTATGAAAAGCTCAACGTAAGTTAGTTTTAGAGAATGAGATAAAGTTTTAGAGAATGAGATAAAGCTGGCTTAGAATTACGTCCGTGGGAAATCGTAGAAAAAATCGGATTTTACTTTTATTTAAAATTTGATATTTTTTGTTGTTTCTTTTTTTTGTGTGTAATTCATCAAAATATGACATTTCATATGGGGCAACTTAATATTTCTGTTCCACCCTGTATATCTTTTATATTGTGCATGCTGATATATATATATATATATATATATATATATATATATATATATATATATATGGAGTAAAATAAAAATACGAGTAGACACTATAAAACGTTTGAAGTAATAAAATGTCGAATTAAATTAAATCCATTCCATTAATTCATTATATATATATATATATATGTGTGTGTGTGTGTGTGTAATTATATATATATATGTGTAATTATATATATATATATGTAATTATATATATATGTAATTATATAAATGTAATTATATATCTATATATAATTATATATATATACATGTAATTATATATATATATATAGGGCATTTATTTCAAATACAAATAAACAATATAAAATGTTTGAAGTAATAAAATTTTGAAGTAAAAATATAACTCGCAATATATATATATATATATATATATATATATACATATATATGTGTGTGTCTGTGTGTGTTTGTGTGTGTGTGTATAAGTGAACATTGAATCAACACTCAGACGCGACAGGCTGTTCCATGCTAGACGCAATCGTCAGGCCGTCTGAGATTGCGTCTAGCATGAAACAGCCTGTTATGTCTGTGTGTTGACTTCAATTTTCACTTTTATATCTATATTTACATGCGCTCTATCTATGATATTGAGCACCTTATCCCATAAATATAGCACACCTTAAAACTATATTTCTTTATATATATATATATATATATATATATATATATATATATATATAAAGAAATAAAATTAATTTATTTTACTTATTTTTTATTATTTATTTATTATACTGTATTAACAGCCTGTTCAAATTAAACCGACGTGTAACTGCAGAATAAACAACGAATGTCCATTAAACGTTAATTGCTTACAAAAAACGTAATATACCAAACCACGACAAAATCACCACATAATGAAAAAAATATATACATAGGAATAACTGAAGGACACTGGATACTAAGAAATTATGCACTCAAAACATCTTTCACAAATAGTAAGTACCTGAACAGCACAATGATTTCTAACTATATCTGGGAAATTAAAAACAAAACGCACATCACACCAAAAATATCTTGGAAAATAAAGAAAAGATCATCAGCCTACAACAACCAATCCCAAACTTGCAAACTTTGCTTGGAGGAAAAAATAGCTATCATTACTTTCCCAGATCAAAATAAATTATTAGATAAACGATTCGAGCTCATCTCAAAATGCAGACATGGAAACAAATTTTTACTACGTTACTTAAAATTCGAAAACTGAGAAAATAAAATAAAATAAAATAAAATAGATAAATAAATAATAAACAAAATTACAATAAAATAAATTAACCCAAACAAATTACCAAATCACATCCGTTAGAATAGACGAAAGAGAATAAATAAATAAATAAATAAAAACAAAATCAATGAACCCAAATAAATAAATTAAATAATAAACAAATTAACAAACCATTATGACCAAAATATTAGTTAGACTATAAAAATCAAACCAAAAATCAGAGGAAAAACATAGCTGTAACAGTTATATAACGCTAAAAAATACTACGTTACTTAAAAATCGAAAACCGAAAAGAGTAATTAAAATATACAGTATAATAAATAATAAAAAAAACAAGTAAAATAAATTAATCTAAATTAATCCAAATAAATAGATAAACAAACTAACAAACCGATCCCGATAAATTCACCGTTAGAAAAAACAAGTAAAGATAATCAATCCAAATAAATAAATGAAGTAATAAACAAATTAAAACTTCTCCCGCCAAAATAATAGTTAGAATAAACTACAGCAATCAACCCCAAAATTGAATAAATAGCTTTAATTATCTTCCCAAACCAAAACAAAACTATTAAATAATTTTTAGTACGATAATAAAACACAGATTAAAATAAAAATTAATATATATATATAT
>OZ010590.1:12609984-12654984 GCA_963932145.1 Acanthosepion lycidas
TTTTCCATTCACTACTGTCTTAACCATTTCAAGTCTAGGGTCAAAATTATCTATCCTATATATCCTCATAATGTGAATCTCTTACACCCTCTTGCATACTCTTACGACATTCTGATTCAGTAACTCTCTACTTTGAGGGACTCTTGAGCAACTGAGTGAATAATAGTGTAAAAAGTATTACTCTTGGGAGTCTAATAAGTCACTTGATATCAGATGGCAACTGGCAAATAGATATATGACCGATTTTTTTTTTTTTGTTTTATGCGTCTAAGTTCTTTTTAAATAATCAATATTTTCTTTTTTCATTATCATATA
Organism: Acanthosepion lycidas; assembly: GCA_963932145.1. Taxonomy (NCBI): domain Eukaryota; kingdom Metazoa; phylum Mollusca; class Cephalopoda; order Sepiida; family Sepiidae; genus Acanthosepion; species Acanthosepion lycidas. Next base: position 12,610,300 of record OZ010590.1, read on the forward strand.
AACCAGGGTGTGGTGACAAAATCACAACCCGCAAGCCACATGCGGCCCTCTGACCTTTAATTATGTTGCTTGTGCAAATATGTTGGTGAGCTCCTTTGTTCATTACAATTAATATAAATAGATAAATAATAACAATTTCAAGCTTTATAATTATTTACTGGGTATGAATTGAGACCCCATTGGATTAAAACATAAGTTTAATGTTAATGTGTATGTAACAAAAACGTATGTGCAAATTTTGTACAAGTCTTGAAGCTCTCAAACATTTGAACTTTAACTTGCAGTAAGCAAGTTTAGCCATCCCTGGAATATAAAAGAGAAACCAAGAGAGAAAACAAAATGAAAGAACAAATTATAAAAGGAAATGCTCGAAAGATTATCTCAGAGGAGACACACAATTTGCAGTTTGCATGAACTTCAAAAGCGGACGATATGTAATTGGACTAAGGTTGCTGATCCAGTCGTCGAAAAACTCCAACGACAGAAGTAATACATTAACTGGTGAAGAAAGCCTCCGAGGGGTCACTTTAACAACAAAAGCAGCATCAGGAAACATCCATCTAACTTCAAGACTTCCTGCGTGGATGAAAGGACACTTTTTGGAATATATTACTAGTTGCTTTTTTTCCCGCCTTCGAATCTCCTTTCATTTCATTTCGCATTTTCTCTTCAAGTATGTTTTTCTTCTAAAATATCTCAAAAGTGCTTGATGAATTTTCTGTCTGCTTACTTTTTGGTTCACAAAAGAATATTTATAAACGATTGTAGATCATTACTACTTCGTTTTATTCATTTATTTACGCAATGTTGTGTAAAGTCCCCTATCTGTTCCACAATAAATATGCACCTCGCTGGTCATATCATTTAACACTAAGCAGAGGGTCAAGGCTTCTGGTAGGTGCTGCTAAGATAATATGCTCTCTAGGACGCTTGTAACAGGATGCATGAGTAACATATTTTATAACATCCACTAGTTTTTCTTTTCGGAGTTGGGGAGAAGGCACGTAGTACTTTGTTCGAATATGCCCTTTTTATAAAATAAAAAGCTTCATCGATGTTTTTCCGTTTCTGCTTAGTCGTTATTAATTTTTATTATAAATGTCTGGGTAATTATCGGTATTTTTTCCCCGATCTAAATTTACATTTCACCTTGAGTCTTTGTCACCTTGGCGAGTAAAATTGGAAAAGAGTAGTAATTTTCCAAGACGTAGCTGAGATGTGACACAAGGCCGAAAGTATGGCGCACCCAGTGAGGATCGAACTCAGTACTTAGTCGTAATTGTTCTAGCAAGACAAGCTTACTAACCACTCGAGATGCCCAAATTTTCTAAGCGTAGCTTAGATTTGGCGCAAGGCAGAAAGTAGGGGGCACCTAGTGAGGATCGAATTCACTTTTCAGTCGTAACTGATCTAGCGAGACAAGCTTGCTAGCCATTATACCACGCCAAGGTGTCGAGCGATTTTACAAGCATAGCTTAGATGTGGCACAAGGCCGAAAGTATGGGGCACCCAGTGAGGATCGAACTCACTACTCAGTTGTAATTGTTCTAGCGAGACAAGCTTGCTAACCATTGCACCACCTCGTGATGCCCAAATTTTCTAAGCGTAGATGTGGCGCAAGGACGAAAGTAGGGGGCACCTAGTGAGGATCGAACTCACTTTTCAGTCGTAACTGACCTAGCGATACAAGCTTGCTACCACGCCGAGGTGTCCAGCGATTTTCCAAGCGTAGCTTAGATGTGGCACAAGTCCTAAAGTAGGAGGGCACCCAGTGAGGATCGAACTCACTACTCAGTTGTAATTGTTTTAGCGATACAAGCCTATTTACCATTATACCGACTCGAGGTGCCCTTAATTTGAAAAGAGTAAGAGGACACCAAATATGGAAAAAGATCGTAAAAAAATCAACATATAAATAAAATTAAATAAAAAAAAAAGAACGTAAGTAAAAGTGGTGTTAAATAAAGGGAAAATGGCTGGAGTAAATTGAAAAAGAAGAAAGAACGCCCAGAAAAATAAGAACAAACAATATTCCCTGCCAAGAGTCTATTTAATTATTATTTAACCAAGGATCTCGGTAACCGGATCACTTTGCGTTAATAAACAGAAAAATGAAAGGAGCGAAGAGAAACCACTTGAAGCCGAATTAATATCCATTTATTTAAAACGTTCGGCCCATTTTCTATTTAAGAACCGATCAATAAAACCGTCATGCACGCATGCGTATCCAATATCATAAAATATGTCGGCGTCTTTCTTACGTTCCACTTTGAAAATAACACAGCTATTACGTTTTAATCCAGTTTGATTTTTTTTTCTTTTTAAGTCGATAAGCATTCTGCAGAGGAACTAATTATTTGCCCTTTCAAATCTTACTTAATGTTTTGACTGTACAATTCTTTGAGATTTACGATCAAAGTACGTTGAAAGTAAGTAATCATTTAGAGTTCCAGGTGTAGTAAGCAAAAGGCGAAAACAGTGAAGGGTTGTGGTCGAGAAGGTGCTGAAAAAATCTATACCAATCAGGATTAGAAATAAATTTGAATAAAAAAATTGCCGATGAAATCCGAATCTTAGTTTCATGTATGACCATTTAAACACACACACACACACATACATATATATATATATATATATATATATATATATATATATATATATATATATATATATATAATAAAAATATAAGTAATCATACTCTTCTGGAAAAACCTTAGATGTTTTGGTTTGTCAATGAAAAAACCAATACCCAAGGAGAAATAAGGGATAAAAAAGAACATGTAATTGAGGCGAAAACAATCGTCCAGAATCCAAGTTCAGAGTCCAAAGAAAAAAACATTCAAAACGAGTAAAGAAAAAGTAACTAAGTAAACTACTCAATACACTAAGTAGAGCAAATCTAACTATGAACCTAAAGAACCAGGTAAACCTACCTAGGTTTCACCTACGCGAATCATCAGGGTACGCCTGACGATCCGCGTAGATGAAACCTAGGTAGGTTTGCCTGACTCTTTAAGTTCATATATATATATATATATATATATATATATACACTAGCTTAAAACCCGCCCTATATATATATATATATATATATATATGTATATGCAAAATCTCAGATAGTGTATGCCTGTAAAACGACAATATAAATAAAGACAAAAGGAAAACCTATCTTTGCCGAAGCGTTTCGTCCTTTCAAGGTAAGTATATATAATCACGTATACACAAACACATGTGTGCATATATATAAATAAATCCCAAGGATTTTTCTTATGGATATGTTCTCAAAGGATCCCAGCTTTTGAGAACAAATGCAAGAGAAAACTCCTTGAAATTTTCTATTGGGAGCAAAAATCCAATGAGTTTGTGCGGAAAAGGGTTAAAAGTTTTGTGGGACTTCAGGATCCTCTTCTCGCCACCGTCAAATGGAGAACAATAGCATGGCTTGAACACATTACAAGGCAGAATAGTCTGTGCAAGATCATCATGCAAGGCACCGTTGAAGGTGGACATTGGAGACGACACCAGCGCAAAAACTAGTTGGACAAAAAACTGTACCAGAATTGCTGATGGCTGCCGTTGATAAACCGTTCTGTGAAAGAGTTATTGTGGCTTCTGTATTCGAATCCGCCTACAATTACATAAGTCAAGGGGATGATGATGAATGATGATGATGATGCATGATGAAGCAGAAGAATTATTTATTGATATTTAATATTTTATGTCTGTAATCAAATTTATATGTCTGTAATCAAAATTATTATTATCATTATTATTAATGCAATTTTTGTCCTTGAGTAGCAGCTGGTATTTCCTATTTACAGTGCAAGACCATCAGATAAGACACTTTTGAAGGTGGACGTAAGAAAGGATGCCAATGCAAAATCTGGTTAGACAATGTCAAACAATGAACAGGTATGACTATACGAGAATTGCTGATGGCTGACGTTGATTGACCGGTGTGGAAAAGAGTTAGTGTGGCTTCTGAATTCGGATCCGCTCTACGATTACAAGTGTCAAGCGGATGATGATGATGATGATGATGATGATGAAATACACATAAGTATAAGCAGTGATATATATGTGTGTGCGCGTGTGTGTGGATGTGGGTGTGTGTGGGTGTGTCTTGGGCTCGATGTAAGAGAATCTAACAATTCCGTTTTAGAAGTGAACCCCCAGACTCCCCACATATATGATTTCATTAAAGTGATGAAATCTTACGCGGAACCATCTACACTTTTCGCGAAAATGGGACACAGTATGCAACGGTGTCTTCGAACAGCCGTCCACAAGTTTGAATACTGGTTTCCATTATATAAGCATACTTGTCTGCTAGGGAGGCTAGACAATCCCTGTTGCAGACGACTTCTCAGGCACATTTATGTCTTTGCAAAACCCACAGAGACCACCTCTGGTTTGTACTGCAAGTATGCTGAGAGGGGGTTTAGTTACAGTTTCTAGAAGGGAACGTATCATCTAGCGTGATCAACAGTTTGAACAAGGCCGGTGCACTCAAACCCTGAGTCACGATGACGTGTGACTTCATACTAGCACAGACATCCCTCTACCCAATTTCATTGAAAAGGCTTAGGTCAACTGGAGATATGGTTTTCAAACACTTTACAAAGATGCTGCTCGATGCAATTGCCCTCCCTGAACAATAGGACAGGTTGAGTTTTCGGTTCTTCAGTGCGAAAACTGCGGTTTGCTGTGATAAGTACTATCACCGAAAATTAAATTCATTGATCAATTCTTGAGTATTTCATTTTAAATTTCTCTGAAAAAATATATAGAAATTTCTGCAGGTTTTTGCTGACAAACTGACTTCAAAATGTTGCGATTTCAAGACTAAGTTCAAATAAATCAAGTTGATATTTTTTGTATTAGAAACATTGAATGGAAAATATGTTGAAAGCAGAATTCTAATTTTGAATCACCACAAGCAAAATATGCAAGTAAAAACTGTAAAAAAATTGTAAATGATTACAAAAAAAGGTTACACAATGAATAAAAGTTGTTAGATCATTTGTTAGATTATAAGTAATAAAAAGAAAAATAGATAAATATATACATATATATTATAAATTAACTGATTTAAAATATTGTGTTTTCGCTACATAGTTCTATGTTTCAAAAATGGAAGCTAAAAGCTTCGAATTTAATTTTGTAATTAAATTAAAGACATTAGTTCCATTTCATCCTCAAGCGAATTTTGGAGTGACTTATTTTTAAATTTATCGGGTTTTAAAGGCACGGCAAAAATCATAATTATAGTTTCCAAGGATACAGAGAAATCCATTCATCCAGACAAGGGGTGGTTGCGTGTTCATTTTATTAACTTTTGTTGTACCAGTTACTAGTTACGTTTGAAAAAGGGGTTATGTTTAGGTAGGGGTAGGGATGTATTTTCAACAAATTCTCACATCCGTTAAATGCATGTCGTCTTTCATTTTTTTTTTTTAATTTTATTATTAACGGCAAAAATTCTTACGGCATTTTTTCTATTTCTATACTTAAAGATTATTGGGGGATGTCTAGGTTAGAATACGTTTTATTTAAAATATTTTCACTTTTAATTCTTAAATATTTTAAAATATTTTCACTTTTAATTTTTAATAGACTATATTTCTTTTTAAAACAATTAGAATTACTTACAGTATGTAAAATTATTTTTTCATATCAAGTATAAGTATGTATATTACCAGGCCACGTTTTTTTAAATTTTATATTTAAATATTATTTAAGTAAAATTTTTGACAATGACGGCACAAAATGGCTAATTCATTTCTCTGATTCAGTAAATTTTTATTTTTTATAAACTTAGTAATATATAGTTTCTCATGTGTGCACAAAGGTCATGGGTCATTTAAAGATCTACATATTCCAGCTTTTCTTATTAACTTCCATTTTACTGGATTCGTTTAGGTGCCAGAAGTACTTTGAGGGAGATGTTCGATTTTTATATTTATTTATCGTAAATGAACTTTGATGTTGGTTGAACCTTTTTTTGAACTCGTGGCTTGTGCGACCTATATATATATATTTATGTTTTCAGGATTTTCAATCGATGAAATATTAAACATACATACATACATATATATATATATATATATATATATATATATATATATATATATATATATATGTTTCGTTAAATAATATAGACAACTAAAAACTAAAACTTCTTGAAGCTATATGCATAAAACAGTTGAAACCTAACCTGAACAAAATAAACTATGAAATTTCCACAAATATTCTTAAATGCCTATAATTGATAACAGAAGCTATTGGTTTATACCAACGGATTCCCATACTTAATACTTCTCGTTTTCACTCTCGCGTGGTCATTTCTGACGTCACGAGCTGCAATGCGATTTTCGCTTCCGCGTCTCGTATACACGAGTTTGTCGTTGCTTTGAAATTTTTCATGCAACAAAAACAGATTATCATTATTGTTTTGTCCGTGTATTGTTTGATATATTGAAATGTAATAGTCATATTTGATAATGGCTTATGTAAGCCGAAAGGTTAGATTGGATTAAAACATGTATCAATATGGTGATTTCCTTTCGTTTTTCAAAATGCTGTTAAACTTATCAGACACGATAAGGAACTTACTTAAAATAAATAGACAAAATTTGTCTATATTATTTAATGAAACATGTATCAATGAAAAATTCCTGCCTAAATACACACAATAGATAGATAGATAGATAGATAGATAGATAGATAAAAGTGTAATACTGCTGGGCACAAATTATAAAACAAAATGTTTAAAAATTGCATTTTTCATTGAAAATCAAACTAAAACTACTTCACTTTATAACATTAAATCATAATATAGCAAAATCTTTCATTGTAATTTCCCATTAAAGGAAATGAAGGTCTTATTTGATGGCACAACGATTTAGTAATTACCTGCTTGTGCCATGCATCTTATCCATATGTAATTTGTGAAGCTTCAATGGTTATACATTTTATAAGCCCGTGCTATAAAGGCTTTCACGGGTCACGGTAATGAAATTCCAACGCTACGATTTTGAACCTAAACGCAATGTTTAAACTCGTTTCCTCAGAAAACGAAAAAGACTTGGAAAAGCATTTCTGTCCTTATATATTATGTGAAATTGCAACTTTAAAATTTATTGCAATATTAGGGTTCCAAAATCGATTGCAATACTACGGTTCCAAAAGTGATTACAATACTCCGGTTCCAAAAATTATCTGCCCTACTTTGGTCGGAAAGCTAATGTCCTAGCAACTCGGGCATGCGCCCAATTTTACACACCCACATCTATCTATCTATCTATCTATCTATCTATATATATATATATATATATGTGTGTGTGTGTGTGTGTGTGTGTGTGTGTGTGTGCGTGCGCACGCGTGTGTGTGTGTGTAAATGCCAGTCGTTTATCTTTCTCTCTGTCTCTCTGTCTCTCTGTCTCTCTCTATATATATATATGTGTGTGTGTGTATATATATATATATTTTATATATATATATTTTACATTGAGGTTGATATGCATATGCCAAGATTTTCATTGATGGTAATATTTTTTTTTTTTAAATTGTATTGTTGGTAATATTTTTTTTTCCAAAAATGTACTGATGGTAATATTTAAAAAAAAAAAAATGTACTGCTGGTAATGTATTGCAGGGAATAATTTTTTCTTCAAAAATTTATTGCTGGTAAATTTTTCACGAAACGTAATGCTGGTATTAAAGCCTATTTTTATATTTTCATAGTATTTTAACCCCTTTTTTTTGGGGGGGGGGTAACTATTTGCCCATAGCTGGGTCAGTGGGGAACTGGGAACACGAGCAATTAAAAGGTGGTTCCACGACCTTCAAAACCACCTGAACAGAGACCTTGCTGTCGGATGTAGTTTATCATCATACCCAGGACGGGGAGTACATTTTAATAAATTCTTATTGAAGCTTTTATATTAAAGCTAATATATTAAATTTAATATTCTCAATAAGTAAAATACTTTTCTAAATTTCAAGCTGAATTTAAATTAATTGGAATTACTTTTTCTGATTATCGGTGAAATCTATAAAATTGTCCATACTGACAACACAACTTAAATCTTTCAAAACTAAAATATACTTTTCTGAAATTTTATTTGAGAAAAATTAGCTGATTTAAAGTTTAATCTGAACTGAAACAAATATTACACACTTCTAGTTTAAAATATAGTATTTGAACACGGAGGTGTGTGTGTGTTTGATGAGAATCTAAATGATACAACGTAAAAGACTTTTTATATAATTTTTTAACTACCCAGTGATCCGAAAAAATTAATAATTTAATCATTCTAATATTTTATTGAATTTTACGTAGTTTGACTTTATAGTCCTACTTACGATGACGCTTGTTGAGAAAATATAAGAAAATTACTAAGTAAATTTAAAAATTATTGGTAATTTTCTGATAATGTCGCGCAAGGACGTCTGTATCTACAAACATCGACACATTTATACACAGAGAGCAAATACTTTTTTTTAAATACTGGGCGTCATTGAATCGTAATGTGCTTTTCCATTTATACAGTAAATAGTTTTTATTTAATAAGAATATAACATGACCGCTACAACTTAACAGTGAGTTTTAAAAGATTTAAAAGTTTATAAATTACTCTTATTAAAATTTTTAAAAATGAAAAAAATGTTTGTAAAAATTCATTATTCACTGAAATTTTTTTTTCTTAAGACAATAATGTCCAAAATATATTTTTATTCATAAAAGCAACTGAAAGCATTTGTAATTAAATAATGTCTTTATTGCATTTTAATTACGAAAGAGAGAAAAGTTTAAGTAACTCGGATACTTGTTTAACCCCCCGAAATATTTAAATTCTCTGAAGACTTCATCAAATTAAATGCGTGGGGGATAACAAATGAAAAAAAAAAAAAAAATTTACAGAAATGTTTAAAACAAAATTTAATTGATTTCTGAATAAGTACTGAAAGTTTTGTTCAAATCCGACAATCTAATTTTTGCAAGAATTTCCAATTAATGCATTTTTCACCGCAAAAAGACGCAAAAATTTCCCGTACAAATTTATGGTTCCGCGTTGATAGCAAAAAAATTTTTTTTTTTTTTTAATGTTTTGTACATTTTTTCAAAATGTATCTTCTTTTCAGCGAGGTTGTGGAGGTACCTATACACACACACACACATATATATATATATATATATATATATATATATATATATATATATATATATATATATATATATATATATATATATGTAGGGATAAGAGTCTCCGATTGATGTCCAATCGGTCGAGTTACGATCCCGGCTTAAAGCAACTGCGTGTCTCGCCACATTGAAGTGCTGTGATACAGCGAAACAATCGGTCTGAGGATGACTATATATATATATATATATATATATATATATATATATATATATATATATATATATATGTATATGTGTGTGTGTGTGTGTGAGAAAAATGACAATTGGAAAATAGTTCTTAGTCCTTGACGACACATTTCATTCGACTTTATCAAGGCATGTGTTGATAAGTAAAAGCGAAATGTGGTCTAGTTATTTATTTTTCTGTTTGCTAATACTTTGCTTAGTTTTAGGAAGGCTTTTTTCGCTATCCCAATGTGCCTACAGATTTCGGTGTCGTACTTTCTGTACTTTGTTAAACCACTTCCCAGATATTTACATTTTCGTACTTACTTGGTATTGGTATCTTCAACTCGTCTTTTGCATATTCAGCTGTTTTAATATTTACTGAACTTATCTTAGCACGTCATAACGTTACAGATGCCAACAGGGATCACATTTACTTCTTTTAAACTCTATGTCCTTTCAAGACATAAGCGATCATGGCTCTCCGCAGAAAATATAGTAGAATGGTATCTCGTTGCCTTTACCACAGTTTTGAATTCGTAGTCATTCTTATAGTCCTCTACACGCATGCTTCTAGTGGCACGACGGTGGTCCACCAATGGTAACGCCAGCGATCCTTTGATGGCAGCCATCGGCGTGACACTGGTGGTCCACTAGCGATCCGCCAGAGATAACACTGTCGAGACAAACACGCCGGCGGTCCGACAGCGAGCCACCAACTAGTGGCATGTCATCCAGTGGGCAGATCGATGGCTTGTGTGTAGGAATTGTCTGGTTAAAATGCCCAATGCACATTGTTATTTCACCCATAGCTGATGAGAAAAGATCTGGATTCACACCTTTCCAAAGAGCGTTAGTGTGAAAGTGAGTGCAACAGACTAGGCGAGAATTTGAACTCGGCTAGCCGATTTCGTTTTCTGCGCCGATACTCATTACGTTACCTCCACATCCTTCTTTTTGTATGTGCCATGTTGTTCGGGATGTGGGCGATCATGGCTCTTCACAATTTCGTGTCTTTATAGCTCTTAGAAAATTTTAGATTTTCGCTAACATCTGTTTTGCTAACTATATACACAAACTAGTTGGGTAGGTCATGCGCTGCTCCCGTCTGTCGCTCTTGCCTTCAATATATCCTGTGAGTGTCAAGTCCTCTTTCCTCATTATGCACCCTATAAATTTCAACTGTTCTTTTCTCGTTCTAATTATAAGTGTCTTTTTCGTTTCCCTTTTCTCTAAAACTTCGTCATTACTCATATGTTCTGTCCAATGTATTCCCAGCACCCTTCTGTAGAACTACATTTATGTCTCTTCTTCATGTTTTTCATCATTGTTTTAATCAATTCACGCCAAGCAAGACGACAATGCCACTAATACACAAGAGAGATACTGGGAGTGAAAGAGAATGAAAAGATCTTAGAACGAGCTGGAAACCAATCCTAAACAGGAGACAATGGATGCTACTTCTGTTCAAAAGAAGTCTGAACCGGGCGATAGGTGAACCTAAAGAAATTGAATATAGAATAGGTTGCGCCAGTTTCACCCTACACCACAAATTTTTACGAAAGCAAAGTATCAACCTGAAAACTCTTGTCATCTTTTTAAATATCCTTGTTAGATCAAGACTTTCATCTGGATGTCATACATGACGCCAGACACGTTCAGAAATATCTAAACTGTCAACTGTATGCAACCGCTTCCTAAGATCAGTGGTGAAAAAATGCTTTGAACGAGTAAAGCATTAAAGTCTTAGCAAAGATCATCCTGCTATGAACATGGTGGACTGGCGCTACAGAATCACAAACAAAGAACTTTACCAAATAACAAAAAAACAACTTAAGGATTACCAACAGCAGAAAAAACTAAAATGAATTGCAGATGTAAATCGAAGAGAAAATAATGACATAATCAATATTTTGACATTCCACACCACTTCAAAAAAAAAGTTAGGAAGGAAAATCCCATCAATACTGGAAAGTGTGATAACAGCTACTGGGCTTGAGAAGAGAAAATAATAACATAATTAAGATGTTGACATTCCACACTACTTCAAATAAAAGGTTGGGAAGGAAATCCCCATCAATACTGGAAAGAGTGATAACAGCTACTGGGCTTGAGAAGAGAAAATAATGACATAATCAAGATGTTGACATTCCACACCACTTCAAATAAAAGGTTAGGAGGGAAACCTCCAGCAATAGTGGAAAGAGCGATAAGAGATATTAAACTTAAGAAACCAGTTTTCCTAAATGTCATATAGGAAGAAAAGGAATAACTACCGACACTGATGTTCGAATGTTACACTCTGGACTTATGAATATGTATTGCGTCAGGGGTATAAATAGCGTTGTCAGGCTACTGACTATGGTGATTATTGAGTGACTAGTGAGTGGAACTATCCAGTCGAATTAGTGTGAATTATTGTCCGACGGTGATTTGGGTTTTGATTTAGGATTTACCGGACGTTAAGCCGAGCTGTACTACTAACAAGGTATTCACTGAAAATGATTATCTTTGGTTGACTTTTACTTCTTTGTTCTTGTTAAGTATTTATTTGCGGTTCTAATTAAATACTGTTTTATTTTAACATTGAAGTCTTGAATTATACTTAATCATTAACGGCCACCGTACGTCACAAAACTAAAACACTGTTTTAGGAGAAAGATTTTATAAATTTCAAGCGAAAAGAGTACTGGCTGTTCGATCAATGAATGTCAAATGTTTCCTTATCAGGAAACGGCTAATATTATCATCATCCTTTACTCATTATTAAGTATTCACAACTATGAGAGTCGGCTACTCTGTCCTTTGCTTTTAACGAGATTTTCCTGGTTCTATATATTTTGCTTACTAGTGATAATTTTCTGAGAGACCTGACCTCTAACCATTGGTCTGCGACAAGTCTCTCAAATTTATTATTATAAGGGCGTGAAGAAGTTTTAGAAAAACAGATATCGAACGACAGGATCTCTTTTGGCTCGATGCCTGTTAATAGGCTGTATCTTAAACCTGAACCCTCCGCGTCAAAATTCTATAGCCAGAAGTGACACGATGTCTGTCAGCAATTTTGTGTCTATGGCAGAGATATTAGCAGAGTAAATAATAAAACCCTATGCCGCAATGTTTGCCCTGAGAGTATATTTTTGTCGACATAATTAATTTTGAATAAAAAGCTGATCCTAAAGTGAAGACCACCCACAAGTCAAAGGTTAATTAGAAGACATAGAGTCTCTTAAAAAAAAAAAATGAAATCACCTCAAGAAAGATGGTTCCCTCTGTCGTGCTAGATAATTTTCTTGACAGAATCTATCTTACATATTTAGAAGTCTACAATTCGTCATTGCTTTGAATATTGCTACCACATCTGGTCTGGTACTTCTGCTATATATTTGGATATTCTTGATAAAAATCTAAAGACAATCTGCAATGTTATTGGTCCTGACCTGGCATCTCGGCTTCAGTCCCTTTATCCACCGTCGTAACGTAGCTTCTTTGTGTCTTTTTCTATAAATACATTCATGGTAATTGTTAACTTATGAGCAGTGCTAGCTTGTGTAAAATGTTCCATAATTTTACTGTTGAAACGGCTAAATGTAACCGTAATTTCTATGAAAAGATTTTCTTCACTCGCACTTTTAAAGAGAGAGTCAGAGAGAAAGGAAGACAGAGATAGTCCAGGAGTAAGTAAATATGTATGTATGTATGTATGTATGTATATATCCAAATATAGTAACCGCCTTCTTAACAATGTGTGTAAAGCAAGGTACACGAAATTACTTAAATTGATTGGTCAGTTCTTTGAAAGAATATATTATAAGAGAGGGGTCTATTTTATGAAAAGAGTTGCGTAAAAAGAAAAAAAAATTGAAGTTGTTTTGTATGAAGAAATACGTGAAAATATTTTTTTACAATTTTAACTTTTCAAACACCGCAAAGCAGCTTCCCTCTGCCTTTTCTATAAATACTTTCATGATTATTATTCTAGAATTTATAATATAAGAATTTATGAATTTAAGCGCAGTACTAGATTGGAAACAAGGTCTCACCATTTTACAGTTGAAATGACTAGATGTAACTGTCCATAAGTTTTTGGCTAAAAGTTTCTTTACTCATATTTCTTGCTTGTGGAACTCTCTTCTGGCTTCTGGCTTCTGGCTTCTGGCTTCTCACTCAACTTTGTCTTCAAAAATTTAAATGCAATGTCAATCATTATTTTCTGTCTTCTCAAAACTTGTTCTTTTATTGTCCTCTCTCATTCATAGTAGTTTTTATATTCTCTAACACTTGGTAACCCCTTACGTCTTAGTGGCCTTATTGCCTTGTTTGGGGGTGAAATAATTTTTTAAAAATATATAGAACAGAGGTTGTATAATAATATACTAACCTATGTGCCATAATATTTGTTACATTTAATGTATGAAAAGAATATGCAAATGTAACAATTATGGAACAGAGTTTGCATAATAATATAATATAATATAATATACCTATTTCTCATAATAGTCGATATAGAGATGAATAAAGCTTAAATGACAACATTTTTGACAATTATTTCAACTTTCCAACCGCCATGACGTAGCTTCCCTCTTCCTTTTCTAGAAATACTTTCATGGTTATTATTCTGATGAACTTACCGCTATGGTACCCAGACTTTATGAATTTAAGCGAAGTATTAGATTGGCAACAAGGTTTCATCAATATACAGTTGAATTGGCTAGATATAACCGTAAGTTTTATGCTAGCAGTTTCTTCTCGCTTATGGAACTCTCTTCTGGCTTCTTACTTTCCAGTCGATTTCGACCTTCAAAAGTATATATCCAATTGCAATCGTTATCTTCTGTCTTCTTAATCTTTGTTCTTTTACTCTTCTCTCTCCTTAATAATGTTATTTTTTTCTTCATATTCTCAAACACTCAGTAATTCCTTGCGTCTTAATGGCTTTATTGCCTTGCTTGGGGTGAAATGATTTAATAAATACTTAAACGTAATTTTGATTGGTTGTCTATTCTAAATCTCATATCGAGTGACGTTACTCGTTGAAGCCGTTGAGCTTATCAATCAGGATGTCTGGGTCTATGTAAATGATATTCGCTGACGTATATACATTTCTTGGTATCGAATTTATATACATTAGGAAATATGCGTGTGGGTTTGCCTTTGTCTGCGTGATTGTGTATAAGTATATATCTAGCCAAGCATATAATTAACAATGCATATAACAGAGGGCATAAAAACGTACGTATATTTCTTTGTATGACCATTACACAAACGTACTTGGGTACTTCGACGCGGTGTAATATGTTAGTAAGCCTGTCAGGTTAGATCAATTACGACTGAATAGGGAGTTCGATCCTCACTGAGTACCCCATACTTTCGGCCTTGAGCCACATCTAAGAAAACCCCCATTACATCACTGGACGTATGTGATTTTAAGTTAACCCCTAGAAAATGTTTTATATAATTATTAGATATAAGTTTCATCCCTTGCACATTGTTAGGGAAATCTTAGAAGCGAATACGAATTTTGCACATTTTTATTGCTTACGCATCCAAAAGATTATTTTGTTTATTCTTTATGATTAAGCTGGAAAAACGTTCGGTGAAATTTAGGCATTAGATTACCGCGGTTTACGAGAATGATTCAGTTGACGGAAAAATGGAAATTTAGGGACCAATATTTAGGAAAGCTCTGGATGAACACAGAATCTTTTTTAATACTAAACTTCTCTCAAAACAAGGCTCGAGAAACACTCAAGGTAGATGGTTACTGTTGAACTGGTTATGAAAGATTCGCTGAAAATGAACATACATGATAAATAAAATACCCAAAATAATAAAAACAACGTTTTATCGTTAAATTCTTTGTGTTATTTTTAAGAGGAAATACCAAAGGACATGTTTTTATCTTTTTTTTTAGAACCTTCCTAATTTAAAAATATTGTTTCTCTGATGTCAATTGGGGTCCATAATTCTTCTTTTTTTTTTTTTTTTTTTTTTTTAACAAATAGAATTATGTTGCGTTGACATATTTGTGAATTTGGACGATTTTACTAATAATAATAAAATCCATTAAAAGCAATTTAAATTCAAAGTATTTTACTCAATGGAAATATTAAATTTTATCTATTAGCTTGGACTTAAAACTAAAATAAACTGAAGACTATGAAAATAATGAGGATATATCATGATTGACACTTGACTTGGAATAGTAAAAATCGTAGTGTTCAAGAAAGCATACATGCGGGAGTTTGTTCCACAATACAAAAAAAAGTGTGGAGTGGTTCAACTCCGTAGACGTAGCGTAGTCTGACGTAGCTATAAAGGTCTGACCTGGTGTAATTAAATTGGACATTTTTTAATCAATTCACCTCAAGCAAGGCGATAATGCCACTAAGACACAAGGAGGTACCGAGAGCGAAAGAGAATCAGAAAAAATTAGAAGGAACCGGAAACCCAATCCTAAACAGAAAACAAGGGATATGCCTCTACTCCTGTTCAAAAAACCAGGTTGGAGTTTGAATCAGACGATGAAAATAACGATAGAATGGCAACATGCTTGCGCCCCACACCCCACCTTCAAGATCACTTAAACGATTCTGAATTCTAACAAAGCTGGTAAGCGAGAATTAAACGGTTCCAATCCAGACATGCTCCATTTTTTGATCTCGTTTGACTTCTGTAAAGATAAACCATGATGGAATCAGTTTCGTACTTCCTGGAGTAATGAGCCGACCATTGGAATCTCTTTGGCAACGGATCGTGTATATGGATATCAGAAATGGTATGCGAACTGTTAAAAGGGAGATTTTGAGGTCAAAGTTCAAGAAAGCTGTGGAAGACGCCAAAATTTAGAAATTTGTAAAATTGAATAAAGTTTTAATAGAAGATTTCAAGTTCTCTCCAAATTGTTCAAGGTTGCACAATGGACTTAAGAAATCTCTATGGATGTGTGACACCGCATAATTCATAGTATCCTAAATAATTACCGCCTTAGAATGATATATATATTTTATTATATGGACTATTGTCCCCATCTTTGTTGGCATATTTATTACAACGTTTCGGCCGTTGTATTCCGGCCTTCTTCAGGTGGTTGGAATGTCAAACTGAACCCTTTATTTCGCTCACTGGGGTAGACTGTTCTAGTTGCAAGTGCCATGTTTAGTGAATGTCAGCTATCAGTTATCTCCTGTTAATTTCCCTCTCAAAGTTCTCCACTGCCTTAACCGGGTATTGAACTCACACTCTTTGGATCCTGTCACTGGATCTAACTAACGCCTTTATCCACTGTGCTATGTGTCCTTGAGGAGATCTGTGTATGAATTTCTGGGTATTATGTCTTCAGCAATCATTTTTAACAGTGCTTATATTGCAATTTTTGCTGTTATCATTCATATTTTTACCAGAGCTCAATTTTTGTTGTTATTATCGCTTTTCTCTGGCACTCCTTATTACTGGTTCCCATATTGTATTCATTTCTATGCTTGGTCGGCTCATGAGATATTTTGGCCTAGCATATGTGCTGATTCCTTAAGTTTACGAATTTTCCAATGGTGTTCTTTGTCTATGATCTCAACCTGATCCCACAGAGGCCGGTGATCTCCCTTCTCTCTCCATATGTGGTCAGCCACGCCTGATTTTTCGTGTTACAGCTTTCTGGTGTTCTTGAAGCCTTACCTTAAGGAAAGAGTTATTGTTATATACTCGCCTAAGAATAGGTATATTATGACATAATTGCGTCTGAAGTTGTTACTGAAATCATATAAACCTCAATAACTCAATCTGCTTTGAAAAATGTTTGTCAAATTTTAAACTTTTAATTTAGACGACAAAACAAAGCTTCAGTTAAATTTCAGTTTGTGGTAACTCATTTACATATCAAGTCACAAAAACTATAAATAGCTATGACTATTACCCCTTAGACAGTTGAGTTCATACTACTTCCGCCAGTGACATTACACTACAATGGCGTCACTGATATTTAACGAACCGAAAGAACAATTATCACTTGATAATTATGAATACGCACAAGTGTGGCTATGAAGCGAAGTTAATACTAAAAGAAAATGTCCTCCCCTCATATTTTGAAGCACGAAAAGTGCCAGTCTTTCGAATAACAATTAAAATTCGAATCAATAATGTTTTATTGGACATGCAACTAGATACGGAAAGTGACGTGATACCCAGAAATTTCTGGAAGAAACTAGGAAAACCAAGATTAAAGAATCCGATTGAATCAGTTTGACGGATCCGTGATAATAAATTTAGGTTATTTTAAAGCCTACGTGGAACTAAAAAATAAATCTGATATATTAGCAGTTATCGTGGCAATCTGTGAAAAAAAATCAGGATCTAATAGGAAATGATCTATTGAACATAAATTCGGCAAAATTAGTCAACAAAGTCAAGGTAGAAGAAACTGGAATGTTAAAAAAATATGAAGCAAAGTTAAGACTAAAGGAAAATGTCTCCCCCTCATATTTTCAAGCACGAACAGTGCTAATCCAATAATTGTGGAAAAACTAAAAAATTACTGGAACAAGATCTACTTGAACGCGTTCCGCCAGGAGGGAACAAATGGGGCTTCCCGTTAGTAAATTTAAGAATGAAGGATGGGGATTTGCGCATTTGTGGTGACTGCAAAATAGGGTGTAAACCACAAAATATGTGCAAACTCATATCCTATCCCCGATCTAGAATGGGTTTTGAACTCGCTTGCATGTATGAAAACATTCTCTAAAATTGATTTAAAGTCGGTATACCATCAAATACCTACTGACGAAGACTTTAAAGAAGTCACAACAATAAACACGTCAATAGGCTTATAAAATGGAAAAGAATGCCGCATGGAATTAAAACTGCAAGTGCGATCTTCAAAGGGCTATAGAGCAAGTTATTGGTAGTGATATAAAAAATACAATATCTTACCAGGATGATATTTGTGTCAGTGTTATTAACGACGAAGAATTAAAATGGAAAACCTATATGGCTTTGAATAAGTTTAAAAATGCTGGGTTAACAATTAACGAAAAACATGTGTGCACAATACTAAAAAAAATATCATTTTGGGTATATTTCATATCTAAGGAATCGTTAATTGACAAAATATTAAAAGTTGAAGTACCCAAGGACAAAAGAATTGGAATATTTCTTAGGACTTGTAAATTTCTACAGACGTTATGTAGAGCGACACTCCGAATTAGCAAAACCTTTTACTGCTTTAAGAAAAAAAAGAATGTGGAATTTATTTGAACAAGCAGACTTTGAAAGTTTAAAAGCTGTCCTGGCAAAGAAGCAGTAGGAATATTAGCTCAGGATGGTCATCCTATTATGTATCTTTCTGGAAAATAGTCAAAATCTGAATTAAACTACTCAAATATTGTGAAAGAGCGTTGGCCATAATATGGACGACAAATAGAGCTCGTTAGTTTTTGATTGGAAAGGAATTCTTATTAAGGTCCGAACATAGACCTTTAGAATTCATTTTTAATCTTTAAGACGAACTTCCTAAGCTAACGTCTTCTAGAATTCTACGATGGACCTTAATGTTAATGGCGTCTGAATTTGATATTGAGTAAACTTTGTCGAGATTTGAAAGTGAGAAAAAGGAGGCAAATTTCGTAGATACATTCTTACAATGGGTAAAAACTGATATATTTTCGATAGAAAAATTAGCTGAGGATACGAAGCGATATCCCATATTGAACATTATATTGTTCAGGATAAAAGATAATATGTGGAATAATTGCTCAAGATTGAAAGAAAGGCCTTTTAAAGAGGTTTAATATAAGTTAATTGTAGAAAGGGTGTAATTTGTAATGGAGGCGTGATGATCCCGCCAGTAACGCAAAGGAGCGAAATTACAAAATGTGTATATGATGATGTTCATCGCGGAATAACGTCTACGCAAAGAAGATTAAGGCATGGTGGCCAGGCTATTCTACAGATGTAGAGGAACACATTAAAAAGTGTAAAATGAGCAATAACAGAAGATTTAGACAGACAAAAACACATACATAGCCTAAAGTGTCCCAAACTTGGGACAGAGTTTTGTTTTTACTTTAACAGGTTCAATTTTTAACATGTTAGTTTTAATTGCTTCCAATAGGCCTGATTTACTCTTATATTGTTTGCCATATTCAGATAATTTCAACTTCACAATTGATTTTCGATCGGGTTCAGATATGGACTTAATGGTGAACATTCAATTATCTTCTCTCCTGTAAACATTTTACGCTCAAAAAATCACGGGTAACCTTAGATAAACGAGAAGGAGGATTGTCGTGCATAAACAACACTTTGAAATTGCGAGGCTGGAACAAGTACCAATCAAAGAATGTTCTTGTCCATGAAATCGCAATAGCAATGTTTGGTTATAACTCCTTCATCTATTTTGAATGGTCCAATAACAGTTTAGGCGACAATTCCAGCCCATATCATCACATTTCCGCCTCTTTGCCGCCTTCTTTTAGGCAAATCTGCATCGAATAAAATTCATCCTCTGGGCATATCCATCAAGTCCATCAAGAGTCACACTAGATTCTTCCCTGAAAATTGCTTTAAAAAAAAATTCTTGTATCAATTTTGACGCTTTAAAATATTTGCTTCACTGAGTTTAATTCGGAGATTTCTTGACGGATTTGTCAAGAAATCTCTGACGCAAACTTAATTGGAGAAGTATTCTACTCCTTTTATCCTTCTTGATTTTCTCAAATCCAAGCCTTTTCAAAGATCTGAGCACTGGTCAAAAGTGATTGTTTCGCTAGAACTCACTTTAGCCTATGTTCCCCTTGAGGAGGCGAGTTCATAAAGCATTTTTCTTTTGCTTCGAGTTCTCAACTTATATTTTCAACAACCTTCTTTATCGTTCGATGATCTTTGCAAAGCTCCTTTGATATCTCCAATGTAGACATTCCCTCACTCAATAACTTTGTTATTTTCTGTTTTCCAGCAGTCATTAAATCATTTCCTTTATACATGTTGCAACATATATTAGGGACAAAAAGAAAAATAGTTTTTATAAGATTTCAGAAGTCTTAAGCTGATATTAATTTAACCTGCATAATAACTTCAGTCAGTCTATTTTCATAAATTCAAAATATCTCAAAAACTAACCATTAAAAATGGCAGAAAATTTAGATAAATATTTTACTAAGGGTGGAATTGAACGAGTTTAAATTTGACAAATATTGGTTCAAAACTCTCTGATTTATTGACATTTATTTGATTGGCATAATTATTTTGAAATGATTAATTTCGACGTTAAAACAAAGTTTTGTTATTTTATGTTTTTCAGCCTTGTTAGATCCTTTCCATTATCCATGTTTGAAATTATAGAAAAAATGAAGAAAATAGATTTTATTAGATTTCAGAGTCATTAATTTAATATTAGTTTAATCTGCATAACTCCAGATTGCAGATTTCATAATAAATTCAATAATCTTAATAAAACATGTTGAAACTATCTCAATTCCAACCTTTTCAAAAATCTAAGCACTGGTCAAAAATGGTTGTTTCCCTATAACTCAATTTAGTTTATATTTTGAAGGAGAAAAATTCTTTAAAGCCATTTCCTTTGTTTCTAGTTCTCAACTTATATTTTCAACAGCCTTCTTTATTGTTTGATGATCTTTACAAAGTGTCTTTGATATGTCCAATGTGGACATTCCCTCACTCAATAACTTTGTTATTTTCTGTTTTTCAGCATTTGTTAGATCCTTTCTATTAGCCATGTTCCAACATATATTATGGAATAAAAGAGTAGTTTATATTAGATTTCAGAGCTATGAAGCTAATATTAGTTTAACCACTATAATAACTTCGGTCAGTCTATTTTCGTAAATTCAAAATATAACCATTAAAAGTGGTTCAATTTTATTAAGACATTTTATTTTAAGGTGGAAATAGACTAGTTTAAATTTGGGAAATATTGGTTCAGGATTTTTTAGTTTATGAAGTTTATGTGATTTACATAACTTCAGACGAGCTGTATTTTACATTGGTGAAAAGTAGCCTAAGCTAACATGCCCAAGTTGTAAAACAGCTGAGCCTAGAACAGAGAACGGCGAAACATTGATCCGAGGGCCATTAACTGACCCATGATAAACTTTTTAGTGACCCACGAGGAGTCAGTGAAATAATGTTTTGAAATACGGCTTGCTATGAACTATATAAAAATCAAACACCAGGAATCGTCTTCGCGTGGATACAAGTGCTGTATGCGTTAATCTGAAGACGGAAAACTATGAACCTCAAATTAAAATACTTCATTACAATAATTTAGATTTAAAAAAAAAGCAAGATAATGGATGTGTTCTGCCGTTGGTGTTTAGTCATATTAAAACCTTGGAAAAAAAACTAGAAATCTTTTCAAGACATCTGGAAGAAAACAAATATTTTCCATTATTAAAGAAGAACTTCTTAGCTTCAAGTTTTTCAGCTGACAGTGCAGAAGAAAAAGAAATTATACTCAAAAAGTATTTGTCAATAGTAAAGAATGCCAAGCATTTACTTTTGAAAAGATTTTCTCAATTCCAAGAACTAAATACCACCTTACAATTTATCCAATTCCTCCACACTATTCAATTTCATGATCTTAAATCGTGCATATTTGATTGGCTTGATCTAAATAACTTGGAAATGGAATTGGTCGACTTCCCAGAAAGTGAAGTGCGAAAGAGAAAATTTATTAAACAAAGCCTGAAGTTACAAGAAAAGGAAATAAAATTATTGGCCAATGTAACAAAAGAAAATAAACCTTTAGAAAGCAGAGAACTTAATTCTTGCAGAATTGCTGTCTTGCCAAATTCTTTTGCATCAATGAAAAAGTTGGCAATGCCGACCATTTTTAGTTCTTCTTACTCATGTGAAATGTTGTTTTCATCCATGAACTAGATAAAAAAATCAAACGCCAGGAATCACCTAGCATATGGATACAAGTGCTGCATGTGTTCAGCAAAAAACAAAGTATGAGCCTCAAATTAAAATGTTAGCAAATAACATACAGCAACAAGTTTCTCCTTAAAAAAAAAAAATAGGTAAGTATTTGAGTGACTCATTTATATTTATAAAACAATTTAAAAGTACCAAAAATGACCCGACAGCTAAAAGGATTTGCTCTGTCTGTTCTAGAATAATCCTGGGAATGCTCAGGTCTGTTATACCAGTTTACACTATCTGTCTATATTTCTGAGATGAGGTATTATGTACACTATTTATATTATTCGGACTATTTTCCTCATCTTTGTCGCCATATTTATTACAACGTTTCGGCCGTTGTACGCTCCGGCCTTCTTCAGGTGGTTGAAATGTCGAACTGAACCCTTTTATTTATAACTGACAACTGACATCCATTAAACATGGCACGTGGAACTAGAACAGTCTACCCCAGTAAACGAAATAAATTGGCGGCAATTGTTAGAAGGTCTTAATTGTGAGACGCAACGAAGCAAATGTCTTGAAAAAAATCTATTGGGTTGTCCGGAAAGTTCATGCTGATTTTTAGTCATTCATATTCCAACTCATTAGAACATGTCTAATTTATCGACAGATATAATACGCTTACATTTCCGATTAGAGAACACTTCAAATTATCTCTCGAGAAAAAAGTTTAAAATTACTTAATTCGAGTCAGTTTTGCATCCCCATGAAAATGGAAGATTATAAGGTACATTGTAGACACATGATGCTTTTTTTTACCGTAAAGGCAAAATGCCTCAAGCAACAAAAAGATATGGGCTGTGTACGGTGAAGGTGCTTTAGCTGAGAGAACTGAATGGAAGTGGTTCGTTAAGTTTAGAGTTGGTGATTGTAGACTTATTGATGACAAACGCTCAAGCAGACCCCACTACAGATAACGACGAAATCAAGACATTGATTGAGAATAATCCGCATTACACAACGCGGCGGTAATTGACAGAAACACTAAATTTATCAAAATCCACCATCCATGAGCATTTAGTGAAGCTTGGGTACTCAAATCACTACGATGTTTGGGTACCACATGATCTAAGTGAAAAGAATCTTTTGGATTGCATTTCATCTCTGACTTGCTGTATAAACGCAATGAAAATACACCCTTTTTGAAACAAATTATGAATTGGATCTTTTACAACAATGTTCATCGAAAAAGATCCTGCCGTAAGCGACGTGAGCCAAATTTAGCCACTTCAAAAGCAGGTCTTTCTCCTAAGAAAGTCATTCTGTGTATCTGATGGGATTAGAAAGAACTGTAATATGAGCTTCTGCCAAGTAACCAGTCAATTGATTCTGAAAAGTACTGCTCGCAATTGGGCAAATTAAAGGCAGAAATTCAAGAAAAACGCCCAGATTTGGCGAAGAGGTAAGGTGTTGTTTTCTATCAGGATAGTACCAAACTTCGTGTTTCTTTGGCGACCTAGTAAAAATTGTTACAACTTGGCTGAGATGTGTTACCTCACCCGCCATATTCAGCTTCGTGTTTTCATTTATCCAGGTTCTCGCAAAATAATCTCAATGGCAAAAAGTTTAATTCGTTGGATGACATAAAAAATACTTTAATGTGTTCTTCGCCGAAATTCTGGGAAGATGGAATCTTTAAGCTGAAAGAAAAATGGTTTAGTTTAGTTGGTTTGTTTGTTTTTTTTTCAACCTAAATGGGTTATTTAATGCCGACAAAGTTTTTATTGTTGGTAATATTTTCTTTTAAAATAAACTATAGTTGGTAATATCTTTTTTTTTTTTTCTAAAAAAATATTTCTGGTAATTTTTTTTTTTTTTTTTTACAAAGTATTTCTGGTAAGTATTAAAACCTATTTTTACACTTTCATAGTGTTTTGGCACCAGTTTGCCCATAGAGTTGGAAACATCAGCAATTACGAGGTGGTTCCACGCTTCTCAAAACCTCCTGATCAGAGGCCTTGCTGTTGGATGTAGTTTATTGTCTTACCCAGGACGCGGATGCAGTTTACAGTCATAGCCAGGACGGAAGGAAAAATGGAGAACGGTTGTGCAAAAAAATGGTTCATATACAGTGGAATAAATATTTAATGGCATAATTTTGTTTTGTCTTTTAATTTCCCTTAAAAATTGGCATGGACTTTCCGGACAACCTAATATTAAGATTCAATGAAGCGGGTATAAAGAATTCACAACTAAAATAGACTCCAATGAACCGCTTTAATTAATCCGTTTCATTTAGACGTTCAGTGCTATCTATAATTCATTGATTACTCCTGGTATAATATAAATTGCTTATATCTTATGTTAAAATTCTGTGTTTAATATAACAGTGAAATGGAATTATCTCTCGGAAGAAAAAGATTAGCAACCGAACGACAAAGACGGTGACGACAAAGCCCATTTCAAGACCAAGTGGAAGCAAGATAATCACTTTAAAAGACAAAGGTATCAGAGTCCCTCATATGAAAGGTTTGAACAAATAAGACTGTAATCTTAAAAAAAAACAAAAAAAAAAAAACTTAGAAGTAAAAAAACTGATTAATTAAATTTTTCATTTTGCTCTAGAAATAATTTCATCTAAATGTAGATAAATATTTTATTTGTATAGATTATTAAAACAACTAAGGGAAGTAATCCCTCAGATATTTACTTACTTAAGTTGATTTACCTCCCTTGTCATTAGAGATATGATAAAAAAAATATATAAATAGCCAGGAAATATATAAATAAGTACACATAGATAATTACGTCGTCTGACTGAGATTTTTGTCTTATGTTCAACTGTATTGCTAACTTGCTTTTTATATACAGTAATGTTTTCTTCTATAAATAAAATGTTTGGCAATGTTTTGTAATATGATGATAGCTTTCTTTAAACTGGAACATATTGTCAGATTTTTTTTTTTTAATAACAGACGAGCATTTTTCTAATTATTTTATTTTTTCTGATAAAATAAAGCAGGAGAAAGTAAAATGTAATATGCAGATTACACACTGTGTTAAAATGCAATTTATGACTCATTATTTTATACTGATTTGCATCCGTGCCTGTGTACTAAAAGGTTGAACATTGCATGCTTAAATAGACTCAAAAGTTTTCCTGAATATGTCCGAGCGTCTTTTAGTGCATTAAATCGGATATATAAGATAATAAAAAGGTTTCTACTTTTCTAAAAGGGGCGTTAGGAAGATTTGCACACATTTAATACTAAATAAATTGTTATTTTGTAAATAACAAGTAGTAATGTCGGAGTTAACTCCTTAATTTCCTAATTGTTCATAAGGGGTCGCTCTCCCTACATATATATGTGTGTGTGTGTGTATAAACAAAACGAAAATTCCCTTTAATGATATTAAATTATATATATATATATATATATATATATATATATATATATATATATATATATATTAGGTTGGTGCAAAAATAATGACGTAATAATGTCGTTTTTTGATCTATTTTTAACGTCAAAAAACGACATTATTACGTCATTATTTTTGCACCAACCTAATACAATGTAAGCTCTCTTAGAAGATAGCGTCTTCCCATTTGTGGGAGACGCCGTGAACATTATACACACATACACGTACGTACGAACATTCACCAAAATACAAACTTTTTACGTTCACACACAAGCACAAATGTTAATGTCTTTGTCACTTGTAAATTTGTTGTTTAATGCATATTTTTGTTGACATATATGTATCGGTTTTGTTTGTTTTCTTTACATCTTCGGTTGGACTCGACTCGAGACCGCATTGTTCTTGTCGTTGGACCTTCTTCTAGCAGTAAATAAACAGCACGTGTTCCCAATTCAACAGCACTTAAACTCATCAGTAATGTTATGAGGTTACATAGAAAATTGTAACATGCTTATGTTCAGCTGTATTGCTAACTGGATTTTTATATATAGTAATATTTTGAACAAAGTGAATAGTGGGTTGAGTCACTTCATTGTTGTGTAAAGGTTAACATATTTACTTGCATTATTTACATTATTCGCATTGTTAGCCTCATCTTCATTGCCACGTGATTTGAATTTCGAAACGAACCCTTTATATCGTCCAGCGGGTACATTGTTCTAGTGCCATCTCAGTTATTTACCTTTAACTCAGCTCTGTGGCCTGGTATTGAACTCACAACTCTTTGAGTCTAGTCACTGGATCTAACCAACGTCTTTATCCACCGGACCATCTGTCCTTCATCTGTGTATGCATTTTTAGGACTTATAAACCTCATATCTCAGCAACCAATTTTTATTTTTTTTTACCACAGCTTATATTGCAATTTTTGTTGCTATTCATTGCTTTTCTCTAGCACTCCTTATTACTGGTTCCTATGTTGTATTCATACATATTTGTTTACAGGAACATTAATTATGAATTCGAACCTCACCGTGTACACCATGTCTTCGAGAAAACACTGGTAAATACGAGAAAGTATTTTTTTTTTTTTTTACTTAAATAATTTGTGCTGTTTAATCACATGTTCATTGACAATCTTCAACCATTATTTGAAATTTGTCGTCAATGACACTAAAGCTGCTCACAGCTTTCGGGAAAAAAATTAAACAATGTCTCAGCGTAATGCTCAAAATTGGTTTAAGCATTTTAAAGGTAGTCATTTGCAACATATTTCAATGATAAATTATCACAGGCATTTATAAAAAGCATTTGTGAACCGCTTGCAACATTATCACGAACAAGAAATCAAGACACGTTCAAATATATTCTTTTTCTTTTTAAACTTTGAAAGAAATTTGGCGAAAAGTTGGTGGGTTAATAACTGAAGGTGTCTGGGTGCTTTGAATTCACTAGGCTGAGTTCTTTCAAACATTTGATTAACAGGTTTGCGGCACGAAACAAAAATAAAAAAAATCTCCTTTGGAAACTGTCAGTTATAAATGAGGTTTTAGCTTTTATCTCGACTAGTGACAGCCAATTCAAGTGTTTTTATTGTTAAAAATCCTTTGGCTTTTTAAGGATTTTCCTCTTCTGAATTCGATTCTTAAGAACAAACCTACCATGTCTGTCTGATTATGAGACACGTTTGTTTCTTCTTCTTTTTCTTCTTCTTCTTCTTGTCGACGGCTTCCTTCATCCTGTTTGCTTCCTCTTCATTTCTAATTCTCAATATCGATCATACGCACACGCACATACTCACATACACATAAACGCAGTGGCGCTCTCATACACTCACAGACTATCTTTTTCGCCTGTCTACAGACCTGAATTCAAACATGCTTTTCCTTAGTTGCCATCTTCCTTTAGAGTGTAAGCGGTCATAGCTCTCCACTGCTTCATTTTTTTAAATCTGTAAATTGGGTAGCTGTCCTTGAGAAAGTCAATTGTATTTGTTGTATCCTTGAAAAGTTTACTGAATGAGGAATAACCAAAGCGAGGTTTGGAAAATGAAATCGTATTCTTTATAACAAAAATACAATACTCGCCAGCTGTGTGAAGTAGGTAAACCACTGCTAGTGGTGGACTACTTAGACAGCATGTCACCCCCACTTACAATGGTATCCAACATATTTATGAGGATTGGGACATACCCATTAGTGGTCATAGATACGGCATATAACATTTTTCCTGCTGTCTTTGAAGTAATTTTAAATTCAAAATCTTTTTCTTGCTTATGTAATGTACCCTGTAACCCAGTGCTATCTGTAGCGTGATCGGGATATCGACGACTAAACCAGTTCCATTCCAGGCTTTTCTGGGAAGGATAGTGGCTAGATAATCAGCGGGATTAAAAAGCAAGACGTGTGAAAGATCGGACGAACCTTCATCTAGCCCAATGGTGCAGATTGGGCTAGGGTTAGCTATGGATGCATCCAGACATAGCGTTGCTGGTCAGAGACTGAGGGAAGAATAAAGTTATAAGAAATACTGTCGGATCAAACATCCTTTCCAAAATGACTGTTGCTTAGGTTGCCAGTGGGAAACCGAATCTATCTTAATAGGCAATTCTACTTTTGCATTGTCAGTCTGAGGCACACTTTACCTTAAGAAGTGGTTTCCATGGGGTAAGAAAAGGGATGCAGTTTCGACTCTTGCCGGAGACACAATTTTTCTTTAGTAGGACTTCTCAATTTAGGCCGGCTGTTAATAATTTCACTGATTAATAAAATAAAAACAGGGATTGCAAAATCAAACACGTTTCTCTACTAAAAATAACCTTTAGTGTAATCAGAAATATATATATATATATATATATATATTGAACAATATAAAATATTAAAAAATTAAAAACTTCAGACAGACTGGGTTATATATGAATATTATTTCGTTTTTATTATTATTTCATTTAGATTCCTCGAATAGTTTCAGCCAACAAGGACAACATCGGGAGAGAAAAAAATTCTGCTTGCTAGAAGCAGTGAACTACAGAAATGAATGTTTTGATGGAGAAAATGAAATTTTGTCTGTAGTTTTAATTTTTTTTTTTTTAACATGAATTTTGGTCACTCCTTGTGTTGGTCAAACAGGCTCTTTTAAGTTGTTATTTAAGATAAGAACTGGATTGATTCATGCTGCTCTGAATTCAATTGCTCATTTTGACGTATAATTATATATATATATATATATATATATATATATATATATATATATATATATATATATAATTATACGTTTTACCAATTTGTGACTGGAAGGGATAATTCCGAGGAGGATATAAATCCAGGTAGAGCTCAATGTAACCTACAGAGCATCTTAATGATAATAAAAAGGAGACTTTAATTATCCATTTCGTTTATAATTTTTATTTCGTGAACACCGAGATGTTCAACTCATTAGAACGAAATCTCCTCCGAAATACCTATCTATCTATCTATCTATCTATCTATCTATCTATCTATCTATCTATCTATCTCTCTCTCTCTATATATATATATATATATGGGCTTATCATACAATACTTGCTAAATCAGGACTGTCCTGGTGATAATAGTATTCGCATGTGTGTGTGTCTGAGAGAGAGAGGGGGATGAAAAAGACACAGAGAGAGAACTAGGTGCACACACACACACAAACACACACACGCACGCACACATACACATACACATATAGGAGGCACGGTGGAGTAATGGATATCGACTTGGACTGAGGAATCGGAGAGCCGAGTTCGAATTCCAGTTACATTCACTTACGTGCTAATACCCTTGGGAAAGGTATGAATCCTCTTCTTCTCCATCTATGAGTAAAATAGCAGGACAGACTGGGTTCTATAGCCTTGGATGGCAACTGGTCTAGGAGAAGGACAACTCTGAATTCAAAAGCTGCGGAGGGTCGCTTGGGAACCTTGTGGCATTCGGTGCACCAGGTCTCCTGCACGAGGCCTTCACCACTATAATCAAATCTCATGTGCCGGTGTCGGGCTGTCGGATTCCTGGAAACTGATCTGCTTGACCCTCATACGTCGAATCTCGACGGGAGAGTCGATCATATATATAACATCTCAAAACAAAGAAAAACACCATGATGAGGGTTGATGACAACCGAAAGCGTCTCGGATCCTACTTTAACTACTTACTTTTAACCAAATATTAAGAAACTTGCGAGGAAGCAAGAAAAACCTGAGAAAAAAGATCATCAAGCGGAAGAGTTCCGTAGTCTTTAATAACACATGCTTGATATATATATATATATATATATATATATATATATATATATAGGGAGAGAGAGAGCTTAAAGAGAAGTTGAGTCATGACAACAATTTATATATAAATATTTATATTATTATTTAGATTGAATTTATTTTCCCTTGCGGGCTACCATATATTTTTCACGTGCCAAATTGAAGCAGTGTTACCCATTTAGAATAAATCTCAAGCGTAAGACGGATTTGCATTATGTAGCAAAATGTGCAACCGTCAATAGTCAAGTGAAGCGTGTCATTTATCGAATACAAGGTTGATAAACAGACTGACTTCTGTTCGTTGACGACCAGCAATGGCGTTTATGCATGCGTTTCTTTATATTTTTTGATTGGTTGTGCCATTTTGCCTGCCTCTTTATACACAAGCAATTGCATATGTCTACCGCCCAGGTCAGTAAGTTATCATGAAGATGAAAGCTGAACATTACTTAAGAAATAAAAAAAAACAAATCTTTAAAAGTAATGAATGAATAAGCTGAAAGAAAAAATAAGGGTTTGAAGAGAAGAAGCTGGAAACATGAATGAATGAACGTAAAGGACATAAAAGAAAAAAAAAGGAATGAAAAGGTCACAGAAGAAAGACAAGAAAAAAGAAAATGAAAGATAAAGAAAAAAAGAACGTAGGAAAGAAAAAGAAGTAGAAAAAAGGACAAATAAAAGGAGAAAAAAGATGAACACAAAAAAAAAACGAATGAGAGGGGATTTCAAGTAACGAAAAAGACAAGAAGAAAGAAAGATAAGGATAAAAAAAGAAAGGAGGAAAGAAGGGGAAGTAGAATCAAAGAAAAAAAGAAAGAAGTAAGAAAGATACAGACAAAAAGGGAAAGGAGGAAATGGACAGAAGAAAGAAAAATAATGACGTAACACGAAAGGAGAAATGCAAGGGAAATTGAAGCAAAGGACAAAGAAAGGAAGAAAGAAAGATACAGACAAAAGACGAAAGGAGGAAAGAGAGAGACGTAGAAGGAACGGACAAAGAAAAGAAGAAAGAAAGATACACACAAAAAACGAATAGAGGAAAGAGAGAGACGTAGAAGGAACGGACAAAGAAAAGAAGAAAGAAATATACGGACAAAAGACGAATGGAGAAAAGAGAGAGACGTAGAAGGAACGGACAAAGAAAAGAAGAAAGAAATATACGGACAAAAGACGAATGGAGAAAAGAGAGAGACGTAGAAGGAACGGACAAAGAAAAGAAGAAAGAAATATACGGACAAAAGACGAATGGAGAAAAGAGAGAGACGTAGAAGGAACGGACAAAGAAAAGAAGAAAGAAATATACGGACAAAAGACGAATGGAGAAAAGAGAGAGACGTAGAAGGAACGGACAAAGAAAAGAAGAAAGAAATATACGGACAAAAGACGAATGGAGGAAAGACAGAGACGTAGAAGCAACGGACAAAGAAAAGAAGAAAGAAATCTATAGACAAAAGACGGATGGAGGAAAGAGAGTGACGTAGAAGCAACTAACAAAGAAAAGAAGAAAGAAATATACACAAAAGACGAAAAGAGGAAAGAGAGAGACGTAGAAGCAACGGAGAAAGAAAAAAAGAATGAAATATATGGACAAAAGACGGATGGAGGTGACAGAAAGACGTAGAAGCAACCGACAAGAAAAAAAGAAAGAAAGATACAGACAAAAGACAAATGGAGTAAAAAGAGAGCGACGTAAAAGCAACGGACAAAGAAAAGAAGAAAGAAAGATACATACAAAAGACGAATGGACGAGAGAGAGAGACGTACAAGCAACCGACAAAGAAAAGAAGAAAGATACAGACAAAAGACGGTTGGAAGAAAGAGAAAGACGTAGAAGCAACGGACAAAGAAAAAAGAAAGAAATATATAGACAAAAGACGAATGGACGAAAGAGAAAGACGTAGAAGAAACGGACGAAGAAAAGAAGAAAGAAATATACAGACAAAAGACGAATGGAGGAATGAGAAAGACGTAGAATCAACGGACAATGAAAAGGAGAAAGAGATGTATATAGACGAAAGATGAAGGGATGAAAGAGAGTGACGTAGAAGCTAAGGACAAAGAAAAGAAGAAAGATACAGACAAAAGACGAATGGAGGAAAGAGAGAGACGTAGAATCAACGGACAAAGAAAAGAAGAAAGAAAGATACAGAAAAAAGACGAATGGACGAAAGCGAGCGACGTAGAGACAACGGACGAAGGAAAGAAGAAAAAAAGATAAATATGAGGAATAGAGGAAAGAGAGTGACGTAGAAACAACGGACAGAGAAAAGAAGAAAGAAAGATACAGACAAAAGACGAATGGAAGAAAGAGAAAAAAAGTTAAACGACCGGACGAAGAAAATAAGAAACAAAGATACAGACAAATGACGTATGGAGGAAAGGGAGTGACGTAGAAGCAACGGACAAAGAAAGAAGAAAGATACAGACAAAAGATGAATGGAGGAAAGAGAGTGACGTAGAAGCAACGGACGAAGAAAAAAAGAAAGGTACAGACAAAAGACGAACGGAAGAAAGAGAGAGACGTAGAAGCAACGGACAAAGAAAAGTAGTAAGAACAATATAGATAAAAGACGAATGGAGGAAAGAGAGGGAAGTAGAAAAGAAGAAAGAAAGATAAAGACGAATGACGTATGGAGGAAAGGGAGTGACGCAGAAGCAACGGACAAAGAAAAAAGAAAGATACAGACAAAAGATGAATGGAGGACGGAGAGTGTCGTGGAAGCCACGTACAAAGAAAAGAAGAAAGATACAGACAAAAGACGAATGGAGGAAAGAGAGAGACGTGGAAGCAACGGACTAACAAAAGAAGAAAGAAATATACAGACAAAAGACGAATGTAGGAAAGGGAGACATGTAGAAGAAACGGAAGAAGAAAAAAGAAAGAAAAATGCAGGAAAGAGAGAGACGTAGAAGGAACGGACAAAGAAAAGAAGAAAGAAAGATGCAGACAAAAGACGGATGAAGGAAAGAGAAAGATGTAGATGCAACAGACAAAGAAAAAAGAAAGAAATATACAGACAAAAGACGGATGGAGGAAAGAGAAAGACGTAGAAGCAACGGACAAAGAAAAAAGAAAGGAATATACAGACAAAAGACTGATGGAGGAAAGAGAAAGACGTAGAAGCAACGGACAAAGAAAAGAAGAAAGAAATATATAGACAAAAGACGGATGGAGAAAAGAGAGAGACGTAGAAGCAACAGACAAAGAAAAAAGAAAGAAATATATAGACAAAAGAGAGATGGAGGAAAGAGAGTGACGTAGAAGCAACGAACAAAGAAAAGAAGAAAGAAATATACACAAAAGACGAAAAGAGGAAAGAGAGAGACGTAGGAGCAACGGAGAAAGAAAAAAGAAATATGCATACAAAAGACGAACGCAGGAAACAGAGAGACGTAGAAGCAACGGACAAAGAAAAGAAGAAAGAAATATACAGAAAAAAAGACGAATGGAGGAAAGAGAGTGATGTAGAAGCAACGGACAAAGAAAAGAAGAAAGAAATATACAGACAAAAGACGACTGGAGGAAAGAGAGTGATGTAGAAGCAACGGACAAAAAAAAAGGAAAAAGATACAGACAAAAGCCGAATGGACGAAAGAGAGCAGTGTAGAAGCAACAGACAAAGAAAAGAAGAAAGATGCAGACAAAAGACGAATAGAGGAAAGAGAGAGACGTAGAATCAACAGACTAACAAAAGAAGAAAGAAAGATACAGACAAAAGACGAATGTAGGAAAGAGAAACATGTTGAAGCAACGGACGAAGAAAAAAGAAAGAAAAATACCGACAAAAGACGAATGGGGGAAAGAGAAAGACGTAGAAGCAACGGACAAAGAAAAAAGAAAGAAATATATGAACAAAAGAAGAAGAGAGGAAAGAGAAAGACGTAGAAGCAACGGACAAAGAAAAAAGAAAGAAATATATGAACAAAAGAAGAAGAGAGGAAAGAGAAAGACGTAGAAGCAACGGACAAAGAAAAAAGAAAGAAATATATGAACAAAAGAAGAAGAGAGGAAAGAGAAAGACGTAGAAGCAACGGACAAAGAAAAAAGAAAGAAATATATGAACAAAAGAAGAAGAGAGGAAAGAGAAAGACGTGGAAGCAACGGACAAAGAAAAAAGAAAGAAATATATAGACAAAAGACGGATGGAGGAAAGAGAATGACGTAGAAGAAACGGACAAAGAAAAGAAGAAAAAAATATACAGACATAAGACAAATGGAGGAAAGAGAGACGTAGAAGCAACGGACAAAGAAAAGAAGAAAGAAATATATAGACAAAAGACGAAGAGGGGAAAAAGAAAGACGAAGAAGCAACGAACAAAGAAAAAAAGAAAGAAATATATAGACAAAAGACATATGTAGGAAAGAGAAAGACGTAGAAGCAACGGACGAAGAAAAGAAGAAAGAAATATATAGACGAAAGACGAATGGAGGAAAGAGAGAGACGTAGAAGCAACGGACTAAGAAAAGAAGAAAGAAATATATAGACGAAAGACGAAGGGAGGAAAGAGTAAGACGTAGAAGCAACGGACAAAGAAAAGAAGAAATATGCACACAAAAGACGAACGCAGGAAACAGAGAGACGTAGAAGCAACGGACAAAGAAAAGAAGAAAGAAATATACAGACAAAAGACGAATGGACGAGAGAGAGAGAGAGAGAGACGTAGAGGCAACGGGCAAAGAAAAGAAGAAAGAAAGATACAGAAAAAAAGACGAATGGAGGAAAGAGAGCGACGTAAAAGCAACTGACAAAGAAAAGAAGAAAGATGCAGACAAAAGACGACTGGAGGAAAGAGAGAGACGTAGAAACAACAGACTAACAAAAGAAGAAAGAAAGATACAGACAAAAGACGAATGTAGGAAAGAGAGACATGTTGAAGCAACGGACGAAGAAAAAAGAAAGAAAAATACCGTCAAAAGACGAATGGGGGAAAGAGAAAGACGTAGAAGCAACGGACAAAGAAAAGAAGCAAGACACATACAAAAGACGAATGCAGGAAAGATGGAGACGTAGAAGGAACGGACAAAGAAAAGAAGAAAGAAAGATACAGACAAAAGACGGATGGGGGAAAGAGAAAGACGTAGAAGCAACGGACAAAGGAAAGAAGAAAGAAATATATGAACAAAAGAAGAAGAGAGGAAAGGGAAAGACGTAGAAGCAACGGACAAAGAAAAAAGAAAGAAATATATAGACAAAAGACGGATGGAGGAAAGAGAAAGACGTAGAAGCAACGGACAAAGAAAAGAAGAAAGAAATATACACAAGAGACGAAAGGAGGAAAGAGAGAGACGTAGAAGCAATGGACAAAGAAAAAAAGAAAGATGCATACAAAAGACGAATGCAGGAAAGAGAGAGACGTAGAAGCAACGGACAAAGATAAAAAGAAAGAAATATACTGACAAAAGACTGATGGAGGAAAGAGAAAGACGTAGAAGCAACAGAGAAAGAAAAGAAGAAAGAAAGATACAGACAAAAGACGGATGGGGGAAAGGGAGAGACGTAGAAGCAAGGGACGAAGAAAAGAAGAAAGAAATATATAGATGAAAGACGAAGAGGGGAAAAAGAAAGACGAAGAAGCAACGAACAAAGAAAAAAAGAAAGAAATATATAGCAAAAGACGGCTGGAGGAAAGAGAAAGATGTAGAAGCAACGGACAAAGAAAAGAAGAAAGAAATATACAGACAGATGACGGATGTAGGAAAGAGAAAGACGTAGAAGCAACGGACGAAGAAAAGAAGAAAGAAATATACAGACAAAAGACGAATGGAGGAAAGAGAGAGACGTAGAAGAAACGGACTAAGAAAAGAAGAAAGATGCATACAAAAGACGAATGCAGGAAAGAGAGAGACGCAGATCCAACGGACAAAGAAAAGAAGAAAGAAAGATACCGACGAAAGACGGATAGAGGAAAGAGAAAGACGTAGAATCAACGGACGAAAGAAAAAAGAAAGAAATATACAGACAAAAGACGAATTGAGGAAAAAAAGAGACGTAGAAACAACGGACAATGAAAAGAAGAAAGAAATATATGAAAGAAAGACGAAGGGAGGAAAGAGATAGATGTAGAAGCAACGGACAAAGAAAAGAAGAAAGAAAAATACAGAGAAAAGACGAATGGAGGAAAGAGTGAGAAGTAGAAGCAACAGTGAAAGAAAAGAAGAAAGATGCATACATAAGACAAATGGAGGAAAGAGAGACGTATAAGCAACGGACAAAGAAAAGAAGAAAGAAATATTTAGACGAAATCGAAGGGAGGAAAGAGAAAGACGTAGAAGCAACGGGCGAAGAAAAGAAGAAAGAAATATATAGACGAAAGACGAAGAGGGGAAAAAGAAAGACGAAGAAGCAACGAACAAAGAAAAAAAGAAAGAAATATATAAACAAAAGACGGATGGAGGAAAGAGAAAGATGTAGAAGCAACGGACAAAGAAAAGAAGAAAGAAATATATAGACGAAAGGCGAATGGAGGAATGAGAGAGACGTAGAAGAAACGGACGAAGAAAAGAAGAAAGAAATATATAGACGAAAGACGAAGGGAGGAATGAGAAAGTCGTAGAAGCAACGGACAAAGAAAAGAAGAAAGAAAGATACCGACGAAAGACGGATAGAGGAAAGAAAAAGACGTAGAAGCAACGGACAAAAGAAAAAAGAAAGAAATATACAGACAAAAGACGAATAGAGGAAAGAAAGAGACGTAGAAACAACGGACAATGAAAAGAAGAAAGAAATATATGAAAGAAAGACGGAGGGAGGAAAGAGATAGATGTAGAAGCAACGGACAAAGAAAAAAAGAAAGAAATATACTGACAAAGGACTGATGGAGGAAAGAGAAAGACGTAGAAGCAACGGAGAAAGAAAAGAAGAAAGAAATATACAGGCAAAAGACAAATGGAGGAAAGAGAGTTACATAAAAGCAACGGACAAAGAAAAGAAGAAAGAAATATACACAAAAGACGAAAAGAGGAAAGAGAGAGACGTAGAAGCAACGGAGAAAGAAAAGAAGAAAGAAATATATAGACGAAAGACGAAGAGGGGAAAAAGAAAGACGAAGAATCAACGAACAAAGAAAAAAAGAAAGAAATCTATAGACAAAAGACGGATGAAGGAAAGAGAAAGATTTAGAAGCAACGGACAAAGAAAAGAAGAAAGATGCTTACAAAAGAAGAATGCAGAAAAGACAGTGACGTAGAAGGACCAGACAAAGAAAAGAAGAAAGAAATATACAGACAAAAGACAAATGGAGGAAAGAGAGTGGCGTAGAAGCAACGGACAAAGAAAAGAAGATAGAAATATACAGACAAAAGACAAATGGAGGAAAGAGAAAGACGTAGAAGCAACGGGCAAAGAAAAGAAGAAAGAAATATAGAGTCGAAAGACGAAGGGGGAAAAAAAAAGACGATGAAGCAACGAACAAAGAAAAAAAAAAGAAATATATAGACAAAAGACGGATGGAGTAAAGAGAAAGATATAGAAGCAACGGACAAAGAAAGAAGAAAAAATATACAGACGAAAGACGAAGGGAGGAAAGAGAAAGACGAAGAAGCAACGAACAAAGAAAAAAAGAAAGAAATATATAAACAAAAGACGAATGGAGGAAAGAGAAAGACCTAAAATCAACGGACAAAGAAAAGAAGAAAGATGCTTACAAAAGACGAATGCAGAAAAGACAGTGACGTAGAAGGACCGGACAAAGAAAAGAAGAAAGAAATATACAGACAAAAGACAAATGCAGGAAAGAGAGTGACGTAGAAGCAACGGACAAAGTAAAGACGCAAGAAATATACAGACAAAAGACAAATGGAGGACAGAGAGTGACGTAGAAGCAACGGACAAAGAAAAGAAGAAAGAAAGATACAGACAAAAGCCGAATGGACGAAAGAGAGCGACGTAGAAGCAACGGACAAAGAAAAGAAGAAATAAATATATAGACGAAGCGTGGAACGACAGACGTAGAAGCAACGTACAAAGAAAAAAGAAAGAAATATATAGACAAAAGACGAATGGACGAAAGAGAAAGACGTAGAAGAAACGGGCGAAGAAAAGAAGAAAGAAATATACAGACAAAAGACGAATGGAGGAATGAGAAAGACGTAGAATCAACGGACAATGAAAAGGAGAAAGAGATGTATATAGACGAAAGATGAAGGGATGAAAGAGAGTGACGTAGAAGCTAAGGACAAAGAAAAGAAGAAAGATACAGACAAAAGACGAATGGAGGAAAGAGAGAGACGTAGAATCAACGGACAAAGAAAAGAAGAAAGAAAGATACAGAAAAAAGACGAATGGACGAAAGCGAGCGACGTAGAGACAACGGACGAAGGAAAGAAGAAAAAAAGATAAATATGAGGAATAGAGGAAAGAGAGTGACGTAGAAACAACGGACAGAGAAAAGAAGAAAGAAAGATACAGACAAAAGACGAATGGAAGAAAGAGAAAAAAAGTTAAACGACCGGACGAAGAAAATAAGAAACGGAAGAAAGAGAGAGACGTAGAAGCAACGGACAAAGAAAAGTAGTAAGAACAATATAGATAAAAGACGAATGGAGGAAGGAGAGGGAAGTAGAAAAGAAGAAAGAAAGATACAGACAAATGACGTATGGAGGAAAGGGAGTGACGTAGAAGCAACGGACAAAGAAAGAAGAAAGATACAGACAAAAGATGAATGGAGGACTGAGAGTGTCGTGGAAGCCACGTACAAAGAAAAGAAGAAAGATACAGACAAAAGACGAATGGAGGAAAGAGAGTGACGTAGAAGCAACGGACGAAGAAAAAAAGAAAGGTACAGACAAAAGACGAACGGAAGAAAGAGAGAGACGTAGAAGCAACGGACAAAGAAAAGTAGTAAGAACAATATAGATAAAAGACGAATGGAGGAAAGAGAGGGAAGTAGAAAAGAAGAAAGAAAGATAAAGACGAATGACGTATGGAGGAAAGGGAGTGACGCAGAAGCAACGGACAAAGAAAAAAGAAAGAAAGATACAGACAAAAGACGAATGGACGAAAGAGAGAGACGTAGAAGCAACGGGCAAAGAAAAGAAGAAAGAAAGATACAGACGAATGACGTATGGAGGAAAATAGAGTGACACAGAAGCAACGGACAAAGAAAAAAATGACCGATACAGACAAAATACGAATGGAGGTAAGAGAGTGACGTAGTAGCAACGGACGAAGAAAAGAAAAAAGATACAGTCAAAAACGAATGGAGGATTGAGAGTGATGTAGAAGCAACGGACAAAGAAAAGAAGACAGATGCAGACAAAAGACGAATGGACGAAAGAGAGAGACGTATAAGCAACGGACGAAGAAAAGAAGAACGATGCAGACAAAAGACGAAAGTAGGAAAGAGAATGACGTAGAAGCAACCGACAAAGAAAAGAAGAAAGAAAAATACAGACAAAAGCCGAATGGACGAAACAGAGCGACGTAGAATCAACGGACAAAGAAAGATACAGACTTAAGACGTATGGAGGAAAGAGAGTGACGTAGATGCAACGGACAAAGAAAAGAAGAAAGATGCAGGCAAAAGTCGAATGGAGGAAAGAGAAAGACGTAGAAGCAAGGAATAAAGAAAAGAAGAAAGAAAGATGCAGACAAAAGACAAATGGACGAAAGATAGTGACTTAGAAGCAACGAACAAAGAAAAGAAGAAAAAAAGATACAGACAAAAGACGAATCGAGGAAAGAGAGAGACGTATAAGCAACGGACAAAGAAAGAAAAAGAAAAATACAGACAAAAGACGAATGGACAAAAGACAGTGACGTAGAAGAAACGGACAAAGAAAGAAGAAAGAAAGATCCAGACAAAAGACGAATGGAGGAAAGAGAGAGACGTAGAAGCAACGGACAATGAAAATAAGAATGAAAGATACAGACAAAAGACGAATGGAGGAAAAAGAGTGACATAGAAGCAACGGACAAAGAAAAGAGGAAAGAAATATATAGACGAATGACGAATAGAGGAAAGAGAAATACGTAGAAGCAACGGACAAAGAAATGAAGAATGGAATATATAGACAAAAGAGGAATGGACGAAAGAGAAAGACGTTGAAGAACCGTACGAAGGACAGAAGAAAAATAGATACAGACAAAAGACGAATGGACGAAAGAGGGCGACGTAGAAGCAACGGACAAAGAAAAGAAGAAAGAAATATATAGACAAAAGACAAATGGAGTAAAGAGAGAGACGTAGAAGCAACGGAAAAATAAAAGAAGAAAGATACAGACAAAAGACGAATTTGTGGAAAGAGGGCGACGTAGTAGCCACGGACAAAGAAAAGAAGAAAGATGCAGGCAAAAGACGAATAGAGGAAATAGACAGACGTAGATGCAACGAATAAAGAAAAGAAGTAAGGAAGATACAGTCAAAAGACGAATGGACGAAAGAGAGAAACGTCGAAGCAACGGACAAACAAATGAAAAAAGATTAATGCAAAAAAAAAAGATAGGCGGAAAGTGAGTGACATAGAATCAAAGGACAAAGAAGAGAAGAAAGAAGAAGACAAAAAAACGAAAGTAGGCATGAGAGAGAGTTAGAAGGAACAGACAAGGACAAGAAGAAAAATGCAGACAAAAAAATGAATTGACGGTAGAAAGGGATGTAGAATCAAAGGACAAAGAATGCAACATAACGACAAAAAAAAAAAAAAAAAACGAAAAGAGCAATGAGTGGGTGTTAGAAGCAACGCACAAAAAAAAATGAACGAAAGATTAAGACAAAAAATGAAAGGAGGAATGAGACTGACGTCGAAATCTAAAGGCAAAGAAAAAAAGGAAGAGAGATAAAGTCGAAAGAAGGAAAAGAGAATGAGGGCGTATTAGAAGTAACATACAAAGTAATGAAGAAAGAAAGACAAAGACGAAAGGAGGAATGAGAGACAAAGAAAAGAAGGAAGATAAAGACAAAAAACGAAAGAAGGAAAGAAAGGGAAATCGAATTAAAGGACAAAGGAAAGAAGAAAGAAAGACAAAGAAAAAACGATAGCTCATATATATAAAACTCAAACACTACTATTTATTACATTGGAATCAAAATTAAGAGCCAATTATTCTGATGAATTGGGTCATGTTTATGATTCGAATGTAATAAATTATAACCATGAAATATTATTGCTGAAGCCTTTTATATCATATTCTTGCTCTGTCAATGACACAGAGCTCTATATGGATTCTATCCTCTTGGGCATATAGATATATACTGACTATTAATATTATCACTGTGCCCCCTGGAGCCACGACTACTATCACCATGCCGCCCACTCTAGAGCATTAGAAGCCGGTTCAAGCAGTGATATGCACATGATAGAAATAATTAGGGGGAACAGTCCTATGGTTAGAGAGAAAATCAGCAGAATTCCACCACGGAATATGTGAGCTAGCAGCGCTATATTGAGTCTGATTTGCAATCTCTTCGTCATCGAGGCCCGCTGGAATAGTTGGTATGATGTTTACTTGACAACCTAACTGTCAGGGTTTCATTTCTCGGTAGTGGATGCGCACTCCTGATGAGTCCGAAATATAGAACGAAACGGCCGTCCATTGCTTTCTGCATTCTGTTGAGGTTTCAGACTCGATGAATTACTTAAATATTTATATCCATTAATGTAGGTGCCCTCGAGGTCTCTATCTTTGGATTTACGTTGTTTCTAATTTTCATCAACAGCCATCCAGATATCATCAGGTTTCCCCTCGGTATCTATGCAGCTGACACATACTGTTGACTCTTGGTAAGTCTGATCAGTTCGATACGGTCAAATTGTCAGCTGGTCTACAAATGACCTACAGTCTGTTGTCAACTGGGGCAACAAATGGCTTGTTAAATCCAGAACGGAACAGTTTTCTTTTAACCGTCTGAGAGAATTTTTCTTTCTCCTTCCTTCAGTATATCTGATATTAACCTCCAGGAGTGTGATTCCTTGTGCCGCTCACATGAAAAAAATGATATTAAATCAATTGCTAGATCTACTGCTAGGAAAGTTGGTTCACTGTATCGGGCTAGACAATTTTTCTCGCCAGAATCTATCTTACACATTAACAAGTCTACCATTCGTCTTTGCATTGAATATTGCAGTCGCATCTGATATGTTTTTTTTTTTGTTATGTATTTAGAGATTCTTGATAAGTAAAAAGTAGAATCTGCAATGTTGTTAGTTCTGAGCTCGCATCTCGGATTCAGTCACTAAACCATCACCATAACATAGCTTCTTTGTGCCTTTTCTATAAATATTTTTATGGAAACAGTTCTGGTTAGTTTTTATCTATGGTACATAGGCTTTATGAATGTAAGTTTGCTACTTCATTGGCGGCAGCTGAAATGGCTCCATGCTAACAGTTTCATCTTTCGCATTTCTAGTTTTCTGAAATTCTCTTCCGGCTTTTTGTTTTCCACTCAAGTTTCATTTAAAATTTAAATTCAATGTTAATCCTTATTTTCTGTCTTCTTAATTCCTGTTCTTTTAATGTTCATAATTCAGTTCAGCTATCTGTTTTTTTTACGTTTGTACGAGGTTCATTACTGAAGTTTCTAGACTTTTTTTCAGAAGCAGGATGCAGTCAGGACGTGAAGACAATTTTGAAGTTCGCTGTGCAATAAAATTTT
The DNA here is from genome assembly GCA_963932145.1 of Acanthosepion lycidas. Classification (NCBI taxonomy): domain Eukaryota; kingdom Metazoa; phylum Mollusca; class Cephalopoda; order Sepiida; family Sepiidae; genus Acanthosepion; species Acanthosepion lycidas. The sequence goes on from OZ010590.1 coordinate 12,652,845, forward strand.
GTGTTGACAGTTCAGACCTTGCTCCGTGTGATTTTTGTTTATTTCTCAAGCTGAGGAGAAACTCAGGAACAGTCGCTTTAAAGATGATAAAACCCAAGAATTGTAATGTCGTTGGTTCAGACCTGGCATCTCGTCTTCACTCTCATTCCCACCGCCGTAACGTGCCTTGTCTATAAATACTTTCATGGTAATTCTTTTGATGAACTTTCCTCTATGGTACCTAGGCTATATGAATTTAAGCGCAGTACTAGATTGGTAGCTAGGTCTAATCAAATTACAGTTGAAATGGCAAGATGTAACCGTAAGTTCTATGCTAACAGTTTCTTCTCTCGTATTTTTTCCTTGTGAAATTCTTTTCTGGCTTCTTGCTTCCCAGTCAACTTTGATCTTCAAAAATGGAAATGCATTGCCAATATTTTGAGGGTCAGGTCTCAGAGAGAATTTGTTTTATTTTTCTTCTCCTTTTTCAAATATATGATAAATCAACTTACATGTGATACATACTGGGTGTTATGTGTAAATTGACGCCATTTTATATTTTTAATTTCACCTATGCGCTTTTTTTTTTGCCGACAGTATAGCAGGGTTAGTTAGACACCGTCTGTAAGAAAAAGAGCATCATGACGCAATTCAATCCGCCAGAAATTTGGAAAACGGCACTCTGTACTGCTTGGCATTCGTGTCGGAAGCTCCAATACGAATATTTCAGATTGTTTCGGTGTCAATCCTGGAACAGTGCAGGATTCGAAAAGTGTTGGATATGTCTAATGGTGATTACGAAGGTGTTTAGAGTGATAATTTGTGATGGCGAAGTTATTTCTCCATTCATCTTCCCACAGGGCCTCAGACTCAATACAGAGGCCTACATCAAGTGCTTTGAGAAGGGAGTGCTGCCCTGAGTCAAGAGGGTGGCTGCTAGAAGACCCTATGTCTGATAACAGGACTGCGCACCATGCCACTCAAACTTTCCCCAATGGTACATAGACTTTATGAATTTAAGCACAGTACTAAATTGCCGACACGGACTCTTCTGTTTACAGTGGAAACGGCTATACGTAACCGTAAGTTCTATGCTAGCAGTTTCTTCTACCACACTTCTCCTTTGTGGAAATCTCTTTCAGTTTCTTGCTTTCCAGTCAATTTTGATCTTCAAAAATTTAAATTCATTACCAATCGTTATCTTCTAAATTTTTATTCTTTTATTGTCTTCTCTTCTTAATAGTAGTTTTTTTTTCTCATATTCTTTTACACTCAGTAATCACTTGCGTCTTAGTGGCTTTATTGCCTTGATTGGGGTCAAATGGTTAATAAAGAAAAAATTTGGGAATCTTATAACAGACGAAGGACAAGGCAACACAGAAACCTGAACATTCCTTATTTCAATAATAAGGAAAATCATCTTCGAAGAGCTAAAGGAAGTCGTAAGAAACGAGTGAATTCCATTAGAAATAAAACCTCTTGAACCGTTATATAATATCAATCATCCTGTGTTTTAGGGAATGCTGAAAAAATTTTTCATAGATGTAGAGGAGCCGAATCAACAGAAATGTGGTTCTAGGTATGGATGCTGGGGATACCCATGGACCGAAAATGTGAGCAACGACAGTTTTAGAGACAGTGTTAAGTGTTAACACAAAGAACACCTGTACTTAGAATCAGAGACAGTTGAAATTTCTGAGATACATAATGAGGAAAAAAAAGCTTGGAAAATTTGACCCTCACGGGATATATTGAAGGCTGAGTGGTAGAAGGAGACATTGAATAACCTACCTAACGAACTTGTATAAATGGTTGGCATAACTGGGAATAGGAGTTAAGGGCACAAATATTGCTTAGAACTACAAAGGACGGGAAGTTGGGGAGAGCCATGACCGATCATGGTTTTACATAAAAAGAAAAATGATATTGCGTATAGAAAGTTTTATATGCTATACTCATTTTAGTTTGAGTCAAGTAAAGTGTCCTGTCTGCCGAAAGCTTAGTTACTTTTATGGATGAAGTGGATGAATTCTAAGGCTTTTATATTTTGGGGGTCATGTCATGTGCGTTGTTTGTTTTTGCTTTTGTCGACAGTATAGTAGGGTCAGCTGGACACTGTCTGTGAGAAAAAGAGCACCATGACGCAATTCACTCCTCAAGA
>OZ010590.1:12657484-12747484 GCA_963932145.1 Acanthosepion lycidas
ATATATATATATATATATATATATATATATCTAGGGCGTAGGATGCATATATCTAATATAAAATTTATTAATGTTAATTATTTTTACTATGCTCTTTATACTTGCATTTTTCGTCTTTCCCATTTCTTCATTTCTAAGATAATTGTTACAAGCGATATTATTTAGGGAGTGTAAGTAGAGAAAACGCTTGTTGCTTAACGAAAAAAGACGTAAGTAAAAGCAATGAATTTACTAACCATTTTAATAGGGAGCACGAGAAGTCGAACCTAATAGTGTGTGGGTGAAAGAGAGACAGTGATCTAAACGCAAAGATTCTTTTGCTTTCGTTAGAAAAGGCCGTGGCTTTAGCCTTATCTGTTTTATCATTCCCTTCAAACTCGGCGGTTGAAAAAGAGAGATAGAATAATAAATTGGCGGGAAGTCGCAGAGAGAAAGCCACCGAAAAGCAGAAATTCTTTTGCCTGCTTTCCAACCACCAAACTTTCTCGACTGAAGTGATAATGTTTTTATTGCGTCCGGCTAAAACAAAGACTTGCCTATTTAAAGGACTTTTATTCGGACAGATTTAGTCGAAAAACTTGCATTACGAATTTTCCCTTTTCCAGTCATCAATCAATGCCATTTATAAAAAATTTAATTTTCAATATTTTAAAAATGTTATCATTGTCTAAATGTATAATCGTCTATGTTGTTTTTTGTTTTATGTTTTAGTTTTTGTTTTTTAATACAAGTTTTTTGAGAGAAGTGTATTTCGGTTCGTGTAAAATTTGTTGCATTTTATGGCTTTTTGGGGTCAAATGTTTGATACCGCCAAAATTATTTGATTTGTTGTGGATTCATTTTTTCAATACATGGAGTGGGAAGGTTTCTATTTACTAGCCAATGAGAGACGATCTTTTCAAGCCCTTGTGAAAACTTCAATTGATCTGGCATAATGCTCCTTTGTTCAATAAAAGAAATGCTATTTAGCGGATCGACACAGAAAGAATGAACCGTTGACAAGAAAGCAATTAACGGTCGCGGAAGAAGCCATAGCGCTCACGCTGAAAAGACGGAAGAGCAGTTCAGCCGAGAGGTCATAAATCAACAGGGGGAAAGAAACAGTGAACAGATTTAAGTCAGATTCTAACCCCAGAACAGAACATTCCTTTCTGTTTTCTAGAGAAGAATTTAAGTCGAAAGAACATTCAAGTTAACTTTCCAGCAAAGTATTGCAAAAAGCTCTTGAGACAACAATATGTGCAAAACTCGAAACCATTTTTTTAAAATTGAGATGGGTGCACTTGCATTTTGTATTTTCTGCTTTGTGCATTTTTTTTACTTCCTTAATGTTTTTCCATTTTTAAGGGGTGTAATCTTTTTGTCAGAATCAGTGTCTTTTTCTAAAAACTGTAACATTTTTTCCTTATATCTAATGGTACTCCCCTTTTTGTAACCTCAGAAAATTTATATCCTGTCGCAATGGCCGCACAAAAGAACATTTTTGTGTAACCTTGTATTGTAACTTTTCTGAAATATTGTATAATACAAGTGTTTTTCCCTTTTGAAATTTTACGCAGTGGTTGTCTTATTTTTAACTTTGCACCTATTATTTTGACCTGCTTTTTCTACTAAATTTTGTGTCTGGCACAAGAAGTTAGGTTTTGTAGGAAATAAAATTTTATACGTTTTCTAACACCTGTCGTCAAACGATGAGAAACTTATTTAAACATTATTTTTTTATAATTAAAATAAAATTGTCTATATTTCGTTAAAAGAGAAACTTTTAATTAGAGGAATTCGGAAGAAAGATCAAACCAAAATTACATTTTTTTCTTAAAAAACGGGGGAAAAAGCTTATTTTGAGAGGGGATCTCATAATGGGCTACATGACCCTTGTTCTCAAGTCACCGCTCGCTGTGTGTGTGTGTGTGTGCGCGCGCGCGTGTGTGTGAGTGTGTGTTTCAGATCTTTTTGTGACGAATAGCGACGTTTTGATCCACCCCCAAATAAAAGCTGATTATTTGTAATTCAGGATAAGAAAAATGAGGCGGTCGTATACTACCACACCAATCCTTAAGAAATAAATAAATAAATAAATAAATAAATAAAGAAAGAAAGAAAGAAGGAACAAGTTAGAAATCTGAATAAAAATATACATAAGAAGAAAGAAAGACGTATGGGATGAAAATAAAACATAAGAAGAAAAACGTAAAGAGTATAAAGAAAGAAAAATAAAGAGAAAAAGAATGAAATATGTTAAAATGAAGAATTACTTCAGTATCTGTCTATATTTCTGAGATGAGGTATTATGTACACTATTTACATTATTTGAACTATTGTCCTCATCTTTATCGCCAAAGAACAGTCTATCCCAGTGAGCGAAATAAAGGGTTGAGTTCGACATTCCAACAACCTGAAGAAGGCCGGAGCGTAGAACGGCCGAAACGTTGTAATAAATATGGCGACAAAGATGAGGACAATAGTCCGAATAATGTAAATAGTGAAGAATTACTTGTATCGAAACAGAAGGAAATAAAAGAATTTATAAAGAAAAAAATTAACAAAAGGTGGGGAAGGAAATAAAAATTATGGAGAGTGTAAAAGAAAAACACAAAAATCGAAAGAGATAAAGAAAACTGATGAAAAAATAAGAGAGAATGAGATGTAGGATATGAATGAGTGTGAATTATAGATTATTAATATTATGCTTGAATAGAGGCGAAAAAGAAAACAAGGAAACCTATAACCATAGCTTAAAAATAACCGAATTCATCATTTCGGTGGGGGGGGACATAAATGGATTAATTTACTGTAGAAGGAAATTGGAGTCATGCTTTTTCCAAGAGCATTAGTGCGAAATAAGTGAAACAGACTTCGTCAAAATCTATTTCTCTTTATATAATGATAACCATTACGTTACATACACAGACAGATTTTTTACCCTGGAAAGCATTTGACTCCACCATGTTTTTTCTTTCTTTCTTTTTTCTTCCTCTGTGTGTGTGCGTGTGTACCTGCGTGTGCGTGTGTGTGTGTGTGTGTGTGTGTGTGTGTGCGCGCGCGTGCGCGCAAGCGGTAAATTCTTGTAACAGTCAAATCAAACCAAAACCAGTTTTTCTGCCATATCTGGGCTGGTGCTGCCCAATCCTCACTTTCCAAATCTTCGAAAGCATTTACACGGCCTTGTTGGCAAGGAACTATTTTCCACTCTACAATCCCTTTCCCACAGACGAAACATCACAAGCTTCCCGCTACACTATCGCTAATTTCCATGACAATCGTTCAGACGAACTCTACTCCTTAGTTTCACTATTTCAGATCTTTACAGATAGGACTCGCCTTGTTAAATATACGGTAGTTGAAATAAAATTCATAGATTAATTTTTTTTCATGGCTGGGTAAGTAGTGTTAAATAATAGTTTCAGACAATTATTATTATTATTTGTTTTTGTTTTTTTATGTTTTGTTTTGTTTTTGTTTTTTTTTTTGGTCTTTTTTTTTTTTTGGTAGCATATTTTGGCTCAAACATTCCTTGGCTGACCTTTGAGGTCAGATGGTATACAAAATAGGGATGTCGACTTTGATTGGATGAGCCGAATGTGGGATTAAGTTTTTTCGAGAATTACTGTTTGGACGTCAAGCTAGCTTGACGTGTTAGATTGTATTTGTGCAATGCGCACACCCACTGTGGGGAAAGGTCTTTCGGGAGTTGGTTGTTACGCGTCAAAGGAAATGGGCGACTGAGATTTTGTGTTTGAAAGCGGTTCTCTAATAGGGGGTGTAGTAACCCCCACATGATAGATTTGCCCGTCGACGTGGTTAATAAAATAATAGTTAAGTTAAAAGTTCTCTTTGTTGAAAAGCTTTTCGTCTCTGAACCCAAAGAACATTTCTCGATACCAACCAAGAGAGGAAGGAGACTGAACTAAAATGACTAGCGATCCCTATCCAGACGAGATTAGACCAACCGACTCCCCCAAGGAAGGATATACAACAGCCGTGTCACGTATGCAGAGTCGAATCATTCTCATTCTCTTCGTATTTCAATTGTAAGAAGTCCAACTCCGAAAGAAACGCCACTTTGTGGACCAGACTCCCATGATGATGCTTCTCCGATCACTACAATCTTAACGTCTTCAAGTCTACGATTAATCGATATCTATCATAGATATCTTCATAATCTGCGCTTAATTCATCATTTTACGTCTATCTAACAACCTAATTCAGTAACCCTTTCATTAGTTCTTGGGCCGTGGATTGTGTGAATGTTTAGCAGAAAAAAATCTCATTAAACTTTGGGAGCGTCCAATGAGGAATATATTAAAAATGACTTGCTTGTATATAAATAATATACTACTGACACCGAATAATATGAATCAAGGGTGGCGAGACTTGATTGTTAATAGAGAAGTAAACTTCAGATACTTGTAAACCGCAAAACAGAAATAAACTTAACACACGTTTTTAATGGTTACAAATTGTTATAAAATTTTTGTATAAGCATTAAAAGTGCACGTACACAAATAGATTTATTCTATTCATGCGTGTGTATTTTTTTTTTACTGTTAATTTGTATGAGTTACAATAACCACAATGTACACATGTATACCAAATGTTTTCAACAACTTGACGGATACTTGTTTTAACTACATTATGCGGACGGACAATTTCGAGATAAGGTAAAGGAAAGCAAGAAGAAAGGACTATCAATCAATTGCAAGAATGCAGAATATATGGTTGTCAGCAAGAGAAGAAAAAAAAAGCAAATGCGAATTACGAATTTGAGATGTCACAAGTCAAACCAGTACAGAAATTTAACTCAGTGGTTAGAGATTTGGGCGCGCAAATATATATATATATATATATATATGAGTGATAGAAATTAGGAGGATTTGAGATAATTATAATTAAGTAATTCATCGAGTGTAGAAGAAACCTCAACAGAATGCAACGATAATTATAATATAGGACGAGACGGCCGTCCAGTGCCTTTCAGCATTTCTGTTGAGGTTTCGATGAATTACTTAATTATAATTATCTCAAATCCTCCTAATTTCTATCACTTGTTTATCCTTACTTGAATCGGCTTCTAATGCTCTGGATGGAGCGGCTTGGGGATAGTAGTCGTGGCTCGTGGAGGCACAGTCCTATGAGTAAAAGAGAAACTCGGAACCACGGAATAGGTGATCGAGCGGGACTATATCGAGTTTGATTCGCTGCCTTTTCGTCACCGAGGCCCGTTGGGACAGTTGGTATGACGTTTGCCTGATAGCGTAACTGTCCGGTTTCAATTCTTGATAGATAATGCGCATTGCCAGTGTAGTCCCAAATATAGAACGAAACGGCCGTCCAGTGCATTCTGTTGAGGTTTCTTCTAGACTCGATGAATTAATTAATTATATATAAGACGATTGTCACTTCCTTTCTGAAGAAGGCCATCTTTTCACTTGGTAGCTTTTTTGTGCTTTTCATTCAGAATTGTATTCATTTATACTTGCGCTAACGCTAAGGACCCGTAATTAATTCTTTTATATTATCAGCCTGACGATTGCGCTGCCGCATGAAACACTGTGTATTTTGATTACTGTCTTAATATTATTGTATTGTCTATCTGTGTGCTGAAAAGAAGAAGAAAATAGGCAAAATTTGCCAGATATGATTGGATTAAAAACTTGTTGAGTTGGAAATGAGATAAGTGTAAAAAAAAAAAAAAAAAAGATTGCACAAAAACATTGAACATTTTTTACAAGGGTCTGCTCAAATGTTGCATAACTTTACACACACACGCATACGAATACGCACTACAGCAAGCGCATACACACACACAAATAAACACCCCCACACCCAAATAGGCAAATATATTTACTAATTTACAAATGTCACAACAAGCACACTCGCTCAAAAAAATAAACGCCCAAAAAGAAACTCGGTACAAATACACACTTCTTTACAAATGTACCAGCACACATTCATACAAGCATACACCACACAACCATAACACAAATAAACACCCACACACAATACACACAGACGCATTCCTTAACAAGCAACAACCGCACACATACGCAGACATAAATACTCCAAAACAAGTGAGCGTGCATGCGCACGTACATAAAGACGTACGTACATGTAAATGACTCAGCCAATCGTAACCGAGGATGCCAGTCTACAAGGGCGGCTAGCTAGTCCCTATTGCAGACGCCTGCTCAGACACAGTTGTGTTTATTCAACATCCACAGAGCTCACTGTGGTTTATACCGCAGCTATGTTGAGCGGAACTTAGTTACAATTTCTGGGAGAGTTAGCGTTATCTAGCGTTAACAACAGTCTAAACAAGGCTAGCACGCTCAAACCCTTGGCCCCGATGACTTGTGAGTTCGTGCTAGCACAACCACTGACGGCTCCCAAGATTTCCATCTACCTAACTTCACTCACAAGGCTTGGGTCAATTCGTGGTATGGTTTCCAGGCACTTTCCAAAAGAGCCGCACGCTGGGATCGCCTCGTCCAGACCAAAGAAATCAAGACGTCACCTTCCTGACAAATCGACCATGGTGAGATTCGAACCCGGGTCCTATTGTCAGAAAGCGAACGGTCTAACCACTCGGCCAAATGCCCATATACAAAGACACACACATATATAAATGCTCCTTTACAAATCAACACATACCCATACACACCATCCCGAAAATACACACACGCACACAAAAAAAAAAAAAATGGTCGGTTCCTTGTACGACTTCAGTAAGCACCTGGATACTCTTACAATGCTCTATATTTACAAGAGTCAGATCAGACCAAAAATGGAGTACTGCTGCCATATTTGTGATCGAGCTTGCCAATCCTCCTTTTTCAGTTCAAAAGCGTCTACGCGGTCTTGTGAATGATGAATTATCTTCCACCCTACAGCCCCTTTCCCACAGTCGAAATAATGCAAGCTACCCTATCGCTATTTTCATTTTTAGTTCTGCGCTTTCATTCAAAAAGTCTATGTACCATACATGAAAGTTTTTCAGAACAATTACCATGAAAGTATTTATAGAAAAAGCATAGGGAAGCTTCCTTATGGCTGTGAGAAAGTGACAGAAGACGAGATTCTTCTTTGGATTTCATCATCTTCAAAACGACTGCTCCTGAGTTTCTCCTCAAAAATCACACGGAGAAAAGTCTGAACTGTTTTGTTGCTCATCTCTGTCAACACAAGTTTTTATTGTTTTTACATCCTACTGCTTTTTGCTTCTTAAAATAAATCTCAAAACTTTTGCAACGCATTTCGTACATACGCAGAAAAACAGATAGCTGAACTGACTTTTCAAATTGAAATGTGATATTCCAAGATCTTCAATAAATAGGGATTCAGGGAAAAAGAACCAAGTATATCTGGGGCCTTCTATTTTTTTTCTTTGATGAAGTAAAATTGATCACTCAACAGATAAATGAAAGGTAATTGTTTTCACGCACACAAAAACACAATTATGCTTTATATATAGAAATCTACAAGAATTAGGTAAAGAATGCTTTGAGAATGGCACAATCCGGGATGCTAGATCAAGACCGATAAAACTGCAGATTATTCTTTGGATTCTGCCGAGAATCTCTAGACACATAACAGATGCAGCAGACCAGATGCACGAATGAATGTTATCATTTAAAGGTGCATAAAGTTGCAAGACAGATTTTTACTAGCGGTGAGAAATGGCAAAAAACGAGATGTCAGGTCAGGACCAATAACTTTTCAGATTCTTCTTTGGGTTTCATCATCTTCAAAACGACTATCTTTGAGGATCTCCTTCATCTATGCGAACAACCAAATGTCACACGGTGCAAGGTTTGAACTGTTTTGATGCCCTTCACTGTCAACTTCACACACCGACTTCATTCTGCAAACCAATCAGTTCTAACATGCAGTGTTCAAAGAGCTCTTACAATGTGGAATAACAAAAAATGGCCCGTCAGCTTAGTAGATATATAGTAATGAGATTCTAAAATGATATTAAACTACAACAATTATAACGGCCTCTCCTAAAAAGAAAAGTCTCATAACTTTTGGAACGCACCTCGTACATACGCCCGAAATAGCTGAACTGACCGCAGTCAGTCACTTATGTTCCATGCATGATAGACGCTTAGGCGATCATGTATCTTTCAATATATCACTGACGGTTTTTTCCCGCAGTACGTTGCCATTTTCTTTCTGCGGTAGATCAGTTGCTATCGAAGTCAGCAGAACCCGGTCTGTCCTGCTATTTACCCATAGCTGGGGGGAGAAGACGAACTGACTTCACAAATTCGAAATGCAATATTCCAAGATCTGCAATAAATACGGATTTCGAGAAAAAGAATCCAGTATATCTAGATCTTTCTTTTTTTTTCTTTGATGAAGTAAAATTGATCACTCAGCTGATTAATGAAAGTCAATTTTTTTCACACACACAAAAACACAATTATGCTTTACATATAGAAATCTACAAGAATTAGGTAAAGAATAATGTTCAACATGCATTGAGAGTTTCAGTTTGAATTTTTGAGATAAGGAATAATCATTAATTACATTCGGACTAATCTCCTCGTCTTTGCTGCTATTAGAACGAGGTTTCGACCGTTGTGTCCTCCGGCCTACTTCATGTGTCTGTTGATCCGGGTAGACATTTAGAGAATTTATTCAATTTATGGAGGTAGATTACTTTCGTTCCACTGAACACGTCTAGGGAAATCTCGTCTTATTCTTCATAGTACTGCTCGCTTATTGCTCATCAGATACTACCCAGCCTATGAATTGAACCCACAATTAATATGCCACTAAATTAACGAACAAGCGCTTTAATATTTGTTGAAACCTTAAGTTTAATGTTCTTTTACCTGATGCTACGACTGCTGTCACGCTTGACCGCCTTCGCCCCCGCTTCTCTTTTCATACTGCTGCTACTCTTGATGAAGTCTTACTGTTGATTTATCTTTCTTTCTTTAATTGTCTCCCATATGATATTTCAATGTGCTGTATGATTTGAAAACAAAATTTACAGGCAGACAAACTTTTTGCATTCTAGGGGTAGAGGAGAAATAGAATATCTATTATTGAGCTTATTTGATAAAAATACAAACCTTAAATTTAAACATGACCTCTCATTGTTATGCATATAGGGGCAATGGTTAACGAACTAATCTGAGTTTGGTTTGGTTTGGTTTGGTTTGTTTTACGATATATCAATATCAATGAGTTATTTAATGCCGACAAGATTTTAATTGCTAGTAATATTTTTTATCTATCTATCTATCTATCTATCTATCTATCTATCTCAGTATATATTGGTTTGGTTTAGTTTGTTTTACGACATACCAACCTCAATGGGTTATTTCATGCTGACAAGATTTTTATTGCTGGTATTATTTTTTTTTTTTTCAAAAAAAATATATTGCTGGTAATATCTTTTTTTCCTTCAAAAATGTATTGCTGGTAAAAAAACTTCTTCAAAAATTCATTGCTGGTAATATTTTTACAAAAATGTATTGCTGGTATTAAAACCTATTTTTAAACTTTCATAGTGTTTTGACTCCAGTTTGGTGGTTGACTGTTTGCCCATAGCTGGGACCCTAACGGGTGCTACCACTCTGGATCAGGGTGAACCTGGGAACACCAGCAATTAAGAGGTGGTTCCACGCTCCTAAAAACCTCCTGAACAAAGGCTTTGTTGTTGGATGTATTTTATAGTCTTACCCAGGACGGGAGCTAATCTTGTTGACTATTACTGCTTAGTATGATGGTAATTGAATGTCTGTGTGACATTAGTAAGTGACGTCATCAATATTTGATAATCAGGTTAATTTAAGGCTGAAAATTATATCGATTTAATAGCAAGCTAATACTTATGTGAGTAAAAACACTAACTTTTCTTATGAGTAATTTCAACTTCAAAAAAGATATTTAAATTATTGCAATAGTTTTTTGTAAACGAGTCATTGTTATTTAATATACAAAGATCAAAAGTTGTGTGTGTGCGTAATAAAACACTGGAAATTTATTTAATATTAATATATAAATTTGGTTGTCTGTATGTATGTGTACATATGTTCACGAAACTGGGACATCAATAAAATAGGATTTTGATATTATATTTATCCGTACGCCCACTCTAACTAAATAAGGCACGAGGCTGAGTTTAAAAAGGATATGCCACGCGTACATTGGACGAGGAATAAATAAAAAATATTGCTCAGCTCCTTTGACATTTCTCTATTGGGACGCCTCAGGAGTGAAAGATTAACCCTAACTCCGCCTCTTGGAAAAAAATATACTGGAGGGATGTCCCACTCCCAAACCTGGACTGGACAAATAATTATAAACACGCGTAAAATTATGGTTGGCATTAATCCGGAATATGGCACAAAGCCGATTTTAAAGTAGGAATCCCACGTGATCATGGGATTAGGGATAAAATCTGCTCAGCACCATCCATATTTACTTTTTGGCACGCTTCAGGCGCCAAGGATTAAGCCCAGTCATTACCCTTGGGAAAGATATTGCCTGCGGGGTTATCACTTTTCGATCTGAGCTTAATAGCGGCCTCATAAGAATTTTTTTTAAGCATTTCACCCCAACCAAGGCGGGAGTGCCATTTGCACGCAAGGGGTTACAGAGAGTGGGAGCAAACGTAAAGAGGGGCGTGATAGAGGAAAATATGAATAGAAGGATCGGGAATTAAATCAAGGCATCTGAAGATTTCCATTGGCATTGCATTTAAATAATTGAAGATATCTATCAGGGAAGCAAATAAGAGAAAGAAAGTTCCACAGGCGGGAAGTGCGAGACATGAAGCTATTGGAGTAGAAGAGACGGCTATATTTAACCGTTTCGACAGTGAAAATGTGGGACTGAAATGCCAACATAGTAGCACGTTTAAATTCACGCAGTTTGGGAACCAGCGAAAGTAGCTCTTCGGGGCAGTTGCCGTTGCCGTGAAAGGAAGCGACGGGACGTCTGTGTGAGAGCGACTGTAAACGAGATGCCAGATAAGGGCCAATCACATCGCATATCCGTCTCTGGATTTTGTTGAGGACCTTAAGACGAACAGCAGGTGTTCCAGACCATATATGGCAGCAGTATTTGAAGGATGGACTCGAGCGAGAAAAAACTTTCTGGCGCGACACAGAAAACCAACTTTCCTTGCGGTAATTTAATTTTAATATTGATTCCCACCTGCATATGTTTTAGATCTTACCAAACTTACCAGTTATTGTTTAACGGGAATAACGACTTAGCATATTCGGTTTTAAAATCCTTTAGCAACTCGTAGTCTTTTGCTAAACCCGTTATTCTTTGATTACCGAAGCTGTCATTTTCTTTGGCGATTTGACTTTTAAGTTGACTTTGAAACAAGGGTGTGCATCGTTAATCAAAAAATCAACTTCGTTAGCCGTTGATTTCTTACCGCTTTAAAAATATAACGGAAGTTATCGATAAACCGTTAACGTTAATTTCTGAACTTATTCCTGCTGAGGTCTGGCATTTTTAATTTTGACGACATCAACAGATTCAAGCTCTTGAGATAACATGATGCCTATCAAAGTTGGCTTAGGGGTCGAATCGCTGGCAAAAATGTTAAGTTTGTTAATTAAAACGATTAAAAGTTTGGTACCCAGTCCTGCAGTACTGTTTAACACCAATGTCATCAATTGAAACCAAACAAGACAAATTTAGTCTTCTGTTTAGTTCTCAGTTTTAGCAAAAGGTTGGGTGCACAGCTAAAGCTCCCCAAATCATCTTTAGCTTCATTACACTATCTGCACATCCAAGCTTACGCCATGTCGCTTAACTTCGGTAATCGGACTAGAACCGGTGTTTCAACGTGATATGGCCGTCAGTCAGTAATATTAATATTTCGGAAGCTAATGCTTCAAGAAGAAAGAAATTGATCAATTTTGAAAACTAATGACTGTAATGATTCTACGCAAATGATCAGAGCTAGGCACCAAACTGTTAATCTTTGATTAACGGAGTTGTCATTTTCGTTGGCGAATTGACTTTTAAGAGTCTGTCGGATTAATAAAAGAAATAAAATCCATCCATTTCTTTAGAACAAAATAGATTTTATTTTTCTAATAAAGAAACGTTTCTAAAATAATTTCGTTCATTAGTGAAGTCCTGAAAGTTTAATTTATATCCGAGGATTATTTGATTTTTGCCAGAATTTCCAAATCAATTTGTTAGAATCCTTTAGCAACTGGTAGTCTTTTGCAGAGCTGGGCACCAAACTGCTAACCTGTTAATCGTTGATTATCGAAGCTCTCATTTTCCTTGTATGGCAGAGAGCAATAGCCACCCTTCAAATATTAATAATTATAATAATATAGAATTTAGTTTATAGATGAGAAAAATCATCTGCGGTGAAGTTTGTGCCCAGAGAATCTGTGCTTCGTCAGAATTATTAATATAAAATGTCAGAAAAAATATTTTATTTTTCTAAAAAAGAAACTTTCTAAAATAATTTCATTCATATGTGAAGAAGTCCTGAAAGTTTAATTTAAATCCAAGGATTATTTGATTTTTGCCAGAATTTCCAAATCAATGTTGTTGTTTTTTTCGCTGCAAAAAGACGCTAAGACTTTCTATGCTTATTAAAGCTCACCAGTGGACGCAAGAAAAAAAATTAATTAAAATTTTGAAATTTCTAAAGAGGATAAAAAATATAATATAATATTAAAAATACTCTTTGGTCTTACCTCTTAATAATGACATAAAGATTTGACGATAAAACTTTGTTTTTATTACATTTGAGGCATTTTTCATAATGTATACACATTTTTTAACAAATCTTGGTAGCTATCCATATATGAATGAACAATAACCGAAACGTAATCTGCCTATATTTCTGAGATGAGGTATTATGTACATTATTTACATTATTCGGACTATTGTCCTCATCGTTGTCGCCATATTTATTACAACGTTTCGGCCGTTGTACTCTCCGGCCTTCTTCAGGTGGTTGGAATGTCGAACCTAACCCCCCACTTCACTCCCTGGGGCAGACTGTTCTAGTTCCACGTGCCATGTTTAATGAATGTCAGTTATCAGTTTAAATAATGTAAATAACCGAAAATGTAAGCTAAAAAAGCGTATAAAATGAACAGAAGTCATTAAAAAAAGAAGTCACTGAGGAAGATTGTTCAAAAAGAAATGACATTGCATAAGAGATAAAGATGAAAAGAAATAGATACAGCGTAGAGGGTGGGTGGGTGAGGGTCTGCACTTATCGTGGTCCAATGATTAACAAACGTGGCACAGTCACCTCATCGCTAGTCTTATGCGTTCGATCATCGATAAATACTCCACTACTGCGATTTTTTGCAAGACACTGCCAAGATTAGCAAATAAATTTAACAATAAAGCGAAGAGAAGGCAAAGAGAGAGAAAGATGGATATATACAGAGAGTACAAAATAGACAGAGAGTGTGAGAGAGAACACAAAGAGAAAGTGATAGAGAGTACAAAAGAGAGAGAGAATAATTATGAAAGAGAATCATGGGGAAATAGTGAGAGAACGCACAAAAATGAGAGAGAGATAGAAAATACAAAAGACAGATCGAGAGAGTTATAGAGATAGTAGGAAAGACAGAGAGTGAGAAAGACTACAAAAGAGAAGGTAAGAGTGAAAAAGAGAGTACAAAAGAGATAGAGTGAGGTAGAGAGTTACAGAAAAGAGAGAGAGTGATAGAAAAAAGAGAATGATAGAAAAGAGAGAGAGTGATAGAAAACAAAAAAGACAGAGCAAGAGAGTTATAGAGATAGTAGGAAAGACAGAGGGTGAGAAAGACTACGAAAGCGAGAGAAAGAGTGAGAGAGAATACAATATACAGAGGGAGGTAAAGAGAATACAAAAGAGAGAATGATAGAAAAGAGAGAGTGATAGAAAAGAGAGAAAGAGTGATAGAAAACAAAAAAGACAGAGCAAGAGAGTTATAGAGATAGTAGGAAAGACAGAGAGTGAGAAAGACTACAAAAGAGAAGGAAAGAGTACAAAAGAGAGTACAAAAGAGATAGAATG
This sequence comes from Acanthosepion lycidas, assembly GCA_963932145.1. NCBI lineage: Eukaryota > Metazoa > Mollusca > Cephalopoda > Sepiida > Sepiidae > Acanthosepion > Acanthosepion lycidas. The sequence continues at coordinate 12,671,505 of OZ010590.1, forward strand.
AGGTAGAGAGTTACAGAAAAGAGAGAGTAATAGAAAAAAGAGAATGATAGAAAAGAGAGAGAGTGATAGAAAAGAGAGAGGGAGTGATAAAAAATACAAAAGAGAGAGCGAGCAAGTGATAGAGATAGTATGAAAGACAGGGAGTGAGAAAGACTACAAAAGAGAGTGAAAGAGTGAGAAAGAAAGTACAAAAGAGATAGAGTGAGGTAGAGACTTACAGAAAAGAGAGAGAGTGATAGAAAAGAGATAGAAAATAAAAAAGGCAGAACGAGGGAGTGATAGAGATAGTATGATCGACAGAGAGTGAGAAAGACTACAAAAATGAGAGAAAGAGTGTGTGTGAGAGAGAGAGAGAGAGAGTACAGAAAAGACAGAGTGAGGTAGAGAAAGTACAAAATAGAGAGAGAATGAGATTGAAAAAAAACGACAAAAGAGACAATGTGGTGTGGGATCGCAAGAAAAAAAAAACAAAAGCGAGCAACTATAAGATTAAAACATTTTCGCAAACATGTAAATATAAATTTATGAATGTTAGAATGTGGGAAAGAGAAATTTAATGGTACTTGAAGTAAGGCGAGTGGTGTAGGGTGTTGGAGGACGCGGTTGGAGGGGGCGAAAGGAAGAAAAAGAGAAAGCGGGAGTGTACGGATGTCGCTTGAGAGTGCCAGGCGAACGGCAGGTGCCGGGAACGTGCATATTCCCCACCCTCTCTTATTCTCAAACGGCATTTTTTTTTCTATTTTTTTTTTTTTTTCATACTTAGTTCGACCTTTCCAGATACCTACCAAGCAACTTTTCTTTGTCTTATTCTCGGTCGCCTCTTTCTTTCTTGCTTTCTTTCTTCCTTTTTTCTTTCTTGCTTGCTTTCTTTCTTGCTTGCTTTATTGAGTTCTTGCTTTCTTTCTTTGTTTATTTCTTTCGTTCTCTCTTGCTTTCTTTCTTGCTTGCTTTATTGTTTTCTTTGTTTTTTCTTTCTTGCTTTCTTTCTTTCTTTTTTTCTTTTTTTCTTGCTTTCTTTCTTGCTTGCTTTATTGAGTTCTTGCTTTCTTTCTTTGTTTATTTCTTTCGTTCTCTCTTGCTTTCTTTCTTGCTTGCTTTGCCTGCTTTATCGTTTTCTTTGTTTTTTTCTTTCTTGCTTTCTTTCTTCCTTTTTTTCTTTCTTTCTTGCTTTCTTTCTTGCTTGCTTGCTTTATTGAGTTCTTGCTTTCTTTCTTTGTTCCCAGGTCCACCCTGATCCGGGGTAGTAGCACCTGCTAGGGTCCCAGCTATGGCCAAATAGTGAACTCCTAAACTGGGATAAAAAAAGTATGAAAGTATGAAAATAGATTTTTAATGTAAAATTTTCTGGCGATAGATTTTATTAAAACTAAAAATTCCAATAGATTTTAATAGTAAAAAAATTTTAGTGATACATTTTAATAATAAAAAAATTAACAATGCTCCCAAGAAAATTAAATTTCGACATTAAATGACCCATAAAACGTGATGCCGTTAAATAAACCAAACCAAACAATACAAACTGTGCCTTTTCTTTAAACACTTTCATGGCAATTGTTCTGAAGAACTTTCCTCTATGCTACCTAGACTTTATGAATTTAAGCGCAGTACTAGATTGGCAGGTAAGTCTCATCATTTTACTGATGGCTAGATGTAACCGTAAGTTCTATGCTTACAGTTTCTTCTGTCGCACGTCGCACTTGTAGAACTCTCTTTTGGCTACATGCTTTTCAGCCAAATTTGATCTTCAAAATATTAAATACAATGTCAATCTTTATCTTCTCTCTTCTTAATATTTGTTCTTTTATTGTCCTCTCTCATTAATAATAGTTTTTCTCATATCCTCTAACACCCATTAACCCCTTTGCTTCTTAGTGGCTTTATTGCCTTGCTTGGAGGTGATTAAATGAAAATATGGATTGAAATCAAGAGAGGTATTCATTTGTGTAGCGTGTCTTGAGCAAGTAGACCCAATGGAGTCTATCCGTATCCAGATTAAAACACAACCGAAGTCCTCCAACTTGAAGGCTCGCCTTAGTCACGGACACGTGATCGTTATTCCATCTAGGGGAACCCTCTGCCCTGGCTATTGACTTCCGTTTTGGAATCCCTCTGCCCAGCGACGCTTTGTCCTCATCAAAATGGCTGCATTCATATCTAAAGAACCCGGTCACCCCATTGTGCTTGGTGGTCCGTTGACGTATAAGAAACTTTATTCACAATATGACAGTTCTTTGTTTCGTTGGTTTCTGTTCAAATTTCTGGGATGAGAGTTATCATTATTTACACTATTTCCATACAGGCTATTGCCCTTCTCTTTGTTGTTGTTATCACAACGTTTCGGCCGTTGTACCCTCCAGCGTTCATCAGGTGTATGTCCGGCTAACCTACAGGGAATTCCTAACTGAACTCTTTATTTAATTTTCGCGGTTAGCCTGTTCTCGTTCCACTGTCTATATCTCGTCTAGTTTTTCTTCTAAGTAGTGTTCATTTGTTCTATGTGGTGTAATGGATGTCGACTCGGAATGAGAAATCGGAGAGTCGAATTCTAATCGTATTCGTTACATTCACTTACCTCCAAATACCCTTGGGAAAGGTATAAATTTTTTTTAAATAGCAGGACAGACCGGGACATATAGCCTTGATTGATAACCAGTCTACCGCTGAAAGAAAATAGCAACCTACTGTCTCGTCAGCCATGAATTGGAAAAAAGGAAATGATCATCGAAGTGTATATCGCACTTGAATGACTGCTCAGTTACTGATCATCCAGTTTCCACTGAGTCCAAGTACGTTCTACCCGACGCGGGGATTGAACTCACAATTACTATATCACCAAATTTACGAACAAGGCTATTTGTTAGGTTTTAAAAATAAGATATTTAAACATACTCCAAATATTTTAATTTCTCTAATCGCTTGATTTTGACATCATTTTTTAAATCAGTTCATTCCAACCCAAGGGGCTACTGGGTGTGAAAAAGAGCGAGAAGACTTTAGAAAGAACCGGAAGCCCAATCTTAGCAAAGGCTAAAAATCTACTCCTGTTAAAAAAAACAAAAAAACTAGGGAAGAGTGTGGTAAGTATCAGTTCTTAGTTCTTCCTCTTGCTAACAACCATATAGTTTACCTTCTTACAATTGATATACCTTTCTTCTCGATTTTCTTTACTACATTGTCTAGTGTGTCCTTGCATTTTTCTTTCAGTATCTGGCATCAATACGGTGCCATCTGTATATCTGATATTGTTAAAATTTTACCCGCCAATAATAAATCCTGGTAGGACTTCTAGTTCTCTTAGGACCGCTTTGCTGCATAGATTAAATAAATCCAGTTTTAAGAAACACCTTTTTATTTCGGGGTACTTACTCAATTCATTTTCTATCCAGGGTACTTACCCAATTCATCTGCTCCCAATATATATTCTGGTTGATTATAATATATTTCCCAAATGAATCCAGTTTTCCTCACGGTTCAAATAAATCACTGCGCCGTACCATCTCAAATGCCTTTGTGTTGTCTATGAAACATAAGTAAAAGTCCTTCTGCGTTTTTATGCTCTCTGTGATATTGTTCTGTTTGAAAATATTACCTTTCTTGTTCCAGTGTCTATGTTGTTTTTGTTTAATTTTCGATCCAATTCCTGTACGCAGTGCGTTTACTTAACGCTCCCGTCCCATAATGACTTTTTTGTTTATCACTGTTAACATATCTCTGTTGGCGGCCACGTTCTTAGCAACATACGAAAAGCGTGTGTCACTGAGCTAACAGCGAACTCAAAAGAAAAACTACAAAAACAAAACAAGTTAGCAAAGGAAGACGAGAATTGAGGCTCAACCATTGGCCATAAAATGACAGTACGCATGATCGTCAGCAAGAGAGACAATCAAAGGTCTAAGTTTCAGATTGGAGATCAGAATAAAGCAAGTACAAATTTTTTACTGTTTTTTGATTAATTCGTTTTTACGGCTTATCAACCCTTTGCAAGTTATTTAAAGTCAGAAATATTTTTAGATTTTAATTTTTTTCTTTTTATATAATAATGGTCTTAGTGATACAAGTCATACTAATTAACCCATAGCTAGGGGGCAGAAGTGGATTCATGCCTTTCCCAAGTGTATTTGCGCGTAAGTGAATATAACGAACTCAACGGGACTTGGAACTCGGCAACAGTTATTTTTTAATCATTTCACTGCAAGTATGGCAATAAAGTCGCTAAGACGCAAGGGGATTACTGAGTGTTAGAGAATATGAAAAATAAAAAAAGATACTCAGGAGGAAGAGCAGTAAAAGAACAAGTAATCCATTACACCACCCGCACATCCAAGCTTAAAACACCTGGTATTCCTAGGCGAGCACCTATCTAGATACTGACCAGGCACGACGTTAACCGGTGTTTTAACGTGATGTGGTCGTAAGCTACTAATTTCCGCTTTAGTTTATCAAATTCATTCTTTACAAAATCAATTTTAACAATACTTTATTCAAACATATATTGACCATTATTTGCAATGACTTGTCATTACTTATCTGACAATTGTTTGATGCCTTTTAAGTAAAATTCAGTAAGTTTTGTTGTGAATAAGTTTCCGACGAACTCTTGAACCTGGTTTAGACCAGAGAAAAATTTTCCCAAAGTGTTTTACTGATTGGAAAAGATAATCGGTTGTTGCAAGGTCAGGTTGATATGGTGATTTTCTAAGCGTAGCTTAGATGTGGTACAAGGCCGAAAGTATGGAGCACCCAGCGAGGATCGAACTCATTATTCAACCGCAATTGATCTAGCGAGATAAGCTTGCTAGCCATTATACAGGAAATTTGGCTGGTCGGGGGTAGAACCAAAGACGGAAATTACTTTTGACCTAACCTGATAGTTAAGGTCAGACAAGCAGATCTATGGCACTGGACGGGACATTTACTGTAACCGATTTGAATTCATCAGTTAAGATCAGAAGCCGTGAGAGTCATGCAGCTGGTATATTGGCCTGCAAACAGATATTGAATGACAGAAGACAAGAACAAAAGCCGATAAAGATAAATATATTCACAAAATATGGTGACCATTCACTAGACAAAAGATCTATGCATATTCATGCAGAAGAGAGTTGTCCTGAAAAAGACAGTTTTGTAATGCAGTGAAGAGGGCTGTCCTAAAAAAGATATTTTTTTAGTGCAGTGAAGAGCGCTCTCCTGAAAAGAACAGTTTGTGGTGCGGTTATGAGCGTAGTCCTGAAAAGGAGAGTTCTGTAGTATGATGAAGAGTGCAGACCTGAAAAGGACAGTTTTGCAGTACGGTAAAGACCATAGTCCTAAAAAGGACAGTGTTGTAGTGTGGTGAAGAGAGTGGTCCTGAAAAGGACAGTTTTGTAATAGGGTAAAAGCCGTAGTCCTAAAAAGGACATATTTTTGGTGCGGTGAAGAGCGCTGTCCTGGAAAGGAGAGCTTTGTAATGCGGTAAGAAGCATGGTCCTAAAAAGCCCAGTTTTGTAGTGTGGTAAAGAGTGATGGTGAGAGCCGACTGGAGCTGCTGGTGGTGGTAAAAGGCGGTTGGTGCTACTGTTGGTGAGGACAGGTATGTCTCGAACAGATACTACACTTTGACCATAAGAGTTATGCCTGGTAACCTCAAGTCGTTTATTATTATTGTTTATATATTTATTCAGTAAATTAACCATTTTTTTCACTTCTTTGATGTTTTCGTGGTCGTTTAGAAATATACGAACTTGCGAAAGTTAGTATTTTTCTCAGGAATGAAGTTATGTGGGAAAAAGAAACTGGTCATATAACTGTACGTATACAGGAAAAGGTAAAATTTCAGAGATCAAACACTCATTAATATTCAAATGCTAATATATACAGCCAACCAAACAATCGCTAATAATATATGTACATATGCTTTTTAGCAGATGTTACCTTTTCTTAGGTTTCATTTCCTTAATGTAAAAGAGGTTTATTTAAATAGATTTTACGTAACAAATTATTTTTATTCATTTCTTTCTACTGCTTCTATTTATTCTACAGCTTGACCGTTAATGATCAGCACTGTCCAAAATACAATGTCTAAGTTTGATTTATAATCACGGATCCTATTTTCTATGATGTAGGGTCTGGCAAGACACAAGACTTAATTCGACCTAGTCAGTATCTGTCTATATTTCTGAGATGAGGTATTATATACACTATTTACATTATTGAATGGGTGGAGAACTTTGAGAGGGGAATTTACAGGAGATAACTGACATCCATTAGACATAGCTCGTCGAACTAGAACAGTCTACCCCAATGAGCGAAATAAAGGGTTCAGTTCGACATTCCAACCGCCTGAAGAAGGCCGGAGCGTACAACGGCCGAAACGTTGTAATAAATATGGCGACAAAGATGAGGACAATAGTCCGAATAATGTAAATAGTGTCGACCTAGTCAGTCGTGATAGTAGTATTCAATATTTAGCGAGACAAGTCATTTCAATAGTTTTTTGTTTTTTTTCAAGACAATTACCTAGGACTACTTATCATGAATAGATCAGTCCATTCGTGATAGTAAGGAGGGTAACTGGCTCTTACCACAACACTATTATAATTCTGCTTGTCCCCACTTCGTTAGTTAGTTCCGTAGTTTGTACGAACATTACGCCGTGCCAATACCTCATAAATAATGAACTATTCCATTTTGACCGCGTGAAAACACGGGAATGACATATCAAAGACGCTACTTGGTTTCAGTGAGAAAATGTAAGAAAAAAGGACACAAACAAACGAAGATATAAATGTTTAATATCTGTTTAAATTAAATGGGGAAAAATATCAATTTAAACTCTTTTCATTTGTATCCACTTACTTCTTAGAATAACGACCAGCATTCATATTTATGAATGTTATTGCAATATTTTGTTAAATTTGTTAAGTTGAAATTTTTAACGATGTGATAGTGGAATTTTCACGGATATTTATTTGTGGTAGAACTCGTCATGAACTTATTCAATCGTTAACTGAACAATAAGAATTATCAGAATATTAAAAAAAAAAAAAAACAGTGAATTTTTTTTATAAAAGTATCGTCCAATGCCAATTCAAAAGTTTTTACAAAGCCTCTTCTAAAATTCCCCTCAAAAACCACTGAAATAGATAGATAGATAGATAGATAGATAGATAGATAGATAGATAGATAGATAGGAAGGAAGGAAGGGAGGAAGGAAGGAAGGAAGGAACCAACTGAGATAGATAGATAGATAGATAGATAGATAGATAGATAGATAGATAGGATCTATGCTATATCAGGAAATAGGTATATATTTTTTGTATTTTAACTGAAATAATCTTTAAGAACCGTAGAGAGAAAAAAAACTTATAAAGAAAACCTATCAATTTCTTTAAATGTTCTAATTTCGTCACTTAATCCCGATCTGAAAACCCGAAGTTGAAATTTCCCGTGAGTTTTCTCAGTATCATTTACTTTTTTTTTTTCACACGCTGCAACTGCGTGCTGGAAGTCTCTCTCTCTCTCTCTCTCTCTCTCTCTCACACACACACCCTCTCTCTCACCCTCTCTCTCTTTCTCTCTATACTGGCGCTCTCTCACGCTCTCTCTTCTATTTCTCTCACCTTTTTTTTTTTCAAAGATGGAACTGAATACATAGCATTGATACCGAAAAACAGGAAGGTACGAGTAAAAATCTTTCTGGCGTGTCTTGCGACTGTGATATCTATCGACAAGGAGACGCTCTCTCTCTCTCTCTCTCTTCCAGTCTGTGTGTGAGTTTAAGAGAGAGAGAGAGAGAGAGGGGGGGGGTGAGAGAAGGAGAGGGTTTACCCGTGTGTGCGCGTGCGCATACATATGTGTAAAAGTAAATATAGAATAAATAAGAGTTTCCAAAGTTGACATTAGTATCCAGTCATCTTTATGCACATGTTTTTAATTCGTTAAAAAAAAAACTTGTTGATTTTTATGCTAAGATGTTTGTTTATTGAAGTGGTGATTTGCAGACGTAGATAAGATGATGATAACAAGCCAAACAATGACAGAGGATGGAAAACAAGTTTAGAAAAGAAAAAAAAATACTTATTCATTTCGTTCTTTTTTTTTAAAAAACTTCAGCCAATTTATCTAAAACCATTAATAATCACTAACCCTTCAAGTCGCTTAAGAATTCAACTTTAACATTTAATCTGCACTGAAATACATATATAAAAATGTTTAAAAAATTAAAAAAAAAAAAAAACGGTTAAATTTATAACGTCATGTTTTTTAAAATATATAGCACATAAATTATTCCCAAACTAAAATAATTTGAACACTAATTTACATTTAAAAAACATCAAGAACATCATTTACTCACTTTAGTTTATTAGATACTAGTCTAAAAGCCGCTCTATTTGGCGGTATTTAAGCTAGCTCCTGCAGAGGGATCTTGATTAACCCTTCATAACAATAGGTAGGGAGGAGTAGATGCGATAGGCAACAATAAACTACAAAAGAACTCAAAATTGATTGCTGCATTTAAGTATTATATCAATATTAAGCTTACCGTTTAAGAATTCAAAGATAATTCTTCTGTCGTTACTTAATTGAATGAGAGTTCTATGTCTGTAGGGCCTTGCTTTCTGGATAAACAATTTTTTTTTATTTCATGGGTGGCGTTTGTTGGATTTCGCAATTAATTTCGATTATTCTAAAATTTATTTCCAACTTATAAAAATTGTTATCGTACAAAGAAAAATCATCGCAGAAAAATGACGTAAACATGTGAATCCGAGATTTCAAGATTGCGGGTTACATTCGGCTGGAAATTTTCTTTAATTTGCTCACAGAGTCGGACTGATTCCAAAATGATACGATATGTTGGGCTATGGCCTCTAGGAGTAAAGTTGAAAACACGAATAATTTTATTTTGAAACACTGTCATTTGAGAACAGTATTTTTTTTTTTCATTTGAGCTATTGACATTTAGAGAGTTGTTTCCCTTTAATTGCTTCCATCAGTAGAAGCCAATATGGCGGAATCCGAAAACAATCTCAGTAATGAAAATTTGGCAATCCAAAATTTCAGGGTTGTGGATCCGGATCCGGTCCGGAATAATTTTAATTTGCTCGCGGGATCGGCCTGATTACAAAATGGTATATGTTGGCCTACAGCTTCTTGGAGTAAAGTTGAAAAACTTTGCAGTCAGACACTAAAATTCGCATTTATTATATAGATTGAATTGCATTATTTAGCATCATCCATAGACTTATCGGCAAACCTGATAAATGAGTCTCTCACAGGACGAAACAAGTTGGCTAAGATAAGTTATCCGATTCATAAATAAATGTCAATGAAAATACAGTTTGTTAAAAATTTCTACCATATCTGCTGGAGCTGGTCAATTCTCATTTTCTAGCCTTGATAGAGTTCAAAATCGTTTTTTCAATCTTATGGGAGATGACTTATTCTTCCATTCTACGGCCTTTTCCCTGCAGATGCAATATCACAAGCCTATCGTTATTATCATTTCAAATTACCGCCATAGAGTCGAATTCCCTTAATTTTCACCGTATAACAATTTTAAAAAGGAATGACAACAGCTTTTTTTATCAAAGAGTATCAGTTTATAGGAAACCTCTAGTATGGATACTTTCTTAGACATTTTGATATTTTAACCTCTAACCTTTTACCTTTCTTATCTGAATAATCTTCACTTCTTACTACGTCTTATATTCATATACCACATCTCATTCAATAACCCTTCATTTTGCGTGGCTCTCAAGCCTTTGGTTGAGTGAATTTAAGTATATATATATATATGTGTGTGTGTGTGTGTGTGTGTGTAAAATTTCTCAGGTGGTGTATATCTGTAGAAGAGACAAAATAAATGCAATGGCAATAGGAAAACTATACTTAGTTTCGCCGACGCATTTCGTCATTTGACTTTATCAAGGCAAACGCATTAGCATCGAATGAAGAAACGTGTCGGCTAAACTAAGTATAGTTTTTCTTTTGGCTTTTCATTCATATATATATATATATATATATATGTATATATATATATATATATATATATATATATATATATATATATATATATATATATTCTTACATTTGAATTAAGATACCATTAGTTAATGACCATATTCATATATGAATTTGAATTTTAAAATTTGCAGGATTTTTCAAACTGTTTATGGCGTCAGTTTGTAGAAGGAGACTGGTCAGTTAGGGAAAGGAGAGAGAGAGAAAAGACGTTAAATGGGCAAGAGAGGAAAATATGACATAGTTACAGGAAGTAATGTGGAGTATTATTCTCCTTCTTTCTGTCCGCCCGCTCCTACCTCCATAATATAATATTATAATATTATGACCCTCCGCAATGATTCTCCAAATGACTCCCCGCGGGTTTTGAATACAGTTATCCTTCTCTTAGACCGTTTGAAAAATGTTGCTCTGTTTAATGAAAATAAACACTGAGTGCTCTTTGTGAGTCAGTTTTAACATTTAATATTTCAAATTCTGTATTTTTTCGAGACAAAGTACTTGACCTAAGAGAGGGTAAGAAGAACAGAGGAAAATAACGCATAACTTAGTGATCTGGAGTAAATGAATGGCGGAACAGGTCTTAGGAGAAATAGCAGACAGAGATTATTAAGAGCTACAAGGGACAGGAAGTTGTGGAGAGCCATGATTGTCTACGTCTTGAGGGAACACGGCAGATAAAGAATATCAGAGGCTCTAATCAACTATGAATTGGTTAAACGTCTCACCTTTCATGGCATTCTTTCAGATGAGCAAAATGGTTTTCGCTTCTCTAGGTCAACTGCTAATGTATTAACGACTATTGTTGAAAGCGTCTATCAAGCTTTAGCTGTTGTATCTGTCTATATTTCTGAGATGAGGCATTACATTATTCGGACTATTGTCCTCATCTTGGCCGCCATATTTATTACGTATCGGCCGTTGTACGCTCCGGCCTTCTTCAGTATCTGTCTATATTTCCGTGATGAGGTATTATGTACACTATTTACATTATTCGGACTATTGTCCTCATCTTTGCCGCCATATCTGTTACAACGTTTCGGCCGTTGTACGCTCCGGCCTTCTTCAGGTGGTTGGAATGTCAAACTGAACGCTTTATTTCGCTCACTAGGGTAGACTGTTCTAGTTCCACGTGCCATGTTTAATGGATGTCAGTTATCTGTTAATTTCCTTCTGAAAGTTCTCCACACTCATTGAACTGACACTCTTTGGGTCCTGTCACTGGATCTAACCAACGCCTTTATCCACTGTGCTATGTGTCCTTGAGAGTGAGAGTTCAATACAATTTTAAGCTCAGTACTAGATTGATAAATCGGTCTCATTTTAGAGTTTAAATGTCTAAATGTAACCGTAAGTTCTATGCTGACCGTTTCTTCTCTCACATTTCTCAGTTATGGAAATCTCTTCCTGCCTTTTGCATTCCAGCCAATAGTGATCTTCAAACATTTAAATGCAATATCACTCATTATCTTCTATCTTCTTGATTCCTGTCCTTTTGTTGTTCTCTCTCATTAATAATGTTTTCTTTTTCTCATATTCTCTCACACTTTGTGACCCTTTCTTGCTTATTGGCTTTAGTACTTTCCTTGAGGTGAAATGATTATAAATTTAGAAAAATTAATAGCAAGCAACCAACTTGATAGAAACTAAAAGATTCAAATTATAATCCACCATTAAATTGTTTTATTGTAAACAGATGCATCTGAAATATAAATTAGACGAAAAATTATAATCCTCCGGTATATATTATGTCAAAATGATTTCATCTTCGGTCACATTGTTTTATAGAAAATTAAGCAACATAAAACAAACACATCAATAATTTCTCAAAACATGTTGATGATGAAGAAATAAGATTAGCTTTAAAGGAATATACCAAAAATAATATAAGCAATGAACTTTATATATATATATATATATATATATATATATATATATATATATATATATATCATAAACTGTTACATTAGAACATGCAAATTACCGCGACAAAAATGTATATTTGTTACGATGTCCAAAAACGTCTCGTTGGGCGGCTAACAATTTAAAAATACAATTTATGGAACATCACTTCTTTTATATTTTTTGAATTTTTCCACAGAAGGCAAAGAAATAAATCATATATATATATATATATATATATATATATATATATATATGTATGTGTGTGTGTGCGCACGCGCGTGTGCAGCTTACATATTAATTATAATATAAATAATATAATAATATAATTTATGAGACATTAACTTACTACCAGTTCCCTGAATAATATGATCCTTACATTTGAGTTGTTGTATATTTGAGTTATTGTTAGAACTGACGGGCCAGTTGTCTTAGTTTAGTATTTTCCCTGAATATGGAAAAATTGCGCCAGAAGATGATAATTTGAAATTGTTGAAAGTACTTGGCTCGTCAATTCTCTGACAACAACTCAAATACACAACTCGAATATAAGGATCTTATTATTTAAGGAACTAATTAATTCTTTGTATAAATTACTTCTTTATGATATATATATATATATATATATATATATATATATATATATATATATATATATATATATATATATATATATCTGTGTGTGTGTGTGTGAATATGAGATAACAATACATAAACGTCTATGTGCCAAAAACAATACTGAGGGAAAAAAATGTATGACAAAGTGGAAAATTTTTAGTGTCACGCGTTTCGCCCCTTCCAACTTCATCGGTCTCACAAAGAGATGCAGAAATTTAAAATTGAAATTTTACTTTTTTTTAAATATATATTTTGGGTAGATGGTCAAACCGAGGTGATTTAATTTTTTTCTGCTTATGTCTATTAAGCATCCCACTTTGTGATGATAGAAGATCTACCAAGAAAGGTGAAGCGTTGTAAGAACCTAGACATAAATTTACTGTCGATGATCTAGTGATTAAAGCACTTTCTATACATTTTCGTCTTAGTGAATTATTTTCTATTTTAATTAAAGTAGCATTTTTTTAATCGAAATTATGATCAGACTCATTACAGTGAGGAACAGATCCAATGAGTGTGTTGTTTTGGTAAAATCCCTTTTGTGTTCATACAATCTTTTACTTAAATTCCTTGAAGTTTCTCCGATATATTCCTTATAGCAATCATTACGGGTGATAGAGTAAATTCCTCTTTCAAGTTTTAGCTTATTATTTTGTTTTGTAGGAATTAAGTCTTTTATGGTTTTAGAAGTAGTAGTAACAAATTGTGTGTTAAGGTTAGTTAAATTCTTTTCAACTGTAGTTTTGAAATAGTTGGTGGATAGGACAATCTTTTTCGATTCGTTAGGTTTGCCACAGGGGTCCACACATTGTGCAGCCACATCAACATGAATATCCCTTTACTTCGATGAAGACCTCAAGGACAAAAACGCATGACACGAAAATGTTTTCCATTTTGCCGAAAAATATCTATATATATATATATATATATATATATATATATATATATATATATATATACATATATATATATATATATGAGGAGAGAGAAAAGAAGGAAAAAGAATAGGGAAAGAGTTAGTATAAGGTGACAAAATTATAAAAAAAATCAGCCTAATTTCAATAAAAAGCGCATAAATAGTGTTGTTATGGTGACCGAGAATGAACTCTTCCTCCTTTCATAAATACTAACATGCGAGACTTCCTAAAAAGATATTTGGGACGGAGTGTAACCTGACAGTTTGGACTTATATCTTCTGACTAACAACACTCTTATGTTCTATATATGTTCTTTTATTTCAATACACTTGTTCAACCAACCTTCTCTCCGTGTCTTTCTTTCTGGCCCCTAACAGGCCATAATACTTGTTTAAGTGCATTTGTTAATGATGTGGGCCCAAAGTCGGGACCACGGAAGGAAAACACGGAACACGGATTAGAGGTAAGAAAGATATATTAAACAAAAAGGTTACAAAGATAGTGTAAGTGTAAGCGGTGCTTATTATGTGCTAATGTCCAATATTGGTAGGCGTACGCGGCTGATACTACGGTATTAGAATACTCTCTCTCTCTCTCTTTTTCCTCCTCTTCTCCTAGAGTGTTATATCGCATACTTTATATAGTCCTGGAAGAGTCCATGTTGTAGGTATGTTACAGTCTCGCAACACCCGCCTTCCAAGAGTTTTCTTCTCTTTTTTTTTTCTTTTGAAAAGGAGAAAAAAAACATAAAACTTAATACTTTTTTCTCTTGGGATTTACGTCGAGCGGTTGAGTAAATTTCCTTTTCCTTCCTGAGCGTCGCACTTCAGGAGAGACTTGGGGCGTGTCGAGATCGAAGTGATCGAAAATTACGTCGATCGGCTCTTCACAGCTATTTTGTAGTGATTCCTCCGATTCCTTCAAACGGCATTTTCTGAGCTGGTTCCAATGGCGTTTGTGAGTGTTTTTCGGTCCTTGGACAATATAGACCAGTTCGCCAATTCTTTGTTTTATGGTGCCTACTTCCCAGAATGTTATGTTGTTTTTGTAATCCTTGAAAAATACTTTATCACAAGGATTGAAATATTTCTTATGAGGCGATGGGGTTTTTTGAACTTTGCTTGCCGTGGAATAAGTTTGTCGAAGACAGACTTGATTTTCCTTGCGAACATTGTTTCTGCAGGCGGGCTTCCCATATGCGTGTTCGGATTAGGGGTTTTCCCATACATCTGCAGAAACTGTTGCAATGCTCTATCTGTCGGTGTGTCTAGTGCCTTTTTTAAAGCCCTTTTTAGAGTGTCCACGAACCTATCGGCCTGGCCATTCGACCTAGGGTGGTACTGAGGCGTTGTAATGTGGTCCACCTGATATGACTTGCAGAAGTTTCTAAATTCACTTGATGTGAATTGAGTGCCATTATCTGTAACTACACCATCTACCACGCCAAAACGCGCGAATATCTCGTGTAGAATTCCGATCGTGCAGTTTGTAGTTGGTCTTTTGCATTGTAGGACCTCAGGCCATTTTGAGTGGCTATCCACAACAATGAGGTAGTACATGTTGTCTATAGGCCCTGCAAAATCGACATGAATTCTTTGCCATTGATGGTCAGTGTTTGGCCATGGTTTGCACGTCGTGGTTGGAGCTTGCAAGCGCACATCCTTTGCAAGATTATATCATGTCTGCTATGTCCTTGTCCATGTTTGGCCAATAAACAGAGCAGCGCATGAGGCTTTTCGTACGGTTCTTCCCCGGATGTCCCATGTGAAAATCTCTGAGGATTTTTCTTTGTAGGCTTTTTGGAATCACTACGCGGTCATTGTATAGTAGGACATCATCGCAGAGGGAGAAAACTTCAGGCACATTGGGCTCTTTTTTGCGAATTTTGCTTTTTATGGATTGAATGAATTCATCCTCTCGAGACTCCCTTTTTATCTCGGCCAAAGTAACTGGGAGCTCTCTTATGGTACTCGCTATCATGTTTTTGATGTCACAATTTGTCCTTAGAGTAGCAATAATGGAGTCTTCAAAGATTTCTGTATTTTTTGGAATGAGCCCATCTAACTCTTTGTTGATTTGCTCTAGAGCAGCGAAAGGGACATTCCGTTTCTTTTTGAATACCGGTTGTGCACCGTCCTTCACCTTCAACTTAGCTTTCATTTTAGTACATTTCCCAAGGCCGAAAGAAAAAACCTGGGGAAATTGTTGTTTGAATTCCTTTTTGAGATTTACCAAATTGGACGTTGTACTTTGTATCTTGCAACAAAATGCACTCATTGGGCAATCCCAAAGATTGATTTTTTCTATCCAATCTGTTCCAAATAAGTAATCTGAAGTTTTCAATACGTAGGCTTTGAGCTTTTTGGTAACTCCATTTAGTGCTACTGTAAGTATTACCTCGCCTAAAATGTTACGGATTTTGCTGTTTTGTCCGTTTTTAATAAGGTCGGCTTGTTTAATTTTCGCCAAGTACGCCAGTTAATGGTTGAATGATCGGGACCCGAGTCAAGCTGGAATTTAATGGAATTATTGAAAATATCCACAGTTACATATTTCCTTAAATTCCTATCGACAATATTGTCAGATTGAGCTTGCCTAATTATATTGTTTGGTTTTCTCGTTTTGTTGGCGTACCAGTACGGAGTTAAAGTATGCTCACTTTTATTGCAATTTTGTAATATTTTTTGTTCTTAACTGGACAGAATTTCATCCAATGCCATTTACCACAATGGTAACATGGTCCGGGCGGTTTCTTTAACCTATTTGGGTTTTGGTTACTGCGGAATTTAGGACATGAGATTTGCCTGTTGTCTTTTTGAGGGGAATAGGAGGTAGACTTGCTTCTGATTTTATTAATCTGAGCCACACCTGATTCCTCGATAGTGTTTGAGTCACACTTTACAGATATTACTCTTTGACAGTCCTCTGCCAGTTTTTGGAGAGTCAATCCTTGTTCGTTCTCAAGCCTGGTCAGTACCCGTCGTCTGACTTCGGCGTCTTCTGCTGATACTAGACTTTGTGCGAAAATTAAGCACTTGAAATCATCGGCAGTCAGTTCGGCTAGTTTAAAATCATTACAGAGCTTGTTTACCGATGCTGCAAACGTTAGAAAATTTTGCTGGTTGTCTTTGACTCTATTCAGGCATTTCCAACGTTTGTGGAACAAGGTTGTGTTAGGCCCAAATAGTTCCGATAGGAGCTTAAAAGTCAGTGGTTTTCTTGGTAGTATGAAGTCTACGAACCTACTATGTTCTGTAGTTCCCAGTTTTCTCAATAGTAGACGTACCTTTTTTTTACTGGGCCATTGTTCACAGTCTACGTTGAAAAAGCCTCGAACGTTTTGCCGTTCTCTCGTACATATTCAAAGGTTTCCATTGAATTGTAGATTGTACTCTTGGAGAATATTGTATCTTTTTCAGAGTTTGAGCTTTTAATGCATTTACGAGTAATTCTTTAAGTTGTTTCTGTTGTAGTTCAGCATTCTGAAGCGTAATTTGTTGGAATTCCATTTGTTGTTTATGTAATTCCAAAAATAGTTGTTGTTGTCTTTCTTCTGATTTTTGTTGCTGATCCAAATGTATTTTAGGATTTGGCCGATTACTTTTTGAAAATCTTCCATATTTAGACAAACAAAAATGACAGCGATTTTTGTTGCTTTGAAACCCGTGTACCAAGGGGAGGTACACAAAAAAATCTTGATAGATTTTCCTTGTGTGTGTGTTTAGTTTTTTTGCGATTCCGTGGTTCCCTTAATTTTAACGTAATTGTATAAATTTTCACCACACTTATTATGTATTTTTTTATAAAGGTACAAAAAGAGAAAATTCGCCTCAGTGAATTTGAGGGGAGAATAATTTTATGCACGAGATTCAACTCAGTTACATAAAAAAATTTTATTCAAAAAACTTGAGTCGTAAGTACTACTTCGGCTCTTGTGTTGTCAGTTTGTTTTATGAACAAACTGTTTTTTTCTGTGTGTGGGTGTGTAAGAAATCGTTCTCGTAATGTTATTTGGACAGACTTTAATATTCCGTAGATGTCGAATCGCTTGTTCATCACTGCTGTTTGGCATCGGAATATTTTTTTTTCTATGTAGACGCTGGATGTTGCGTTTAAATCGTTAATGTAGTAATACCAGCTTAATTTCTCGTTCAACATTGCTGTGGGAACGCGTGGAGTTTCTGTGTATTTTTCGAGTACTCTGTCGCTATTAATATGGTGAGAACGAAATTCTCGAATCTTTCTGTCGCCACTGATGTGGGACTGGCAAGGTATTGCGGTTTTCGACGTGAATGCGTTTCTCGAATTCTTCATCGCCACTGATTTGGGACTGGTAAGATATTGAGGTTTCGGCGTGAGTGTGTTTGCTCGAATTCTTCGTCGCCACTGATGTAGGCCCAAAGTCGGGACCACGGAAGGAAAACACGGATTAGAGGTATGAAAGATATATTTAACAAAAAGGTTACAAAGATAGTGTAAGTGTAAGCGGAGCTTACTATGTGCTAATGTCCAATATTGGTAGTCGTATGCGGCTGATACTACGGTATTAGAATACTCTCTCTCTCTCTCTCTCTCTCTCTCTCTCTCTCTTTCCTCCTCTTCTCCTAGAGTGTTATATCGCATACTTTATATAGTCCTGGAAGAGTCCATGCTGTAGGTATGTTACGGTCTCACAACAGTTAAATTGTTATTTATGAGGTCTTTTTGTGCGCTAGTCAAACAGAAATAAATTCAACTACAATTTTCTGAATGCTACACTCATAAAAAAAAAAAGAAAATAATTCACTCAGAAGGAAAATCATCGAGAGTGCCGCCATTGAATATTATCCAAATATTAATCTACGCCCAGGTTTTTTCCCAATATCACCTTTCCTAACAGAATTACTACTCTCCCACGCCAACGTACACAACAAATATATCAAGAAATCAAAAGAAAACATTTGAGTCCCTCAACACAACAATTCAAACAATATTTCCTCACGTGAAAATATTCTCTTCAAACATAAAGGGATTGACGTAATTTTTCAGTTGACTATATGAATATACAATAGCATTTTTAAATTCTTCTAGTTTCTAACGATATTTTGTCTGTTGTTTATAGATACTTTGTTTCAATAAAATAAAGTAGACGTTTATAGATGCTTATAGATTTAGAGTTTATAAATGTTTATAGATACTTTGCTTCAATAATATAAAATCAATTTTTGCCTTGAAAAAGTTCACAGTGGACGAAACGCATCGGCTAAAAATACACAATTTTCCTATTGTCTATTTGACTTTATACATATTGTCTTTTTCTACACGTTAATTATGAGAAGTTTTACACACAGATAGATAGATAGATAGATAGATAGATAGATAGATAGATAGACATTTTGCAGTGAGTTTCACCCAGTAAAAGATCTGGGGACCACTCGAGATAGAGGGTTACTGAGTAAGAAGCCCATTTTATGCGGGTAAGTGGGGAAGATAACGGTTAACCCTTGCCTTGAACAGGTTAAGATTGTAGTGATCAGGGAAACATTCTCTTGAGGTTCGGCTCCACAGAGAAATGATTCACAGGAAAGAGCTGCTCGTATAGAACTTGCACCTCACCAAAGGAATACAGAGGGAATTGTTTACTACAATGTAAGTGAGAGAATCAGAGCCGTGAAGGTCAGAACTTGCGGAAACAAGGAATACAGTTCATTGGAACAGCCTCCGTGCAAATGAAGATAGAGCAGTGACTGGCTAGCCACGTCTCGTCTGTGAGAGAGGGGTTGTAATTTATAGATTTCAAAATAAGTACATGACGGTGAATAGTTCTTTTTTGGTTAGTTTTATTGAGATTGTTTAGAGGCATATGAACTTCTATGGATGATTTAATGCTGAAACCTAAGTATTTTTAACACAGATTTATGGTTTCAACTACTGAGAGAATGTACTGTTGATCATTTTGAAATAAAATGTATTGTTGATAATTCTACTATAAAATGTATTGTTGGTAATTTTCTTAATATAAAAATGCATTGCTGGTATTTTTACTATAAAATGTATTTTTTTATAGATTCATAGTGTTTCGTATTTGTTTGTGGGTTCACTATTTGTTCATAGCTGGGACTAACAGGTACTACCGCCCTGGATCAGTGGGGACTTTGGAACAAAAGCAGTTAAGAGGTGGTTCCACGTTCCTCAAAAAAACACGATCAGAGGCCTTGCTACCAGATGTTGTTTATCATCAAATCCAGGACTAGGTACCGTAATTCTCCACATATAATACGATTTTTTTTCTCCTAAAAATATCAAGCAAAATTAGGGGCGTGTATTATGCACAGATGCAAAAAATCTTTAAAAATTTGCCGTTTCATAGGTGGATTTCAGTTGCGAAATGACTACACACCACAAACATACGATAATATCACACAAATATTCGGTGATTGCGACCCCATAAGGATGTCAAATACAATCATATGTACCTAACAATACTTACAAATGTAAAATAAGGTAAGAATTATTATAAATAATATTATCCTATGTTTAAAATCATTTTTTTAATAAGAGTAAGAGATGCTGGCTGAAATAAAATTGGAGAGGCACAATTTATAGGGTTTGATTCCCAAACAAGGGGTGCGTATTATGCGTGAGTAGAAGCATTTTCCCACACTTTCAGCACAATTTTATGTGTGCATATTATGGATGAAGGTGTATTATACATGGGGAATTACGGTAATTCTTTTTAACCATCAACAAGACATATTAATATAGATATGAATAAAAATATTCAGTAATACTCCCAGGCTGTCTGTTTATGCAAATAACTTGCCTTTTATAAAAGAAATTACTAAAGATAGGAAAAACATTACGAAGGTGAACTATTCTCTAATCTTTCCATGTTATGTCACGTTTTCCTGTGAATGTAATTTCTAACAGATTCGCGTGACGTGTGTATGTGTGTGTATTTAAATGCACATACGTGCATATTGGTTGTATATTGTACACTCAAGGAGCACAAAATATACACATATTTATCTAAATCACTATAATTTGACAGAGAGAGTTTGTATATTCAACACGATTAAACGCTTTCAGGTAGAATCCTCAATTTGAGGATTTACTTTCATACTTACCTGGCTTTGGCTGGATAGTTTCAAAATAATATTAAGCCCAAAACCCGGGCTGGGTGGTTATCTTCCTGAGCAGTACATCTCCTTCGGGGGAGGGCTGGGGTAATTACCTGGTGTCTGAGGCGTCAACAAAAAGGGGATGTGCCTTGTGGGTTTGAGCAATATTCACCACGATATTGCTGTAAACCCACTTTAAATCTCGAACTTGTGTCAAAATCGGTAGCGACGTAGGCCCGCTGTAGAATCCTACTGACCTGACAGGATTGTTAAAGTTTAATACGCTGAAATCAAAATAGCTTAGAAAAGCGGAAATGTGTTGAAATGATCGCTTGAAACTTCTATGTGACGTGTTCTTCAGGGCGTAGGTGTTTATGGCTCTACACAAACTCCTATCCTTTGTAGCACTACGGAATCTTTTTTATTATCCTTCCTACTCTCTGTTCTACTATTCATTTACTCACAATTTCCATTTACCCCTCTTAATATCAGTATGTCCTGTGGATGTGCGGATGATGTAATAAATAGTGGCTCGGAATGTGAAATCAGAGGACCGATTTCAAATCCCAGTCGGGTTCCTTACATTCATTTATGCACAAATGCCCTTGGCAGGAATCCATCTCCTTCCCCCAGTTTTGGATTAAAGAGTAGAAATGTAAAAAATCATTTCTATTCTCAAAAAATAAATAAAATAAAATAAAATAAAATTGTTAAAGCAATATTCACTCACAAAAAAAAAGAATTATTAGGTTGGTGCAAAAATAATGTCGTTTTCTCACATATGTTACTATGTGAGAAAACGACATTATTTTTGCACCAACCTAATATTACTACGACTCAAAATATGTTTTGGCAATGTGTTGATACGCCAAAAAAACAAAAAATCAGTATTTCCTGTGAATGTCAAATTTTCCGAGCCCTTTTTCCTCATTATGTGTCCTGGAAATTTCAACTGTAAGTATAAGCGTTCCTTTGGCTTCCATTGTTCTAAAAACTTACAATCACAGCCCACGGTATTTTCATCATCCTTGTGTAGAACCACATTACAAATATCCTCTTCATCCGTGAGAAAATAACCCAGCATTCACTACCATATAGCCGTTGGACACTATTTTTTCTTTTCTTTTTTTTTTTTTTTTGTTTCTAATGAAATTTTCCTGTTTTTGAATACTTTGCTTAAATTTTAAAAGACACATTTTGCTAAAAATAAATAGTTGACTTGTAAAGCCGACAGCTTTTCGATCAAATCTCAGTAGATAAAATATGGCGACAAAAATGAGGACAATAGTCCGAATAATTTAAATACTGTACATAATACCTCCTCTTAGAAATATAAACAGATACTGAAAGGTCGAAAAGTTGTAATAAATATGGCGACAAAGATTAGGACAATAGTCCGAATAATGTAAATAGTGTACATAATACCTCATCTCAGAAATATAGACAGATAATGAAAGGCTGAAACGTTGTAATAAATATGGCGACAAAGATGAGGGCAGTAGTCCGAATAATGTAAATAGTGTACATAATACCTCATCTCAGAAATATAGACAGATAATGAAAGGCCGAAACGTTGTAATAAACATGTCGACAAAGATGAGGGCAGTAGTCCGAATAATGTAAATAGTGTACATAATACCTCATCTCAGAAATATAGACAGATACTGAAGGGCCGGAACGTTGTAATAAATATGGTGACAAAGATGAGGAAAATAGTCCAAATAATGTAAATAGTGTACATAATACCTCATATCAGAAATATAGACAGATATTCATTAGAGAGGATCGTTCATAAATCTTTAGAAATATTAATTCATAAAACAGAATTACCAATAAAAACGTGTTAAAACCCCAGGCAATATTTTTGTATTTGGCAGGGGACTAGTGGCTGTTATCTGGCGCCTAAGTCGTCCCCAAGTGGGAAGTGCCGAGAAGGCGTTAGCGATTTTTGTCCTTAGTTCATACACGCGTGACCTGCCACTTTAAACTCGACCCTATCTTACATTCCGTTCAGAATAAATAACTTTACCAGATCAAACCAAAACTGCTTGAGATCCAGAGACAAACCAGGCAATAGTTCTTCTTCGGAAGGGGGACTAATGTTAATCGCTGGTAAATGATTTATCTCCAAAGGGGGAAAATACCGAAGCGGCTTGAATAGTTTTTGTTTCTAGTCCTCATGACACGTGACCTGCCACTTTAAACTCGAATCCGTGTCACATTCCGTTCGAGTTAGCATACAATTTGAGTATCATTTATCCGAAATTCCCAAATCTAAAATCCGAATGTTTTTCAGGTGCTGACATGACTTGCCAAAAGTGGAAATTTTCAGAAAGCACTGGACAGGTTCCTACCTGATGTGCAGCTGTTGTAAAGAACCTTATTTGCCCTGGGATCCCCAGTCTAGCTACGTAGCCCACGTAGGCGCCATTTTTTTTTTTTTTTTTTTTTTTTTTTCTTAGCGATCGTCACAGCAACACCTTCGTCCGTGGATTACTTACTAGGTGTTTCGTGCTCAGTAAAGATATTATTCAAAATATCAAAAAGTCCTGCTTTTATATATTTTTTGTAAGTAGTAATCATATTTTATTTTGGACACATCCAGAAAATACAAAACATTATTTTTCCGTGAAATCTTTCACTACTTAAAAATCCGTGTGAGCATTACAAGACTGGCATCATTACTTGTATCTGTATGCACACAAAATTTACTAAATTTTATATAAACTACTTTCAGGGTATATGTTATCTATATAAAACTACTTTCAGGGTATATGTTATCTATATAAAACTACCTTCAGGGTATATGTTATTTATATAAAACTACCTTCAGGGTATATGTTATTTATATAAAACTACCTTCAGGGTTTAAGTATGAGCCGTGTTATGAAATGTAAAGGGATATCATGTTTATGCTTGGGTTCCATTCCTAAGCTGCCCCATTTTATAGATGCTGGATACAAATTAAATAGCTTATGGTCCAAAATCTGAAAAAATTTGAAGAGCGAAGCACTTCCGGAGCCAAGAAGTTTGGATAAATGATTCCCAACCTTTATTTTGATCACTTCAAAACGCTTTGATGCCTTTGAGTATGAATGTCTCAAGCATACTCAGATCAACCTGTCTCATCATCCTGCCAATAATAGCTGTGTTGTTCGAAACATGATTTGTAGATCATCATTCGGACAGAGGAGACATGGTAGTACACAAAAGAATTGTAGAGCATGCAGATTCAGTGGACCCAATCAAGGATACAGAAATTATGTCATATATACCAGATTCCTATGAAGTGGCGTGTATGGTCTCTAAGACACTGTCACAAGTGTCTTAGAGGCTATGGACGCCAATACGAGACAGAACCGATCACAAGCGTTGCAAAGGGGTGAAGGAGCGTCACTCGTCTGAGTAAGATGTGGTAATCACCATATTTATGTATAAATGTATATAGCAAGCCCCTGATACTGACAGATCAACTTCGGTGGGCAGATCACCTCATCAGAATAGATGACAGCCGCATCGCATTCCAAAGCAACTGTTTTATGGTGAGTTGCGAACAGGGATGAGAAATGCCATCAAGCCTAAGATGCGCTTTCAAGACTGCATCAAGGATGCGCTGAAGAAATGCAACATTCCTTGTGAGCACCGGAAAAAATGTGCATCAGATCGCAATAACTGGAATGAGTCTGCTAGAAGTGGAAAACGTGAAGATGAGGAGGCAGGTAAAGCTTAAAAGAGATGTGCGTAAAGGCGTCCCCGTTGAACTTCCTGAAGACACCGGCAGGCATCTCGATTTGACGTGTACAAATTGTAGTAGAGTGTGTTTGTCGAAGGCTGGTCTAAGGAGTCACTTGAGAGCGTACAGACGGAGTGTGGCAATTGACTATAAAACTGTAGACGTCCAGCAATTGAAATGTGATATTTGTGGCAAGATATGTGGGTCCAAAAGCGGTTTCATGCGACATTTTAAATTGCATGATAATATACCACCCGCTGTTGCATCTCTTAAGTGCCCTGTTTGTGCCAGAGTATGTAGGTCCCTTGCTGGGCTAAAGAGCCACATTCGTTCAGCACATCTGTAGATATTCTCCAAAAAGATATGTAGTAATGGCCGTACTCGGACACGAATTGGCAGCAACCATGTAGTGTTAGTTAACTCCAATCCTACAAGAGCCTGAATGAAAGGTGAGAAGAAAAGAAATAAATTTCGGATGTTTCGGGATTTTCTTGAATGCATATGAAACAAAAAATAAAAAGGTTTTTGACTGAGCAAACTGTGCATTAAAATGAAAAGAACATATCTCGATTTGTTTTAATTTATTTAAGACTTCTACAAAAATAGTTAAACAAAAACAGGATAAATATACTTCGACAATTTTGATGCGTTTTTACACTATGAAGTATTTTTATGGCAAACATCATTTTGTCACAACATTTAATACTCTGTTGGAATTTTATTTATTTATTATTGTTGTTGTTTTATTTCTTTTGATTTCTGGTGTGTACTCATTTCTTTCCGGGTCCCACCCAGGGACCTAAGTTTAGAAATGGCATTATGACATTTTCCAGTGGAAAAAAAAATTACATAGACAAAGTCCTTCGTAAGGTGTCGGCTGTACTCGTGATAACATTTTTTTTTGTATTTCTTTAAGGCATGTGCTACTAGGAATCCCTTCAATGCGTTTATTGGAATCTTTTCCAATCAATCCGTGGATTCCAACTACAACAGGGATTGTTGATGTTCTCATGTGCCACATTTTGGAGATTTCGATTTCAAGGTCTTTGTATTTTGATAATTTTTTGAAGATTTTTAAAGATACATTGCAGTCTGTCGGGACTGCCAATATCAGTAAGGAGGCAATTTTGCCTGCGGTCTCTAATAACGATGTCAAGGCGATTAGCTTTGATTATTCTGTGTGTATTGTGTAGTCCCATCAAATTGTTACAGGTCCTATCTCTGTAACCAGGTCTGGGTGGGGTTCATACCAATTTCTTTCAGCTTCCTTCCCGTAGAAGTTGCATATTTTCTAGTGCAGATATTGGCCCACTCTGTCATGCCGGGTTTTATATTCAGTGGGTGCCAATACCGTGCAACCTGAAAGAAAATTGTTTCTTGATATTTATCACACAATCTGCATCATAATAAGAATAAGAATTATTACTATTGTTGTTGATATTACTGTTGTTGTTGTTGATGATATTGCTGTTGTTGTTGTAGACAGGTAATCAAGTGGATAATTATAGTGATTAAAATATATCTGATTTGCTGGCTGTCGTGTGTTCAATCTCGGCATCGGAAAAGTTATTATTGTGAGACTGTAACATACCTACAACATGGACTCTTCCAGGACTATATAAAGTATGCGATATAACACTCTAGAGAGAGAGAGTATTCTAATACCGTAGTATCAGCCGCGTACGACTACCAATATTGGACATTAGCACATAGTAAGCTCCGCTTACACTATCTTTGTAACCTTTCTGTTTAATATATCTTTCTTACCTCTAATCCGTGTTTTCTTTCTGTGGTCCAGACTTTGGGCCTACATCAGTGGCGACGGAGAATTCGAGAAACTCACTCACGCCGAAACCTCAATACCTTACCAGTCCCACATCTGTGTCGACGAAGAATTCGAGAAACGCATTCACGTCGAAAACCGCAATACCTTGCCAGTCCAACATCAGTGGCGACAGAAAGATTCGAGAATTTCGTTCTCACCATATCAATAGCGACAGAGTACTCGAAAAATACACAGAAACTCCACGCATTCCCACAGTAGTGTAGAATGAGAAATTAAGCTGGTATTACTACATTAGCGATTTAAACCCAACATCCAGCGACTACATATAAAAAAATATTCCGATGCCAAACAGCAGTGATGAACTAGCGATTCGACATCTACGGAATATTAAAGTCTGTCCAAATAACATTACGAGAACGATTTCTTACACACCCACACACAGAAAAAAACGGTTTGTTCATAAAACAAACTGACAACACAAGAGCCGAAGTACTACTTACGACTCAAGTTTTTTTTCAAAAACTTGAGTCGTAAGTAGTACTTCTAAAAAAATTTTTATGTAACTGAGTTGAATCTCGGGCATAAAATTATTCTCCCCTCAAATTCACTGAGGCGAGTTTTCTCTTTTTTGTACCTCTATAAAAAAAATACATAATAAGTGTGGTGAAAATTTATACAATTACGTTAAAATTAAGGGAACCATGGAATCGCAAAAAAGCTACACACACACAAAAACAATCTATCAAGATTTTTTTGTGTACCTCCCCTTGGTACACGGGTTTCGAAGCAACAAAAATCGCTGTCATTTTTGTTTGTCTAAATATGGAAGATTTTCAAAAAGTAGTCGTCCGAATGCTAAAAGTAAATTTAGATCAGCAACAAAAATCAGAAGAAAGACAACAACAACTATTTTTGGAATTACATAAACAACAAATGGAACTCCAACAAATTACGCTTCAGAATGCTGAACTACAACAGAAACAACTTAAAGAATTAGTCGTAAATGCATTAAAAGGCTCAAACTCTAAAAAAGATACAATATTCTCCCAGAGTACAATCTACAATTCAATGGAAACCTTTGAATACGTACGAGAGAACGACAAAACGTTCGAGGTTTTTACAAGCGCTATGAAAATATTTTCAACGTAGACTGTGAACAATGGCCCAGTAAAAAAAAAGTACGTCTACTATTGAGAAAACTGGGAACTACAGAACATAGTAGGTTCGTAGACTTCATACTACCAAGAAAACCACCGACTTGGATTTTTCAGAGACTATTAAGCTCCTATCGGATCTATTCGGGCCTAACACAACCTTGCTCCACAAACGTTGGAAATGCCTGAACACAATCAAAGACAACCAGCAAAATTTTCTAACGTTTGCAGCATCGGTAAACAAGCTTTGTAATGATTTTAAACTAGCCGAACTGACTGCCGATGATTTCAAGTACTTAATTTTCGCACAAGGTCTAGTATCAGCAGAAAACGCCGAAGTCAGACGACGGGTACTGACCAAGCTTGAGAACGAACAAGGATTGACTCTCCAAAAACTGGCAGAGGACTGTCAAAGAGTAATATCTGTAAAGTGTGACTCAAACACTATCGAGGAATCAGGTGTGGCTCAGATTAATAAAATCAGAATTAAGTCTACCTCCTATTCCCCTCAAAAAGACAACAGGCAAATCTCATGTCCTAAATTCCGCAGTAACCAAAACCCAAATAGGTTAAAGAAACCGCCCGGACCATGTTACCATTGTGGTAAATGGCATTGGATGAAATTCTGTCCAGTTAAGAACAAAAAATATTGCAAAAATTGCAATAAAAGTGGGCATACTTTAACTCGGTGCTGGTACGCCAACAAAACGAGAAAACCCAAAAATAAAATTAGGCAAGCCCAATCTGACAAAATTGTCGATAGGAATTTAAGGAAATATGTAACTGTGGATATTTTCAATAATTCCATTAAATTCCAGCTTGAATCGGGTTCCGATCATTCAACCATTAACTGGCGTACTTGGCGAAAATTAAACAAGCCGACCTTATTAAAAACGGACAAAACAGCAAAATCCGT
This sequence comes from Acanthosepion lycidas, assembly GCA_963932145.1. Classification (NCBI taxonomy): domain Eukaryota; kingdom Metazoa; phylum Mollusca; class Cephalopoda; order Sepiida; family Sepiidae; genus Acanthosepion; species Acanthosepion lycidas. Next base: position 12,699,633 of record OZ010590.1, read on the forward strand.
AACTGGCGAAAAGATTAACATTTTAGGCCAGGTAATACTTATAGTAGCACTAAATGGAGTTACCAAAAAGCTCAAAGCCTACGTATTGAAAACTTCAGATTACTTATTTGGAACAGATTGGATAGAAAAAATCAATCTTTGGGATTGCCCAATGAGTGCATTTTGTCGCAAGATACAAAGTACAACGTCCAATTTGGTAAATCTCAAAAAGGAATTCAAACAACAATTTCCCCAGGTTTTTTTCTTTCGGCCTTGGGAAATGTACTAAAATGAAAGCTAAGTTCAAGGTGAAGGACGGTGCACAACTGGTATTCAAAAAGAAACGGAATGTCCCTTTCGCTGCTCTAGAGCAAATCAACAGAGTTAGATAGACTCGAACAAACAGGTATTCTGTCAAAAACAGATTTCATCGAGTGGGCAGCACCTACGGTCTACGTAAAAAAGAAGTCCAATCAAATACGAGTATGTGCAGATTTTTCCACAGGGTTAAACGATGCCTTGCGAGATCACCACTATCCTCTCCCAATCCCTGAAGAAATTTTCAATAAACTCAATGGTGGAAAATTTTTTTCTAAAATCGACCTCTCGGACGCATACTTTCAGATTGAGGTGGAAGAAGAAAGTTCCAAATTGCTCTGCATAAACACCCATAGAGGGTTGTACAAATACAACACACTGGCTTTTGGAGTAAAGGTTGCGCCTGCAATTTTCCAGCATGTCATGGACGCCATGCTGGGCGACCTTGACTACGCAACAGCTTATTTGGATGATATACTGGTTACTAGTAAAACTACGGCAGAGCACCGGAACCATATAATAAACGTATTCGAAAAGATACAAGAATACGGTTTTAAGGTTAAGTAGGCAAAGTGTGACTTTTTCTTACCAGAGATTAAATACTTAGGGCACATTATAAATAAAGACGGTCGTCGGCTGGATCCAGAAAGAGCCAACGCGATCAGAAACATGCCGGTCCTAGATAACGTTCAAGCGTTACAAAGCTCCCTCGGCCTAGCTAACTTTTACCAAGGGTTCATTAAGAACATGCAAAATTTGAGAGGGCCTCTCAACCAACCCTTAAAAAAGGACAAACCATGGCCATGGACCCCGGAATGCCAAGACGCATTCGAGAAGATCAAGAAAACTCTTACTTCGGACCTCTCCCTCACCCATTACGACCCTAGTCTCGACATCATAGTCGCAAATGATGCAAGCTCGTACGGCATTGGTGCTTGCATTCTGCATAAACTGCCAGATGGTTCGCGAAAAGCTGTGGCTCACGCATCAAGATCTCCACTTCCAGCTGAAAAACAATATTCCCAAATAGAGAAAGGGGCTCTAGGGTTAATATTCGCTGTGACAAAGTTTCACAGATATCTACATGGTAGACGGTTCATACTGCAGACGGACCATAAACCTCTAATTACAATTTTTGGTTCTAAAAAAGGTCTGCCAGTCTATACTGCAAATAGACTACTTCGTTGAGGAAAGATTCTCTTAAACTATAATTTCATGATAGAGTTCCTAACATCCAAAAATATTTACCATGCAGACAGTTTATCGCGACTCATTCCCAAAAAAAAATACAGAAGTCTTTGAAGACTCCATCATTGCTACTCTAAGGACAAATTGTGAAATCAAAAACATGATCGCGAGTACCATAAGAGAGCTCCCAGTTACTTTGGCCGACATAAAAAGGGAGTCTTGAGAGGATGAATTCATTCAATCCATAAAAAGCAAAATTCGCAACAAAGACCCCAATTTGCCTGAAGTTTTCTCCCTCTGCGATGATGTCCTACTATACAATGACCGCGTAGTGATTCCAAAAAGCCTACAAAGAAAAATCCTCAGAGATTTTCACATGGGACATCCGGGGAAGAACCGTACGAAAAGCCTCATGCGCTGCTCTGTTTATTGGCCAAACATGGACAAGGACATAGCAGACATGATATAATCATGCAAAGGATGTGCGCTTGCAAGCTCCAACCACGACGTGCAAACCATGGCCAAACACTGACCATCCATGGCAAAGAATTCATGTCGATTTTGCAGGGCCTATAGACAACATGTACTACCTCATTGTTGTGGATAGCCACTCAAAATGGCCTGAGGTCCTACAATGCAAAAGACCAACTACAAACTGCACGATCGGAATTCTACACGAGATATTCGCACGTTTTGGCGTGGTAGATGGTGTAGTTACAGATAATGGCACTCAATTCACATCAAGTGAATTTAGAGACTTCTGCAAGTCATATCAGGTCGACCATATTACAACGCCTCAGTACCACCCTAGGTCGAATGGCCAGGCCGATAGGTTCGTGGACACTCTAAAAAGGGCTTTAAAAAAGGCACTAGACACACCGACAGATAGAGCATTGCAACAGTTCCTGCAGATGTATCGGATAACCCCTAATCCGAACACGCATATGGGAAGCTCGCTTGCAGAAACAATGTTCGCAAGGAAAATCAAGTCTGTCTTCGACAAACTTATTCCACGGCAAGCAAAGTTCAAAAAAACCGTATCGCCTAATAAGAAATATTTCAATCCTGGCGATAAAGTCTTTTTCAAGGATTACAAAAACAACATAACATTCTGGGAAGTAGGCACCATAAAACAAAGAATTGGCGAACTGGTCTATATTGTCCAAGGACCGAAAAACACTCACAAACGCCATTGGAACCAGCTCAGAAAATGCCGTTTGAAGGAATCGGAGGAATCACTACAAAATAGCTGTGAAGAGACGATCGACGTAATTTTCGATCACTTCGATCTCGACACGCCCCAAGTCTCTCCTGAAGTGCGACGCTCAGGAAGGAAAAGGAAATTTACTCAACCGCTCGACGTTAATCCCAAGAGAAAAAAGTATTAACAGTTTTATGTTTTTTTTTCTCCTTTTAAAAAGAAAAAAACTCTTGGAAGTTGGGTATTGTGACCGTAACATACCTACAACATGGACTCTTCCAGGACTATATAAAGTATGAGACATAACACTCTAGAGAGAAGAAGAGGAGGCGAGAGAGTATTCTAATACCGTAGTATGAGCCGCGTACGACTACCAATATTGGACATTAGCACATAGTAAGCTCCGCTTACACTTACACTATCTTTGTAACCTTTCTGTTTAATATATCTTTATTACCTCTAATCCGTGTTTCGTGTTTTCCTTCTGTGGTCCCGACTTTGGGCCCACATCAGTTATATACACTAGCTCAGTGAATGAAGCAGAATAGTGACACATAGACAGATTACTAAACATGCAAAGCCAATTGTGGATTGGATAAAGGGTTTGGTTAAAAAAATATATCTGAGGAGCCTATCTGGTACAACAGACAGCGGAATAAGGCCGATGAGTAGAACGTCCAAAAACACTTGTGACAATAACAATCAAGATGAGGATATTATTCCGAATGGGAATGCAGATAATAATAATACTTTCAAAAATAAATAAATAAATAAAGTTACCCCCAACCCAACCAACATCACTTTGAGTGCTTTAAGCATGTGTTTATTTGGATTAATCCTGTTTGCGTATGGCACTTGTAGAAGAATTTCCATCAATTATTTCTACTTTAAATGGGAGTGATCTTAACCCATGCGCATAACGTACGTAAAAACATAGATGTTTTAGTACACAAACAGCTTTGGATTATTCATAAATAAATGTTAGCACGTGTTGGAAGACAAAGTGGAAATCTGTTTCATTCTGAATTTCTGGGATGAGGAGTATTCATTATATTATTTGCATGCGGACTGTTGTCTTCATCTTTGTTATTATCTATCTATCTATTGATTGATATTGTTAATGCTATATGGTTTCTCTCTGAATTTCTGGGATAAGGAGTTATCATTTACATTATTTGTATGCAGACTCTTCTCTTCATCTTTGTTGTTATCTATCTATCTATCTATCTATCTATCTATCTATTGACTCATATTGTTAATGCTATATGGCTTCTCTCTGAATTCCTGGGATGAGGAGTTATCATTATTCACATTATTTGCATACAGACCATTGTCCTCATTTATAGTGGATCAAGGCATCGGTTCGTGAATTTTGTGAGTTCAATCCCTGGGACAGGCAGTGGAACCAAGGCAAGCTTTAATTGAACAATACTAAATAAGAACTAAACGAAATATTCCCATATATAGTCAGCAAGAACAATCTAATCCCGTAAATCTGATAAAGGGCGCAGTTCGAAATTCCCAGAAAATTACCCAGACCGAGAAGACATAACAGGTGGAAAAGTTATGATAATAGCAAAAGAAGTGTGTTCCTTATTTGTTGCAATCTTCTTTCTACTTGCAGTGTTCTGTGACAGACAAAAAACCTAGTCTGCTGCAACTCTAGAAGTCTCTATAAAACGAGTGCATGCCGGTAGAGCGTTACTGAATCGGGTGTGTGGTATAAATCCCTAAGAGGAGGAAGTAGAAAATGGAAATTTACCAGCATATTGCGGATAAATAATGATTCACCCGAGATTTGAAGAGGTTTGTTGCGTTCAGGGAAGCATTCACGCAGTAGCCTGTTCCACAAAGTAGTAATTTTTTGGAAGAAGATTTCAGAATGGAACGCCAGTCATAACAATGGAATATGTACGAAATGGTAGGGTGATTCAACACTGTGGACGTAACAAAGTGAATAATGGCACTAAAGAATGGAATTCGTCCAACATTTGCCGTGGAGGTAACGATAGATTTCCGACGTTACGTCTGTGGCAAAGGGTTTGTCCCAACCCTCACCCCCAAAAAGAAAAAACTACAGTAATTTTGAACTGGAGAGTGAGGATTGGGTAACTCCTATCCAGGTATAGCAGCAATATTCTATTTCTTGGTCTGATCTGAATCTTGAAAAAAAATAAAGCATGGTAAAAGAAACAAGATACTTTCTGGACCGGTACAAGGCGCCAACAATTTTACGGGCATCTTTAGCGATGGATCGTATATACGAATTCCATTTAGACATTAGGCATTCTTGATAGAACAATAACTCGTCAAGATTCGGGGTTTGTTCGGTGATGATGGAAAGAAACAAGTTGACCTATTATGACATTCTTCAACGCTGGAAGTGTAACATACTTTTATATAATATGATATACTTCAGTCATCTCTTAAACCCTTTCACCTTAAGCAAGGCAATAAAACCACTAAGACGCAAGGGGTTACTGGGTGTATTAGAGAATATGAGTGAAATACTTTCTGGATCGGTACAAGGCGCCAACAATTTTACGGCATCTTTAGCTATGGATCGTAAACATGAGTTCCTCTTAAAGTCTGGGGAAAATTTGAATCCTAATGTGGAAGTGCGTGAGAGCGTAACTAAATAGGGAATCAGCAAACTGAGCGCGAATATCGCCTTATGTAGTTTTGTGTCCGTTCAGTACTAATGCCCTTGGGAAAGGTATGAAAACAGTCCTGTATTCTGATCAATCGCCAGATATCTTCATCAATGGCATGCCACAATCACTGACAGAAAGCTACCCAACACGTAACCTACCAAACTGCCACTAGCGTTTACCGCTGGTGGCCCGCTGTCGGACCGCAGGCGTGTTCCTCTCAGCAATGTTGCCATTGGTTGACCGCTAGAGGCTCACCGGTGGCCCGCAGGCGGCTGCTCTCAGTGGACTGCTGGACCTGCTATCGGCGGCCCGCCAGCGGGCTAATAACGGCTTGCGTGTAAGGAAAGAGTAGTCGAATGTGCATTTGGAAAGACCGCATTGCCACCCTAGGTAAGCTTCTTCTTTTATACCACATTTCCCTTCAGGACGTACACGATCATGGCTCTCCACAACTTCTTGTTGTTTTTTTTATTTATCTAATTAATCTTTGGCTTTTTAGCATAATTATTTGTTTTTGGTCTGTCTTGCTTCACGCAAACACGTTTTCCTATTCCTTGTTTTCTCCTGCTTCGCTTGTTTTCAGTTTTAAAAACTTAAGGCTTTGGCAGTTTCAACCACGGAAAGATTAACAATCAAACAACGTGTTAAAGTTTCAAGAATGCAGTTGGAAATTTTTTTTCGTAAATTCAAACAAACTAAGTCGGTGGCAGATGTGAAAACACCATTGCGAGCTCGTTTACGCCGTTCAGCTGGAAACATTGCTGCAGTGCACGAGAATGTGGCCGAAAATCCAGACACCTCTATTCATCATCGCTAGCAGGAATTGAACCTCTTCACAACAACGTTACATCGTTTTCCATTGCACTCTCAGTTGGTCTATTATGTTGACCCCAAAAAATCGCGAAGTGCGCGAAATGCATTTCTGTTTGAACGTCCATTTTTGTAATGGGCTTCGATAATTTTAGCAAGTTGTTTGATTAATCTTTCCATGGTTGAAATTGCTAAAGACTTAAGTTGTTAAATCTGAAAGAAAAAGAAAAAATCATTAGACGCTTAAACTTAATTCACATTTAAAATCAGTCCAAACACCATTATTATCTTTACTATGTGCAAAATTTCGATTTTTAGTATACAGCAGCTAGTCTTGGGAAACGTTTTAATTTCAAACTGCTTTAAGGTAATGGATTTTATTTACCAATCCGAAAGATTTTTATAACTTTTTAAACATTATATTTAGTGAATACTCATATTTAAATAGACGCCCCGTTTATATATTTTTGTTTACAGGCCTGAATATTCGAGAAAAATATACGCTCTACGGCAGGATCTAACGACGGTTTCCCTCTGCCTAGATGGACGCAGGTTCGGGTCCTGTCGGAGAGCATACATTTGTTTTTTTTTAATAAGATTTCTCGAATATTTAGGCCGGTAGACGAAAATAAATAAATATACTGATTAATAAATAAACGAAGTGTCTACTCAAATACGGGTACCCACTAAAAATAACGTTTAAAGTGATTTCAAACTGTGTAAATATGCTGTTTGTAGGTTGTGGGAATTCCAGTGAAATTCATTCTGTAAAATGGATGACGAATGAATATAGAAAATTGTTGTGATCAAAAAGAAAAATATTAAGAAGAAAAATATTTTGCAAGAGGAAAAGGAGGAATATTTGCAAATCAAAAATGAAAAACACACACACACAAAACGAACGAGTTCATCCGATAACACAATAAAATGAAGATCGAACTCATTATCAAAAGGTCAGTGAAACCGGTTTGATCACCACACAACTATGACAAGCGATCAGTGTCGAAACACAGAAATCTTTCGTTTCTTGAATCATTTCACAGAGCGCTAAATAGAAAGTATTAACTAATAACCACGGATTAAATATGCGTAAACAGCATTGTAGGAATAACTTCACTTATTTAAAAAAAAAAACATGGCGAAAAGATAGCTTTTTGGTATAAGACACTTGGACTTCGATGTAATATTTTTTTTAATCAATTCACCTCGGGCTAGGCGATAATGCCACTAAAATTCACTGGAAGGGAAAGAGAACGAGAAACCCTCTCCTAAACAGGAAACAAAGAATATACCTCTGCTTCTGTTCAACAGATTGGTGTGGAGTGTGAAGCGGACGATAGCTAAACTGATCTAGTACTATCAATGTTTAATCTCCTATACAAGCTGAGTACAACAAAATAATATGTTGGTGGAGGGTGAGGGTTAAAAAAGATGCTGAAAATATTGAGGCTAAAAGAGTTATCAAGTTTTAATTGATTCATTGATTATTTTTCGGCTTACAAACCATTTCTAATTTTCTCGTATTTCACAGGAACAAAACCGGTCATAACTTTTATTTCACTAATGCCAGCCTAATTAAAAAAGAACGTAATTCTTTAAGGAGAAAATTGAAAACTTAATAATAACAATTATTACCAACTATAAACACACGCCTAAAACATTACATTACATCGCCATCTATTTGTTAATCTATTCTTAAAGAATCTAACATGTCTGCCTAATACAAACAGTAAGAAACATAAAAACAGTCCTAGATTAATTAAATACCACCTCACTACGCCGAGTGACCACACAAAAGTAAAAACATTAGAACTCCTCCTACTAGACAGATACGCATACAATTACGAATACACATTACCACTCGATGTCCGCTTAGACATATTAGAATTTTTACAAACTTACAAACGTATAGAGTTATCTACAATTTTAATGCGCGTGATACATGACTGACCAATGAAAATCGAGCTAAACCAAACTGAAAATACTAAAGTTCTGTCTTTTTGTCTGTTTTCCCTCAATCTCTGACAAAGTTTTATTAAGATTGAAACATGTTAGATTGATAAACGTTTCCTATTTGTTCTTTATCTTACCATCCTGTCGTATTCAGATCAATATTTGATCTGCATTTGATCTTGATAACCATTCTGTTTTATTTAAAGCCGAGATACATTTCTGATTGTTGGTGATCGCTTACAATAACCCGTGTTTCGAAGCCCCCCCCCCATCTAACTTAGACCAGTTCCAGTTAGTTTTAATGATTCCTGATTCTGTGAGGGTCTTTATCTTATAAAATAAACATTGTCAGAAATCCTATTCTAAGCATTTTTTTTTCCTTTTCGCTTGTACGTATTTTCTGTGATAAGAGCTATATACAGTGTAAGCCGGATATAAGAGAGTTGTCGGGACCAGATAATAAGTCTCTTATATCCGGTTTTCTCTTATATCCGGGTTTGGTCTATTTTATATACATTAACACAGGCTCTAATCTGAGACCAGAGAAAATTTCTCTTATAACCGTGTTTCTCTTATATCCGGGTTACTCTGTATATTTTACGTATATAAGATTTACGTAAAGGTTTTAGAAGCTAAGGTTTCCAAAAAATATGGAAAATGAAGTTTTATTTTATCTTTAAAACTAATGTAACACTTTTAGATAAATGATACAGCCGGCCTTCAAGCGTTGTCATAGACTGCGGCCAAAAGGGACACATTTCGCCTTGTGTCCTGTCGTCAGTTTCACCGGTGATAGCGTTTCTGAATGAGGAAAGGCCGAATTAAAATTCCAGTAGAGATCATTACCTTCACTTACGCTCAATACCCTTGGAAACGGCATGAATCCATCATTTCTCCCCTAGCTATGGGTTAAATAGTAGGACGTGTATCTAAAAAAAATCCTTGCTATCTTCTCAAAATTGTTAATGCAATAGTCATTCGAAAAAAATAAAGAATTATCCTAACAATCTAAAATATGTTTCGGCTTTAAACAACCGACAAAGGATTGATAACCCGTAAAAAAACAAATCAACCAATCGTCACATTGCAGGAATACCACCTGCAAGTAGATATAGCCTGTGTTGATATCAGCGGAAGGCCTATTTCCGCTGATATCAACCGTTCGATCAGAATATATTAAAGATGGTGGAAATATCACTCATGATGAAGGTGCAGGCGGTTTAATTGAAAGCGGCTCAGAATGAGTTCAAATTCCTGTCAATATCATTGCTAACACTTACGCGCAAATACCTTTCGAAAAGGTATGAATCCATCACTTGAACCCCCTGCTATGGGTTAAATAGTAAGAATTTTATCTGAAAAAAATCTTTGTTATTTCCAAAAATTGTTGATGCAATATTCATTCACAAAAAAAAAAATTTTTTTTACAATCCCAAATATGCTTCCATTTTAAATCCTCAAGGGGTTGATAAACCGTAAAAAACAAATCAATGAATCAGTTCTCAGTTCCATCAACAAGTGGTTGTGGGGAGCTGCAGACCCCTAAGCTTAGTTATGGCAAAGAATGATGAACAATCTCGTCCCAAGTGAAGAAAAGACTTGAAGCAACCGAGATTTGATTCTACTGGAAATTGTTGAGAATACCATGAAAAGAACATGTGAGTACTTTCAAGAAGAAGAGAACATCCAAAGAAACTGGTGCTAGCAATCAAAAAGCGACAGCTAAAACGAGGAAAGAAGGCTTAAAGGAATTAATACTCACGAATCACAATGAAGATTGATAAAATACAAAGAAGAATCTGCAATGTTATTGGTCCTGACCTGGCATCCCCGGCTTCAGTCAAATTCCCACCGCCTCAACGTAGCTTTTCTGTGCCTTTTTATAAATATCCTCATGGTAATTGTTCCGATGTGTTTTCCTCATTGGTAGCCCGACTTTACAAATTTTAAGCGCAGTACTACATTGGCAATATCTCATCATTTTACAGTTGAAGTGGCTAAATGCAATCTTAAGTTCTATTCTAACAGTTTCTTCTATCGCACTTCCCGCTTGTGGAGCTCTCTTCCGGCTTCTTGCTTCCCAGTCAGCTTTGATCTTCAAAATGTTAAGTGCAATGTCAGTCGTTATCTTCTGTTTTTTTTTTGTTTTTTTTTTGATTCCTGTTATTTTATTGTTCCCTTTCCTTAATAATGTTTTCTTTTTTTTTTTTTCCTCATATTCCCTCGCACTCAGTAACCCCTTTGCGTCTTAATGGCTTCATGAAAACAGCGAGTAAAACTATTTGACGAGTTTGAGTGAATGCAGAGAAGGAATTACTTCGATCAACGACAGACAGGAAGTTATGCAGGACCATGATCCCTTACGTCCTGGAAGTACATGACAGTAAGAGAGAGAGAGGGGGGGTGCGTGAGAGAGAGAGAGAGGGGGTGAGAGAGAGAGAGAGAGAGAGAAAGAAAGAAAGAAATGGGTGTATAAGTAATTAGATACACTGGGTGCTGAAAACCAACTTCCCAGAAGCAAAATTTCAGTTACCCAAAAAAATCGAAAGTTTGGCGTTTTGCAACAGGCCGAGAACTTTTCAGCACCCACGTTTATACGTCTGGTCACGTGTTTCACGCGCATTTATAAATGCATAGAAACACTCAAGGAAGTTAAGTGTAGTTATGTGAATCTATATATTTATTTATTTTTTGATAATTTCTATTTTTTTTTTTTTTATAAATTTATGATCTTATATTTTTATAATATAGTAATTTATAAAGTAATAATTATAATTTATTTTGTATTTAAGATGACCTGTTACTACTCGGTTTTGAGCCCTCGCGTCAAGCCCTCAGTGATATACGTGCGGGCAGCGATGGTTTCTGAATAGTTCCGTCTACCGACTCACACGGCTTAGGTCAACCAGTGGTTTTCCAGGCTCCGTTTCAAAGATGCCACGCGCTGGGTTCACCTCCCAAGACAATTGTTCATGATAAAATTCGAACCCCAGTCTCATGGCCAGAAATCCAACGATTTGATAATGAACTTTTAGAGGATTTTTAGTCTCTCTTTGTTTGTCTACACGACGTAACTAACTTAAATTTTTTAGTTGATATCTGTGTGTGTGTGTGCCCTTCTTTTCGTTTGCGTACGGCCAGAGACAAGTCTGGATCTCATATACGCGCCCAAATATCGTAATATATGATGCAATAATTTATACTTTTTAATTATTGACTGCAATAATTATCATTTATATGTTTTAACAATTTATTTTTTTTATAATTTTATAAAAAAATAATTTATAATAATTATTAATTTATAATGCATTAATTGTAATTTATGATTCAATTTATAATTTTATATTTTCTGAAAATTTGAATTTTTTAATAATTTATTTTTTATAATTTATTTTGTCTTTATAACTTATAATATGATAAATTATAATTTTCCATGCAGCAATTCTAATTCATGATACAATTTATAATTGACAATAATAGTAGTTTTCTTCAACGAATTCATCATAAAGCATTGTCGTCAATTATTGATTTTAATGAGAAGTTGTGTTTCATCTGTCCTGTAGTTGTGATAAAATGCAAATTAAAAGTCAAAATTTATCGAATTATACGGAGAGACAACAAGTATAGGGCACACAATGAGGATAAACTCACTACAACGCCGAATGTAGATATTGCGCTTAGACAGTCGATCGGTATGTTAATTGGGAAAAGAGTAAGTGGATGTGACGAAATAAGAAAGAAACTATAGAAGATTTTACAAGTACCTGAATTAACTATCAACGATTATAGTGAAAGTTAGTGGATGCTTTCTTAGTTTTAAGCGTGAGTTGAATACGGTTTTTTTTTCCGTTTTACTCAGGAGTTTTGGCTTTGTCACAAATGACGACATACTATTTGCCTTCTCAAACAAAAAGAAAGAAAGAAATAAATTATATAATATATATATATATATATATATATATATAAAATGATAGAGAGAAAGTATGATAAATATTTGCTTTATATCCGTAAAATATTTATTACAGATATAAAAGAAAGTAAATATTTATCATAGTCCTTTTCAATTTATAATAAAAAAAAGTTGATGATATATATTCTTCAAAGTTTTCTGCATTTAATTAAAAAAAATTACAGATATTGATATTCGAGTTTTCATAAAATTAAGAGGGGGGTGTAACAGATATAAAAAAAAAAAAAAAAAAAAAAAAAAAAAGAAAAGCAGACATTTCTAAAATAATTTCATTCATTTTTTGAATAAGTTCTGAAAGTTTCATTAAAAGCCGACAATTATTTAATTTTTGCAAGAATTTCCAAATTAATGTTTTTCAAATGACAAAAGCGCTAAAAAAAAAAAAAAAAAAAAAAAAAATCTAATCGTAAATATTACGCGACCGCTGTCGTAAAAAAAAAAGATTTTTTTTAACCAAAATTTCAAACGTGCTAAAGAGAAATAAAAAATTTAAAAAAAATAATTTCGTCTTTCCTCTTATTAATAACAAACTTTTTCACTATAAAACATTGTTTTTATTAAGTTTGGGGTCTTTTTTCATCATGCTAAATGCTGTTCTTGGTGGGTGGGAATCGAATTGTTGAGCAGTAGATCTTTTACTTTTTGGTCCTGACGTAAAGTTATTACGATCCAGACTTGTCATTGGTCGCACATAAATGAGACTAATTACACACACACACACAAAGAGAAAAGTCAATTAATAAGTCAAGTTTTAGTTACATTGTACAGACAAGCTGAAAGAGACTAAAAAAAAAAAACTCTCTAAAATTTCATTTGAAATAAACATTTAAACTAAATGTACTTAAGTAGTGATGCATGTTATTGTTTTAACTTTTAAGAACAAACTCATGGAAACATCAAGGTGTGAGTTGAAAAAATGTATAAGATGTGAAATTGGTCGAGTTTTGTAATGTTCAGTTCAACGTTGCTTATCATTCGCGTTTCCTCTCTTATGACAAGAGAATTCTAGCAGCACAAGCAAGTACCTGCTCCACCTCGAATAAAAAGATTGAGTTAAGAAGAGTACCTTAAAAATTTCTTCTTGTAATGTAGCAGTAGTTGTAGTATGTAGTAAATTTTACTAGAATGTGAATAACGTCAACAGATAGACGTAGCCGCCGAGACAAAGGGAGAAACCAAGAAAGCATATATGATGGGGGTTATTGAGGGACCAGGTGCTTTTCCAACAACCACCCTATCACACCCATGATTATTGCCAGTACTTCTTACTACTACTACTACTGCTACTTACTACCTCCGAGGGCTGCTGCTACTGTTAAGGATCGTGCAGTTAGGAATTCCCTTGTTATTTTTTTTGACCCCCACCAAACCAACTACAATTTGCCTCGACGGTAGTCAGCTGGGGTTTTTACACGGCTAACTCCTTGTTTTCAACTATTTTCCTCCATCGAGTCTGGTAAGTAAAAAAAACAAAAAAAAAAAAACTTACTTCACCTGCTATAAAAGTGTCATGACTGCTTTCCAAATTTAATATATTTTTTTTTTTTTTTTTTTTTACACAATCATTCAGAAAAAAATGGACATTGTCCTTTATTTTATTCATTCGCTTGCACACGACAAATGAAAAGACTTGCTTAATTATTTTTATCGCTTTTTTTGTTTTATTTTTGCCTCCGGTGTTAAATGTATATCAAATCAAGAAAACTTTTAAGTGATTTTTTTTTTAAAAGCATTTATTCAGACATTGCAGTTCTATTAAAAAAAAACAAAAAAAGACACGACAACCTACAGCAAGAATTTTCTTTTCTAAAAACTGATTATTAATTTTTTTTTAATCTACAGGAGAGTTGCGTTTTTTCGTGGTTAATTTTTTTTTACATTTGGCTGGATATTACAGATCATTTATTAATAATAATACAAAAAACAAAGATGAAATTTTGTTTATCATAGAAAATCACCCTGCTTATATAGAGAAGATAGTGTCTTAAAAAAAAAATGAAACATATCTCTTGTTTTTGTTTTTTTTTTGTTTGTTTGTTTTGTTATTTTGTGTGTGTGTGTGTGCTTATTTTCTTTCTTTCTTTTTTTTTTTTTTTTTTTTTTTTCTAATTTTAAAACTTAACTTTTAAAACCCATTTTTACCTTAAGAAGGTATAATTAAAAATCGAAAATTGAATAGTTATTATTTATGCTTTTCTTTCTCGGAAATGTTCAATTCAAAAATTCAGCTTTATTTTCTTCATAATTCATTCCTTCCTTCCAGATATTACATACTATTTGTAAAAAAGACAAAAAAAAGAAAGAAAAAAAACGAAATTCTAATTATCTCTCACTCTTTCCTTTTTCTCTTACTTCTCGCTCTCACACACTCTCTCTCTCTCTCTCTCTCTCTCTATATATATATATATATATATGTGTGTGTGTGACAAAATCCGTTTTAAAAGAAGGCCACACACTTTTTTTCAGGGATAAATTAAATATTTTCTATTTGTTGCGGACAAGGGAGGCGAAAACCAGTTACAAACGTTCGTATTTGTATACTTGTGTGTATGTGTGTACGTGTTCTTTTTTGTACGCATGTATTGCATTTGTGTGTGTGTAATCGCTCGCAGTTGCTCATGCGATATTTAAAACGGAAACCATAATTCTATTCGGTTATGGGTATAAGATGGGATGAAGATAGTTTAAATTATGCCTAATAAACTTAAGCCTGCAAAACGATTTTTAGGGATATAAAAGCTAAAATAACAATTTTGGTGGTAGTAAGCTGTAGTAGTAGTAGTAGTAACGATTACGCTCGTGCGTATGAGAAGAAGAGAAGGTGGGAGAAAAAAAGAGTTCAGGCGTGTGGCTATAATTTTGATGTAATTTAAATAAACTATTTAAGTTGTGAATTTTTCTTTCAACACACGCTACCGTACAGGCATTATTATTATTATTATTGTTGTTGTTATTTTGGGAACTTCACTAACACAGAAAATAGGGTTTAAAATAGATTTTTAGACCCCTAGGGACCATAACTCGTTGAAGAACGGTTTCACAAGTAAGTTTTTGACATTTTATTTTTAACACTAAGTATTTTTGTTAGTTTCCCATAAAAGTTTTTTTTTTTTTCCTCATGTTTGAATATTATTTAAGTGTCAACTGTAAGCACGCATAAAAAAATTGTGCACGTGTGTTTGTAACTGTTTTACTTACTTGGACGCGAAACTTTATAAAATCAAAATTAAATGCGAGACAAACAACGAATGAATTTTATTTTTGTTTGTTACGTGTGTCAAAGTAATGATAAAATTGCCTTTGTTTTCAAAAACCGATAGAATAAAAACAAAATAAAAAAACAAATAATTTCTCAACTTTCATTCCATTTCTCTCAAAGACGCACATCCCATAATTAACTTGGATATTTTGACATGGTGTAATAATAATAGTTACGTTAACAAGTTTATCTCGGTTGATCAGTTACGACTGGGTAGGAGTGAATTCGATCCTCATCGGGGGCTTCATACTCGCTACCTTGTGTCACATGACGTAAGCTTTTTCTTCTAGGTTGCTCGCGATCATGGTTCTCCACAATTTCCTGTCCTTTGTAGATTTGGTCTTTTTGTTATCTCTCCTAAACCCTGCTCCGCCATTCATTTTTTACTCAGCTTTTCCAGGTAGGTTACGCGTTATCTTCCTTTATCCCTCTTGCCTTCAATCTGTCTTGCGAGCATTAAATTTTCCAAGCTCTCTTTCCTCATTATATGCTCATTTCAATTGTCTTTTCCTGATGTTAAGTAAAAGCATCCTTTTCGTGTCCATATTCTCTAAAACTTCGTTCATATGTTCGGTCCATGGTATTCTC
The DNA here is from genome assembly GCA_963932145.1 of Acanthosepion lycidas. Classification (NCBI taxonomy): domain Eukaryota; kingdom Metazoa; phylum Mollusca; class Cephalopoda; order Sepiida; family Sepiidae; genus Acanthosepion; species Acanthosepion lycidas. The sequence continues at coordinate 12,715,553 of OZ010590.1, forward strand.
AGCATCCTTCTGTAGAGCCACATTTCTGTTGTTACGAGTCTTCATTTTTGAGGAAATTGTCCAGCATTCACTGCCATATAGGAGGACCGATATTATATAACAGTTCAGTACTCTTTTCTTTGTTTCTAACGAAATTTTTCAAAGCTAGACTTAGGAAATCGCTAATATGTATTTATTTACTTTACAATTGCATTCAGTTGCCAAATTTGGATAACCTGGATTTGAATTGTTTAAAATGAAAAAAATATCTTCATATTATTTGCTTTTTTTACTAATTAATTTAATGGCTGGAATTTTCGTACAGCATTTTTATTTTCCTTTCAGATGTGCTTATTCAAATTTTTAGTGTTTTATTTGTCCGCTTCTTTCATCTTCAGTTCATCATTTTGATGTTTTCTAATTCAACATTATTTATTCGTCTATATTCGATTTGATTGCATTTGTCGACCTTGATGATTAACATTGGGTTTATGTATTTTTTTATTTTATATTTATTTATTTATTTTTTTTTTTTTTTTTTTTTTTTTTTTAGGCATAATTTTTATAACTAGAAAATTAGAGTATTATAAATCATATACACATGGCTTTCTTAACACGCTGGCTCCCACACGATCCAAGGGAGGGTCAGGGTAGTATGTTTGCAAGACCCATACGACCCTCGGGTGGGTTGTTTTCAAATTTCTTTTCTATGAGGATTATTGGGAAGGGGATGCTATGATTGATTATTAAGATGATCATGGTACACCAGAACCACTCTTTTCCTTCTTTTTCTTTTTCTTTTTTTTATTTTTGAATATAGAAAACGAGAATTAGTGTCAATGTAATACTTATATATTGAGACTTAATAATCTACACCATTGCGCAAATAAATTGAAACAACCGCTTTAGTTTCCTTTCTTTCACCATACGGTCAGTTTTAGACCCACTCGAGTGACAGGGTGTAATCGATTTCTATTTTTTTTTTTTTTTTTTTTTCCTCAGATTAGGTCATTTGCAGTGGTGTGTAGTAATATGAATCTATTTTCGGGGTGTATGATGAAATTTGTTTGGTCTTGAAAACTATTGCGTCATCCGTGATTGCATCAGATTTTCATCACGTCCCCACACTATTGTCTCGACTCTCGATTAGTTGTCCTACGAACATTGTCTGTGATGAATGTTACTCTAAGGAAGCGTACGAAAATTGTAACACTGCACAAACACAATAGCAAGTGATCAAATCAAAGTACTACAGACTGGCCTGAAAACACTCCTGATTTAAATCCAATCGACAATCTGTGAATGACTTCGTGGAATGGACATACGAAGTACTAATATGTGTAATGGTCTTGTTTAATTGGGAAAATACGAAAACAAGAAAATAATAACGGGATTTTTCGTTTTGTTTCAATTAATTTGCACAAGAGTGTATATTGGAAACTTTCCTACGACCTGGGTCTTGTGGGACTCTGGATTGTAAAATGAACGACACACCAGTGGGATGTGAGTAATAAATACTGCCTATGATATCATTGCCTCATATATGAAACAATGTTAAAACAAAGTCGTTTGTACCAAAATTAATTAATATATAGTATTGGGACCCTGGGATATGACCCTGGGACAACAAGAGAAATGAGGCTTGGGAGCCAACGAGTTAATCAACATCAAGCGATTTTTTTCTCTTGTGATCTTAACGTTACTTTTTTTCACAGCGATCATAATCACCATCAGTTATAAAACTAATTTGGCTGAACTGCTACATAATATCAATCCTACTATATGGCAGTGAATACAGGACACTCACAGATTTAGAGGGAATTTCAGTCAAAAGTCACATGGTTCTACAGAAAGATCCTGAAAAGATTATCGATGGAACAAGAGAGAGCTCAAAATGAGAGCTAGAATTTGGAAACGCTAGAATCAAACAAATACATAAATTGAACTATCTATGTATTAAAAATGGTGAATCATAAAATAATAGAATAGTTTTATTAAAGATAGTGAATAAAAGAATACAAAATTTCGAAACGCTTTGGATTACCAAATGCTGCCTTCCAAAAGCTAAAGAAAACATTAAGAAACAAAAGAGAGCCCAACTGCTATGTAATACAATTATTTACATTACTCGGACTATTGTCCTCATTTTTGTTGCCATATTTGTTACAACGGTTCGGCCTTTGTACGCTCCGGCTTTCTTCAGGTGGTTGGAATGTCAAACTGAACCCTTTATTTTGCTCACTGAGGTAGACTGTTCTAGTTCCACGTGCCATGTTTAATGGATGTCAGTTATCATTTATCTCCTGTTAATTTCCCTCTGAAAGTTCTCCACTGCCTTAACAGGGTATTGAACTCACAAATTAACATTTCTAAGAGATTTCTATCCTATTTAATAATATTGATTCTAGAATTTCTATCAAATTGAAAACTCCTTTATCGATATTGAATTCCTTATTTGAAAACCTAATAGTTTCAAGACGTTTCATGTAAATGTCATAATGCCGATTTTAATGCGCGGGAAATATAAGGAAATGGCTATTATCATCATGATTAACATGAACGGAATGGAACGTGATTCTTGAGCTCGTTTTTGTATGTGTATATGTCTCAGTGAGGAAAACAAATCGTTATTGACCCCTTCAAGCCGACCACGCCCCCATGTTTCTGACAAGATAGAAATTGTGTGTGCGTTTTCTTCCTTTTTTATGGAAGAGCGGACATTGCTGGTGAACCGGAAGTTGTCTGAGAGTGGGCTATAAACTGACAAGGGGAGTCGTAGTGTGCAGATGGAAAAAAACTATAGCTAACGGATGGTACATAAGTCGATACCTGATCAGTATCGGCTGGTTGACTGCGGAGTATGATGCTGAAAGACCCGAAAGCCCTAATGAACCTCGGCTAGAAACATCACTGATATGTACCAAAGCATCCAATAGATGTATTTTACAAAAAATCATTCGTCAAATTTTTCTAGTAATTCAAATGTATTTACTTTTGAATTGTTGTCTTTATCTGCTATCATTTTCTAGCATTTCAGCCGTTGTGCTCTCCAGTCTTCTTCAAGTTATCGATCCAGGTAACTTTTAGTAGATTTTAAACTGAATCCATTTTTAATCAATATAAAGGCATATCTCATCTTATGCTTGTTTAGTACTGCTCAGTTAATTCATTAGGTTATTATATATTAAATAAACGGCTCAGTTTGAAATTACCTGATGGCTACCTAGATCTACAAGTTCCTGAAGATGGCAGCAAGCTACAATGGTCGAAATGTGATAACAACGTCAAAGATAGACAATAGTCAAAATGTAAATAATGTTAATAACGATAAATCTTCATCCAAGACATTCAGACAGAAATTTAAAAAAATACCGTATTTTCCGGCTTACAAGACGCTACGGCTTGGAAGACGCACCCTAATATTGGGAAGAAAAAAAAAAAAGTAATTCTCATTCACCATGCGTCCCTTGCATACTGGCGCCACGTATTGTTTACATTAATCACTAGTCCGATTTTGTTTGTATGGCAATGACATACTAGTCAAGAGTAAAAAGGATCCTGCCGCTGCTAGTAAACAGAGCATGTTTAATATTGTGGCTCAGCTCCAGGAAGGTTTATAGTCTTGGAAATACTTGTAACCTCAGCACTTAGCTGTTACATGGTATAAAAGGCTGAATTAGATAGATAACATTATAGTGTAATGACTCAACATACAAATTCACGTCCCAAGCGAATTAGGCGACCATCCAAGCTTACATTAGCCTAGGCGTTTTGGAAGACGCACACCTATTTTTCAGGAAAGAAATGCGTCTTGTAAGCCAGAAAATACGGTAGTTTCTAGACGTTCAATGTAAATGTCATAATGCCGAGTTTAATACGCGGGAAATAAATGTAATGTGTTTCGAGTTTGTGGTGTGCTAAACTGTAATAGCGCTTAGTTAAATTAAAAAAAACAAAAACATTTTAATAGTTTTACATTAGATTTTGATTTTCCAACCTCTTTATATTTATTTACGTGAAATGAACTTAGAAATTCAAATGTTAAGAATTATGAAATTGTCTCTTTGGTTTTTGTATATAATATTAGTGGGCAATATATATATATATATATATATATATTGACCACTAATATTATGTGTGTATATATATATATATATATATTAACCACTAATATTATATATAAATAAATTCCCAAGAAGATATAATCCAGGTAGAACTCAATGTTCACAAATGTATTAATTTTAACTTGGGTTGTGCGTACTTAGGTGATTTTATAAGTATATAGAAATTTAGATCTTCTCTATAGCTGGTCAATGTGCGCACGCGCGTGTATATATATATATATATATATATATATATATAAAAGGTTAGTAATGCAAAGCAGTTGGAAAATTTTCACCTATATATCGGCAGTATGAATTGGCTGGATTTTAAGTTTAAATCATATTGTTTTTTTTATTGTGTGTACTGTCCACATAAATGTATCCACACGTTTCCGGTGTCTGTTTTTTAATTTTAAAATTAGGTCAGCAAATCTGTAGCGAATTATGCATCTGAAAATAATTCGTATTTCTCTGTATCTCACTCATTTAAAGCCGTTATTTAACTCCTATCTTTAAAACTTCTCTCTGTTAAATTTTAATCCTCATCTTCACCTTTTAGGCCTTTCCTGTTCTTGTTTCTTCTGTTACACCCTCTCTCTAAAGATTCCCTCATTTCCCTCTTACACTTGTTTCCTTCCCACCCGCACACATACACACATACACTCTCATTATTTATTTTTATTTTTATTTTTTTTATACCCGGAGTTATATTTTCCTGTCACTGGATCTAACTAACGCCTTTATCCGCAGTGACAGGATCCAACGAGTGTGAGTTCAATACCTGGTTCAGGCGCTGGAGAACTTGGAGGGGGAAACTAACAGGAGATAGCTGACATCCATTAGACATGGCATGTGGAACTAAAACTGTCTACCCTAATGAGCGAAATAAAGGGTTAAATTCGACATTCCAACAACTTGAAGAAGGCCGGAGCGTACAACGGCCGAAACGTTGTAATAAATATGGCGAAAAAGATGATTGCAATAGTCCGAATAATGTAAAATTTTGTTACCAGTGATGTATCACATGATTTTTAAAATGTCTCGCAAATAAATGAAAATTATAGAAACAGAAGAACCGAATAATTTTATTAATTTAAGGTTGATTCAAATTAATTCTTAAACTTTCCTTTCTTTTTTTTTCTTTTTTTTTTTTTTTTTTTTAAATTTAATTTTAATTTTTCGTGCAAATCAGAAAAACCGTGAAAAATTTAAAATGTACAAAATGCGTTGTCTTCATTTGTATGTTTGATGCGTTTTTGGTTGTCTGGTTACTATCTCCTAATTTTCAAAACAGCTACTAGGGGACGCTTTCCGGTACTATGAATACTCCGCGATAATTATTCGCAGCCTCTTCTTACTTTTTACGTGAACATGTAAGTTTCTCGCGGAAAAATGCGTTCTCTTTTTGGGAAACGCATGAACAATTCACACACGTACGTACGCAGCTTTCACTTCATTTTTTTCTGGGCTTTTCTCCTACACCAAACTCCACATACGCAAACAATTCACCAACTTAAATGTTTTCTTCATGTTCATTATTCAGTAACACAACAATATTCTATAGTATATGTAGTACTTTATTGTTAATACATTAACATTTGTTTGTAAACCCACATATTGGTCCTTGTTGTTTCTTTCTTTATTTTACGTGGACTCATATTCCGAGTCTGCCATGTTGGTTGTGGGCATTTCAAGAGACACACATGTTTATCTCTCATCGCGTACACCTGCCCGCTAAAATGATTGATTTTGTAGAATTCATTTTTTCTTTTACTCTTCTGGACAATCATGGCTCTCCACAGATTTCTTTCTTTTATCACCTTACCATGACTGCTTGATTGAAATTTTAAATTATATTAAAAGACTTCTTCTTTATATGCCGTGTCCCTTCAGAACGTGGGTGATCGTGGTCCTCCGCAACTTCCTATCCTTTGCAGTTCAAACTTTTTTTTGTTACTTACTATTCTTCACTATCCTGGATTACGGCCACATCACGTTGCAACACCGGTTCCCGTACTTTCACCGAAATTAAGCAACATCGTGCCCGGTCACAGCACCTAGATGGGTGACAGCCTGGGAATAAAACGTCCTGTAAGCTTGAATGTGTGGGCGGTGTAATGCATAATGGCTCCGAATTGCTGATCGGAGATCCGAGTTTCATTTCCAGTTGGGTTCGTTATATTCAATCACGCGTAAATACCCTTGGAAAAGTTATAAATCCACCTCTCCTACTCCGCCACGCCAGTCATGGGTTAATTAGTATGACTTATGAATTAGTATTACTAAACCATTATTATCTAAAAATAAATAAATAACATAAAAATGCGTATATTTAGATTTCGGTATTAAGTAATCCGTAGAGGAGTTGATATGCCGCCTAAAAAAAAAAAAAAGGCAACCAACTTCCCAATGCTGCTATCCGTTTACACAAACAGCCTACTCGCTTTTTCCTCTATCCTTCTTGACTTCAACATGTCTTATGAGTGTCAAATTCTCCAAGTCCACTTTCCTCTCTTTTCTACTTATGGTCAAAATCCTAATTTGCTTATTAAAGAAATCATGTCTACGCATAAAAGATTATTATTTACTCATTTTAATTGTTTATTCATCGTTGTCATCATTTATTCAGTTACTGCATTTTGCACCGCCGCACGGATCACCACTCTCCTCCATCTCACAATTGTGGTTCAGGGTGACATTCATGGCAGAATAATGCAATGGCTTACCGGTTCCTTTTTCACTGGAGATACCATTATTTACATTACTCGGACTATTGTCCTCATCTTTGTTGCCATATTTGTTACAACGGTTCGCCCTTTGTACGCTCCGGCCTTCTTCAGGTGGTTGGAATGTCGAACTGAACTCTTTATTTCGCTGACTGGGGTAGACTGTTCTAGTTCCACGTGCCATGCTTAATGGATGTCAGTTATCAGTTATCTCCTGTTAATTTCCCTCTGAAAGTTCTCCACTGCCTTAACCGGGTATTGAACTCGCACTCTTTAGATCCTGTCACTGGATCTAACCAACGCCTTTATCCAGTGACAGGACCCAAAGAGTGTGACTTCAATACCCGGCATTCGACATTCCAACCACCTGAAGAAGGCCGGAGCGTACAACGGCCGCAACGCTGTAATAAATATGACGACAAAGATGAGGACAATAGTCCGAATAATGTAAATAATGTACATAATACCTCATCTCAGAAATATAGACAGATACTTAAGAATAATTTATTTTTGGCACAAGGTCACATGGGGCACCTTGGGTGGATCGAACCTACAACTAATAACCTACAACTCCAACTTGATTACTATATTACGATGAGGCTCCTTTCTTCTTCTTTACTGAACTTAGTTTGGCACAGGGTCACAAATATTGGGAACTTAGGGTGGATCGGACCGATTGCTTATGACCTACAAGTCTAACTTCCTGGCTGTTATATTACGATGAGGTCCCCTTCTTTCTTAAGCTTAGTAGAGTTTGCCACAACTCCACAAGATTGGGGCACTCAGTGAGAAACAAACTCAATACTAAAGATCTACAGGTTCATATTGCTAGTTATGATATTACGATGAAGTGCTCTTCGAAATGGAATATGTTGAGCGTTTCTTTTAAGTTTGGGAGAGTGTAAGACAAATGTGAACATCAGCAATGTTGAATGATTGTTTCTTTTCTCATTTGACGACATGCCTGAATGCGCATGCGTTGTGGAGTGAATGCGTATGCACTTTAAAAAATATAAACCCAGTGGCTAAATTGTAAATATCAACAATTGTCGCCACAGTATAAATTACACTCTCTCTCACTCACTCACTCACTCACACACACACACGTGTGTGTGTGTGTGTGTAACTGAAAAAATACATATATATTCAGGGAATCCCGGTGATGCTCTGGGGAAAATTACTTCAAAAAAATAGCAGCAGAGAAGAAAAAAAAACATGTTCTTTAACGTATTTTTTTACACAACATAACAAATGAAAAAAAGATCATTTACACATGAAAAAGTCGCTGTTACCGAAGAATTATTCTGATACAGAAAGCAAAACAAATAATGTCCCTTAGGTTGAAAGGTCTGTTGGATACACAACGCTAGTGTTTCTCCCAGTCTTGGATGACAGTATGAAAAGGTTGTTTAGGGATCCAACCCAGGAACAACCAACACAGAGAAACACTGAGAACCCACGTTGAGATTAGCGATTTTAAAAGATTGTCCTTGTGTCTTGTTGATGATCATGGCAAAGCAGAACGTCACTGGGAATTGAAGACGGTTTAATTCAAAAGGCAAGTCTATTTGAATTAATAGGTATTTGGGGAATGAATACATCCCTCTTTTTGCTTATCCTACTTAGGCTTGTTGCCTCGGTGTCGTGCAGAAGAGCTCAGATTTCTGAGAAGCGTGACGGGTACCACAGCTTTTCGTTGAAGCCTGTGGAGAGGACCACCATGCAGCTCAAGCGTGTTGAGAAACTCAATTGGGTGCTGAACAACCCCTGAAGTTTCCAAATGTGTGTCAATTGATTTGAACAGCTAAATGTCTTGCAACATTCTTTTCTCGCTTACGGAAATACTGATAATTTCTGTAGTTTCAGGCTATATATTACTTACATTATTTACATTATTCGGACTGTTAACCTCATCTTCATTGCTCTATTCACAACGTTTCGGCTGTTGTACGCCCAGGCCTTCTTCAGGATCTGTCTATATCTCTGAGATGAGGTATTGTATTATTTACATTATTCGGACTGTTATCCTCATCTTCATTGCCATATTCACAACGTTTCGGCCGTTGTACGCTCCGGCCCTTTTCAAATGATTGGAATTTCAAACTGAATCCTTTATTTTGTCCACCGGGGTAGATTGTTCTAGTTCCACGTGCCATGCCCCTTCCCGATGTCTCGGTTATTTCCCTTTAACTCAACTCTCCAAGTTTTTCTTTCACCACTGCCGTGGCCTGGTATTGAACTCACAACTCTTTGGGTCTAGTCACTGGATCTAACCAACGTCTTAATCCACTTATTAGATAATTTTCTATCTTCAGAGTCTTTCTTGCATATTTATAAGTCCATGCGTATTTAGACATCCTTTGTAAAATGTAAAGAAGAATCCGTAATGACATTGATCTTGACCTGGCACCTCGGCTTCAGTCACTTTCCCTCCACTGTAATGTAGCTTATATGTGCCTTTTTTTCATAAATAATTTTATGGTAATTGTTCCAATGAACTTTCCTTTACAGACAAATTATACAAATGCAAACTAGTTTGAATTACATAGAAACTTTGAAGTATTATGGTGGCTGTACTAAGAATGATGAGTAAGAATGGGTTGTTTTGGTGTAAGGAATACTGTGGTATTTTTCGGTCAGTAATTGTGCTAAGTTTAAGATTGAAGACCAGCATTCCCCTATCCCTCCTTTTGGCCTTGTACCACACGTTTGTATTTTCAAAATAAATATTACTTTCCTTTATACTACCTCGACTTTATGAATTTAAGCGCAGTACAAGACTGGCAACTAAGTCTCATCATTTTACAATTGAAATGTCGAGATGTAACCGTAAGTTCTATGCTAACAGTTTCTTCTTACACTTATCGCTTGTGGCTTTACAGTCAGCCTTGATCTTCAAAAATTCAAATGCTGTATCAATTGTTAACTTCTGTCTTCTTAATTTCTCTTCTTTTATTGTTCTCTGTTGTTAATTGTTTTTCTTTTTATATTCTTTCGTACTCATTAACCCCCTACATTGTTGCTTTGCCCTGGGGTGAAATGGTTAGAAGGGGTCAAAAGTACGAATTTTAATAAACTGGCCTATCTTAATAAACTCAGCGTAGAGTAGGAAAGTTTTCTTAAAATATAAAATAAAATAAACGTCCCACTGTCCTTTTTGTTTTTATACAAAAGAGTATCAAACGGCGTTTATTATAAAATCCTAAATTTAATGCTTAAATTTAAATTGTTTGACGCTTTCACAAAATTAATGATCCTAATTAATAAACTGAGTTTTTATTTTCAAATTTAAGAACTATTTCGAGACAAATTTCATACACTCTGTGACGATTCATAGTGTTCCAGTGTTCACTCTGCCTTGATGTCATTAGAAAAAGCATGAATCCAATCTTCCCTGCCATACTATAGCTATTGGTTAAATAACAGGTTACACTGGGTTTTACTATTTACATTATTCGGACTATTGTCCTCCTCTTTGCCGCCATATTTATTACAACGTTTCGGTCGTTGTGCGCTCCGGCCTTCTTCAGGCTTTTGGAATGTCGAACTGAACCATTTATTTCGCTCACTGGGGTAAACTTTTCTAGTTCCACGTGCCATGTCTAATGGAAGTCAGTTATCAGCTATCGCCTGTTAATTCCTCTCTCCAAGTTCTCCACCGCCTTAACCAGGTATTGAACTCACACTCTTTGGGTCCTGTCATTGGATCTAACTAACGCCTTTCTCCACCGTATCGTTTATCCTTGAGGACATCTGTGTATGAATTTCTGGGTATTATAAACCTAATGTCTTCAGCAACCATTTTAACAGTGCTCATATTGCAATTTTTGCTGCTATTATCGCTTTTTCCTATGTTACTGGTTCGCATATTGTATTCATTTCTATGCTTGGTCGGCTCAGGAGATTTTTGTGGCCTTTCATATGTGCTGATTCCTTACACAGATGTCCTCAAGGAACTAAAACAGTTTAACCCAGTGAGCGAAATAAAGTTCGACATTCCAACCACCTGAAGAAGGCCGGAGCGTACAACAGCCGAAACGTAATAAATATGGCGACAAAGATGAGGACAATAGTTCGAATAATGTAAATAGTGTAAATAATACCTTATCTTAGACTGTTTTATTATTATTTATTATGTTTGTTTTTTAGTAGTAGCTGGTCTAGTAGGAACAACTTTCATTCAAAACTATGGAGAAAACAACAAGAAAGCACTCCACTATCTTCCCCAGAACCTCATGGCAATTCAAAGATAATAAAGCAATAGAATGTGTGGAGAGCTGTGATCGCCTACTGGTTACGGCATTAAAAACTCTTGATGAGCAGTTTCCTACACTGCTCTCTGTCTTTCTCCGTTATTTGTAGACTTCGATCGTTATCTATCCGGGATATTGGCTTGCTACTCTCGTTTTCCGGGCATATACGTCTGCTAGGGCTGTTAACTCGGGTAATGTGTATTTGTTCAACACCCCGCCGCTGTGTCTTAAATAACTGCAACTATGCTGAGCCGACCTTTTGTTTTAGAGAGCGTATAATCTGCCATAATCAGCAGTTTGAACAACGCCAAACACTCGATCACAATGGCTTGACTTCGTAGTAATACAACTACTCAGCTACGCACCTATGCACCCTACATATCCTCATGATAAGCACTTTCTACTCTCTCTTAGTACGTCATTACAAAAAAATAACAAGTCTCTACCTTCAGTGGCTCTTGGGTCTTGTACTGCATGAATAATAAGATAAAGAAAAGATGGTCGTATGAAAATATCGTATTTGATAAGTCTTTGAGAATAGAATTATTAATACGAGCCAATTCCCCGTCTTATGAACAAGTCTCTTAATATTTTTAAAATAATCGTTTTATTTATGGTAACTGATTTTTTTTGGCGATTGCCTTATTCCATTCTCGTCGTTCGATACTATGCATCTAAAAATTGACACGTTTATCATAACTTCTCGGCCTTTTGGGGTTGGGATCAAAGTGTAGTATCTCCGTCTCGGTGGGGATAAACTATATTTCATCTCTCAATTGCTCAACTGGACATATTTGAAGTGTCCCGTCTCGGGAAACAGCTTCACGCAGCAGTACCTTAATAAGATTTTCTCTCTCTCTCCTCTCTCTCTCTCTCTCCTCTCTTTTCCCTCTCTTTCTCTCCTTTTCCCTCTCTTTCTCTCCTTTTCCCTCTCTTTCTCTCTATTTTTCGCTTTCATTTTCTCTATTTTTCGCTTTCATTTTCTCTATTTTTCGCTTTCATTTTCTCTATTTTTCGCTTTCATTTTCTCTATTTTTCGCTTTCATTTTCTCTATTTTTCGCTTTCATTTTCTCCCTGAAATTAAGTAGTGTCTTACCCCACGTTCCACACGATCAAAACGGAACAGTCCATTATTTATGAGGTATTGACAGTGTAACGGTCGTGCGAACTAAGGGAGGACAGGCACAATTATAATCGGATTTTACGAAGTACAGTGGCGTCCAAAACTAAGGGACAAAATTTTGAAACCTAATATTTGTTAGAAATAACAACTGTGAAAAGCTGAAATTTTGACAACTGGTAGTCGTTATCATCCATAATAACATACTAAAATTTGAATCATTTGCAAAGGATAGAAAAAGAATTATAACAATTATTTATTTATTTTCAAATTTGGAACGTCCAAAAGTAAGGGACAATCACCCCTGGTATCTGATGGTTATCACAGGAGATTAACTAACATAAAATCTCCTCGCTACTCCAGCAGTCTCCTCAGTATCCGTACTGAAATCGGCAATGTTGTTGCCTGAATGGTTTTGGTTCTTCCTTCGATCTCTAGTTATTCCAGATCTGTGGTTATTCCAATGTTTTTTGTTTGTTTGTTTGTTTCTGTGAGGCTAATTTGTATTGTTCCAATAGGATTTCTTTTGTAACGTACTTTATTATATTGTGTGTTGGGTGGTACCTTTTAGTTTATTCAAGGTACCCGATTGAAACCAAAATGCTAACACCGATGAGAATTCGCGGCCAATATCTTTATAGTCATTTATTTCCAATAAATCGCAGTTTTCCAAAAAGGGCCAGCACAGGCAGGCAAAAATGCTCAACCAATGCAACAATGAAAATGTTAATTATTCTGGCGAAGAAAAACGTTAGCAAAACATCCTTTTACCCTTAATACAAGGAATTTTTAACTTATTAATTAAGCGTTCTAGTTCAAATAAAAGTCCCGCCGGGAATTTTTATCCAAATTTGTCACATGTCTGTAAAATCAGCAGCTTCATCAACAAATAGAAAATATTTCTGTGAATCTTTTGAGACGAGGAATTATAATTATTACACAACAATTTGTTCAGAGGATAACGGCCATATCACGTTGAAATAATGGTTCCCGATCGATCACCGTCGAGCTAGGTCAGTAGCTAGATAGATGACCGCTTGGGAATAAAAGGTACTATAAGCTTGGATGTGCGGGTGGTGTAATGGATAATGGCTCGGAATGAGATATCGAAGAATTGTTCGAATTCCAGTCAGGTTCGTTACGTTCAAATGCTCTTGAGCAATCCTGAATCGAAAAGAGACATGCTCGCTGAAACGTATCGCATCCACCTCTCCCAACACGCATTAGGCTAGCGCGGTAGAGTACTGGCTCATTTCCCCCCATGAATCTGGGGAATGTACTTCCAACAAAGGACCTTTTGCAGGCTGGAAAGATTTGTTCGGAATATTTTCCTCATCTTGTTTGTTTCGGTCGATATTAACTTTCAGTCTTCTTCGGATGTCTGCCACATTTGATGGCCTTCCTGGAATTTTTTAGCTAAACCCTTTATTCAATCCACGAAGATAAATTGTTCTTATTTCGCTATACAGCCTGAAGCAGGGGTCGCCGACCTACGGCACGCGCGCCACACGTGGCACGCCAAGCAATTTTCAGCCGCAAATGACATCACGAAGTCCGAACCAATAACTACTACGACGCAAAGATATTTCGCCGTTTCAAAACTTCTCGATCGTTGGACTCCTATTAATAATAAAAGCTTTAAAAAACAGTTTATTTCTATTAATCTGGTTTACATATTATTATATTAATATATAAAATATATTGTAGAACAGGTATATTAACCTTGACTTGTATAAAAATACGTATACTGTTAGTACAATGAATGATTTTTAAACCCTAAGTAGGCACAGTCAGCAAATTGTTACCGACCCCTGGCCTAAAGGATATCTCGTATCGGTTAATTTTTTCAAATGAATTCATTCTTATGTTGCTTGTCTCTTTCACTGAAGCATATTATATGCTAGTTTCTCACTAGCCGACCCAGGTATTAAACTTATGGCTGCCAGGTAACTTGATTTGCTTTTATCTGCTCGGCCACGTGCCCTGTAGGACAATTCTGTAATGAAAACGTGGATGGCAACTTTAGCCTGATGTCATTTGTCTGCCTCTTCAATTATCTGTAACAGTATTCCTCACCCCATGGATTGAAAGCTGTAGAGTACAACGGCCGAAATGCTGCAATTAAAATTTGTTAGATAATAAACAGTTTTCAATACTGAATTTTGTTTGGTCAGAATAATGGTGTATTTGTTAATATCCATTGATTTAATTGGGCTAATGTCTTCATATTGGTTGTTATCGTCACGACGTTTCGACTGTTGTGCCCTCCTAACATCTTCAGCTGTCTGTCAAAGCTGGTAACCTTATGAAGCTCTAAACCAAACCCTTTATTAAGTCCCCAGAAGGAATCTGTTCTCACTTCACCATCCATTCTCGAGGATATTTCGTTTCAGTTAATTGGCAGTTTCTTGTCTCATGCGCTAATTTAGAGTATATATAGCGCAGGGATTGAAATCACGACTACCAGTTTATTCGATTCGATTAACCAATACCTTTATCCACTAGGCCATCTGTCCTGTAGAACAATTCTGTAGAGGAAACTTGGATGATGTTACTAACCTAATGTCATTTGTCTGTCTCTTCAAATTACCATAATTCCCCCTGCATAAATAACATTTTTTTTCTTAAAAAAAAAAAAAAAAAAAAAATTATAAGCAAAATCAGGGGTGCGTATTATGCACAGCTACAAAAAATCTTTAAAAAATTGCCGTAAAATAAGAATTATCATAAAACTAAATTAGAATAATAATATTCTATTTTTAAAACCATTTTCAAATAAGAGTAGGAAAAGCTGGCCGTAATGAAATCGAAGAGGTAGAATTATAGGGTTTTATTACCAAAAAAAGGGGGGTGCGTATTATGCGTGAGTAGAAGCATTTTCCCACATTTTAAGTACAATTTTAGGTGTGCGTATTATTGATGAAGGCGTATTATACATAGGGGAATTACGGTAATCCATTTATATGACTTGTACACTAACTGTAACAATCTACCATGTTCGGTTTTTAAAAAACAACTGTTAGACATCTGAAGAAGCCGAGCGAGTACAACGGCCGAAACTTTGTGACGATAGCAACTATAATAAAGACATTGGTGCTAACAAATCAGTGAACGAGGTGTGTCTGAAAAGTAACGGGACTTGTGTCATAGTTTATTTCAATTCCAAACAACAAACTACATGATTTCCCCTTCAAAGTAACCCCCGCCTCCATTGAGCCTAATGTACTTTTCCTCCATCTCTGCCAAACTTCTATACACTGCTGGAAGGATTCTTCGTGGATGCCCCTCAGCTCCGTTGTCACGGCCCTCTTCATGGCCTCCATGCCTTCAAAGCGAGTCCTTCTGATGATCCCCGTGAGCTTGGAGAATAGAAGAAAGTCACACGGAGCAAGATCAGGTGAATAGGGAGGTTGATCCAGTACTCGCATGTGAAGAAAAAAAAATGTCAATGGTTGCATAAAGCTGATATTACAGATATATAATCCCAAGATATCATGTTAAATGATAACAGAATCCGTTTATTCCTCTTTTTCACACAGCCCACACAGAATATTCAGAACCGGTACTTTTCAAACAGACCTCGTATAAAAAAAAATAATTTAACACGATCATGTCCGCCCAAACAAATTTCCATTCACACGGATTTTAACCGATACTTGTCCGTTCCTTTAAAATTCTGTGTTAGTTTTCAGAACTCAAGAACAGATAATGGAACTCGGTGGCATCAAATGCTGTTACTTTCTACGAGACACAACTTCTGTTTTCCTTTCTCAATAGAAAATCTGAGCCTATTTTGGAAATATAAATCCACGTGGGACATATTTTTCCCAAAATAATTTAAATTTCTGTTCGTTTTCCTATGTTGTCTCTAGTTGAACGTTTGTTTCTCTTGGAGATTGTTGTTCTTTGCTTTCAGTAAAAATTATCTTGCGTTTTGTCTTTTTGCTGGCGTTATCGTTTATGGAGTCAGACTTCAGTCCGGGTTAAGATGCCTCCATTTTATGTTTAGTCTTCCTGTAGCTCAGTCATGGACAAACTGCGGCCCGCTTCTGTATAACTCGCATAATTTCATGAGGACAATAACCGTTCTTAAAATTTGGTTTGTTTTCTTTCATTCTCACTTGTTCACTCACACATTCTCTCTTACATAAACAATAATTAGGTATTTATATATATATATTTCTTGAATTTTTAAACTTTCGTCGAAGCTCACGTTTTCATCATTTTAAACGATTTTCACTACGGAAGATTATATATTTAGATACATTCTTTTACTATAGAAACAGGAAAATTTCATCAAATTTTTTCTCTGGAGAAGTATATTTTTATTTAAAATTATTGATTAATTTTGTATTTTCAAGTGAATAAATTAGAAAATATTCACATGAATCTGGGTGAGTTAATGACATTGTCATCTGTGCTAATATTTTACCAAAATTTTAACTTTTTAATTCTAAAAAATCTTAGCCCCCCAAAAAAATTTAGGTACAATATTTCTTGAATTTTTAAACTTTCGTCGAAGCTAACTTTTCATCATTTTAAAGCATTTTAAACGATTTACACTACGGAGAATCAAATATTTAGATACTTTCATTTACTTTAGAAACAGGAAACTTTCATAATAATTTTTATCTCTGGAGAAGTAATATATTTTTTTTATTTAAAATTATTAATTAATTTTGTATTTTCAAGTGAATAAATTAGAAATGAATCACACGAATCGGCATGAATTAATCACATTGTCATCTGTGCTAATATTTTGCCAAAATTTTAAATTTTAATTCTAAAAAAATCTTTCCCGCAAAGAAAAAAAATCAACTTTTCTCAATTTCTGAGGCAGACGCTTATAATCTTCCATAGTGAAAATGGCTGAGGCATGAGTCTTAAATCTTTTTATTAGTGCCGCCCGACTTATGATGAGCCATATCTTATGTAGCCCACTGGTCCCAAAATGGTTGTTCATGCCTGCAGTAGGTGATGGTAACGCGATTCACATATTCTTCCTCCTACAGATTACGATTTCTCTCTTGTATATATTTTGACGACAAAGTAAAAAAAAAATCGGCCCATGACAACAGAATTCCGAAACGTTCCACTACCGCGTATCAATCCTCCACAATACACTGACGGTGTCGGAATCCATTGAGTAGGTACTTAGTATCGTGTAGAACTGTTTCTAACCCAGAAAAATGGAGCAAATCGATAGGTCATCGATTCTGCAAGTGGTCGGAAGAACATTACTGTAATGGTTAACAAGTGCCGTCTCGATAGATGTCTTCACTTCTTGATATTTTTAGGTTCAAGATGTTGAATAACCGCTCCCTACCTCATCGCATAAATACTCGATTGGGTTTATTTCAAGTGAACGTGTTACCCACACTATTCGTTGAAAATCTCAATGTTCTTCAAACCAATTCTAGACAACGTGGACAACTTTTTTTTTTTAATATTTTTAATTTATAACATAATTTATAATGCAATAATTATAATTTACAAATAAATATATAATTTTATATTTTTTTAACATATTTTTCATAATTTATAATTTTGTATTTATAACATACAATACAATATTTCAAATTTATAATTAAATGCAATCATTTATAATTTACATTAGAATACATAGTTTTATGTTTAACAGTTTATATTTTTATAATTGATAATTTTATATTTATAATTTAAAACATAAATCCTAATAATTTTATATCTATAATTCAAATCCTAATAATTTTATATCTATAATTCAAATCCTAATAATTTTATATCTATAATTTAAAGCATAATAATTTATTATTTTATATTTTTAATAATTTATGCTTTATATACTTTATAATTTTGTATTTATTATTTATAATATAACAAGCAGTATGGCCCGGCATTGCCCGTGCTTGATTCAAAAATCGTACGACTCTTAAAGCAATCGCTATCACTTGACTTAAAATATTTTTGCCCTTCCTTGCTTTTAAAGGAGTGCCCTTTGCCGTGCTGATGTTGCTACATGCCTTACTTCTTGCCTATCTCACACTGCAAATTTTTTCTAAGCTCTATACTAAACATTAAATCTGTTACGATAAAAGAACTAAACAAAATGAACACAAAACGATCAGCTTTAAAAAAGGACTCGTAACTGGAAAAACCGAATGAAAAAAGAATGTTAACAACAAATACTTTTTCACACCCAACCCAGTTCTGCGGAATCAGAATCAACG
Organism: Acanthosepion lycidas; assembly: GCA_963932145.1. Lineage (NCBI taxonomy): Eukaryota > Metazoa > Mollusca > Cephalopoda > Sepiida > Sepiidae > Acanthosepion > Acanthosepion lycidas. The sequence continues at coordinate 12,733,944 of OZ010590.1, forward strand.
TTGAGTTTAAGCAAGCGAATGAGCCAATTGGAGTAAAGTGTCATAGAGATTTAAATTTTTCCCACTTGTGACGAATGCAGCTATCGATATTTTTTTTTTTTTTTTTGCATGCTAGTTAACATTCGTGTCAGTCAGCTGCTGGATCTCACGCTGGCCAATAGAATCTTCCTGCCTATTTGTGGCAGCCAGCTATAGGCTCGCACTCTGTCCAGTAGAAAATGGCCTGCAAACTACATGAAAACTGTCGTAGAAGCATGAAAAAATAGATTATTTCCACTATCGATGGGAGTTGGGAAATGCAAAGTCGGTCTTGGCCTTTCATCTAACTTAGAGCATGTGCATGTAAAATTTGGTGCAAATCCGTCGAAAATTGCGGCCGTGCATTCGTTACACATACACATCCTGCCTTTTATAGATAGAGATAATTTATAATACCATTTATTTATATTTTTGACAATTTATATTTTTATAATTTTATATTTATAATACAATAAGTTATAATTTATAATTGCTATATACCGTACGTATGAACACTAATGGGCATGTCCCAATCCTCAAACATATTCGACATTATTCTAATTAGGGTAAATATACTGTCTAAGTAGCCCACCACTAGCAGTGTTTTACCTACTTCACGACGTTGGCAAGGTATTGTATTTTGTTCATGTTATAAATAGTACCATTTAATTTCCAACCTCTGTTTTGGCTATTCCTCATTCAGTAATCCTTTCTATGTTATAACAATAATATAATTTATGATATTCCATATTTTGATAACTCCTATTATTGACCATCTTGCTAGTATTCACCGTTTTCATCATATGAAGCATTGTCAACATTATTTTCAGTTTTAATGAGTAATTGTGTTTCACCTGTGTTGTGTTGTTGTGATAACAATCAAATTAAAAGTCACACTTTATAATATCTATCCAATTGAGTTAAATATAGAGAAAGAAAGTGCAAGACCGAATTGGTTGCGAGGCAGACAAGGCTGCTAGGTATAACGCTCAGACAGACGATCAAGAAAATCGTTGTAAGTCCTGATATTAAGTCGATTGAAAATATTAATATGTTAATTTGGAAAAGAGCGACTGTGTGTGACGACATAAAACTTCAAAAAAGAAAGACAAAAAAGAAACGAGAATAATAAAAAAAAGAAAACTTTAAGAAAAAAGTGATAAAGAAGGGCACGACATAAAGAGAAAGAAAAGACAAAGAAAGAGAGAACGAAGGAACAACATAGAAAGAAAAGACAAAGAAAGATAGAAACAAGTAAACGACATAAAGAGAAAGAAAAAACAAAGAAAGAGAGAACGAAGGAACAACATAGAAAGAAAAGTAAAAGAAAGAAAGAGAGAAACAAGGGTATAACAGAAAGAAAAATCAAAGAAAGAAAGAAAGAAGGAAATGATATAGAGAATGAAAAGACAACAAAGGAAACGACATAGAAATAAAAGATAAAGAAAAAAGACAAAGAAAGACCAAAGAAGAAAAGAAAAGATAGGAAGAAAGAGGGAAAAACAAAATAGAAAGAAAAAAGACAAAGAGAGAAAGAAGTAAAGGACATAAAAAGAAAGAAAACAGGAAAAAACGAAAGAAAGAGAAAAAGACAAGGAAATAAAGAAAGAACAAAGAAAAGACGTAGAAACAAATAAAAAATGTAAAAAGAAAGTGAAAAATGACAAAGGACAAAGAAAAAATGTACAAAGAAAGAAAGATGAGAATGACAGAATGAAAGAAAAGACAAAGAAAGAAAGAATGAAGGGAAAGACAAAGAATGAGAAAAAGACAAAAAAGGATAAAAAAAGAAAGAAAGAAAGAAAAGGGAAAGAAAGATAATAAAAGAAAAAGACATTGTATATCAGTGTATTAGAAATCAACAAAGAAAGACAAAAAAATAGCAAGTGGAGAGTTGCGTTTGCACGTGGTTCCACTATGAATATTGGTACGTGCTTTTTGCACCAGGAGAAAATAAGTAATCTCATCTGGAAAGAATTAGGACTGATAAGAAAATTAAAGAAATGTTATGAAAAGAAAAGAAAATTTTCAAAGAGGAAATGGATTAAAATACTTTATCGATAAGCCTCTAAATATCGGTAAGTCGCGTCGTTGTATATATCCGTATGTGTCTATCAATATATACAGAGTGATTAAAAAGTAACTCCATACTTTATATAGGATAGACTCTCATGTCTTGTAAAATTTATCGTTAAACGGGAGATTTTCATACATAAAATAGGGAGTTACATCTCCGTCACCCTGTATATATGTCAAAAATGTCCTTCCGTATTTCTATATGGACTAAACATTCGTTCTTAGACGGAATATACAAGGCGTCCATAGAGTTCGGGTGCACTTTAAAAATTTATAACTTTATTTGTATTTGCGATAGAAATAATTTGTAAAAAGAATTAGAAAGAAGTAAATCTCTTTTTTTTTTTTTTTTTTTTTTTTTAAGGTTTTATTGAAATTTTATTTAAGTTTCCACATGTCCTCCATCATTAGCAATAAAAGGGTAATACAATTTTGCAGTTCACGGAAAACATTTGCCAACTGATTTACAGTAATGCTTGAAATCACGTTAGTTATTTTAGCTATACTTAAAACTAGGTACATTAAACTTTATAACATTTTTTTACATATTATTTCTATTGCAAATACAAATAACGTTATAATTTTTTAAAATGCACACGAACTTTATGGACACCCTGTATAGTTTAAAGCAAAACGGAAAAAGTCGAAGATGTGAGTTACACATCGGGGATGTCAAAATCAATCAATAAATCGACAAATCAAATTAATGGAAATTTGTTTACCTACCAAGTGGAGTAACATGTAATGTAAACGGCGATAAGAGTTCGAATTCTGGTCGAGTGCATTACATTCATTTTCGCACAAATATCCTTTTGGTATTTGAATCCGTTTCTCTCTCCAGAAATATCTGTCATCTGTATACAATGGCTTCAAGCAAGTGAAGCATGTATGTGTTGGCGAGGACCGCCCTCATTCGAATGTACACGGACTGGCCCTACAGAATCACAAACAAAGAACATAAGCAAATAACAGGGACCACATCACCTGAGGATTTACAACTAAAATGGATATCATACTCAAAGCGAAAATAATGACATCAGAACGTAAAAAAAATGCTTATGATGGAAAAAACTATAATAGTCAGTCGATATGATAAACTTTTTTCCTGAAATATTGTTCCAGGAGAAACACTTTATAAATTCAAACAAAAAGTAGCAATAGCTAGTTGGTCAATACATGCCGAACCTTTTCACATAAGGAAAGGTTAATATTACTATTTTCCACTGCGATAGGAAAACTGAGTCGGCTCACTTACCTAGAACTCGAAACGTACCTGAAGATGGATGGGATAGCTTTTTATGGCTGCAGGATATATGGTCCTTACCCCTACGATCCTAATGGAGAAATTAATAACTGACATAAACTAACACAAAACCAAAGGTAAATAGAAATAACGAAAAATGAATTCCAGAAACTGGTCTTGGTATTAAGGAATAATGGATAAGCGGCTCGGATTGAGGAATCTTAGAGCCGAGTTCGAATTCCAGTCGAATCCATTACATTCACTTACGTGCTAATACCCTTGGGAAAGGTATGAATGCTCTTCTTCTATGGTTAAATAGCAGGATAGACCGGGTTCTATCGCCTTGGATGGCAACTGGTCTACTGCAGAAAGAAATGGCAACCTGCTGCGGGAAATAATCTTCCTCGTGTATCGAAAGATAATCGCTTAAGCGTGTATCACGCATGGCATATAAATTAAGATCAGTAGCATAAAGAAAAGAGTAATAGGCTGTTAAGTAATGCTTTCAATATGGCGGTTAATGCTGGGAATATGTGTGTGTGTGTGTGTGTGTGTGTAAACATATGTTAAATATAACGAACAACGAATGTATATTGTGTTTGATCAGGAGCCGTTCTAAACTTCGTATATTTGCTTTAATTTCAGGAGAAAATAAAGACAAAAACTGCCCAACATTTGGATATTTTTTATTCTGCTGTTCCTTGATCTAAACTTTCGGCTCACATGAGCCATCTTCAAAAAAATGTCCAAATGTTGGACAATTTTTGTCTTTATTTTCATCCGAAATTAAAGCAAATATACGGAGACATAAAAGACATTCATTATCTGTTATATTTAACAATATATGTTTAAATAATGATCCGCTGCCCCAATACACACACACACACACACATTGTGTGTGTGTAAGACATCACTATTCGCGATTTTACTTATCTGTGGTTGTCTCAACTAGCAAAACTTTCGTGTTCAAAACTTTTATTGGGATAATTTTTTAAATGTAATTCAAATATGTATAGGCAGAGTATTACCAAATAGGAGGATTTCTTTGGTAACAAAGAAAAGAATACTGAGCTGCTACGTGACATCTGTCTTCCTTTACAGCAGCGAATGTTGTACGGTCTCCTCAAAGATGAAGAGCCTCAGGATTCTCCAGAAGGATGCTGAGGATATCATTGACCGAGCGTGTGAGCAACGATGAGGTTTTAGAGAGGATGCAAACAAGGAGGAAGCTTATAATTCAACATCAGGAAGAGGCAGCTGAAATTTCTGGGACACGTAAAGAGGAACGAGGGCCCGGAGAATCTGATACTCACAGGTCGAATAGAGGGAAAGAGAAAGGGAAATCAAAGCATGACATACCTGGCGGGCTTAATCAAGTGGATGAGAGAACGTGATGTGTGGAAGGTGGCAGAGAGACGAAACTTATTGCGAGCTACAAGGGATAGGGAGAAGTGGAGAGCCATGGTCACCTACAACCTGAAAGAACATGGCACATAAAAAGAAAATATAAACAAGTGAAATACATATTCTTAAATTATAGGAATAATATTAGTATTATATAATTATATAAATAGTATTGTTTTTAATTAATTTAAACCAAAGGATCAAAGCATACAATATGGGAACCAGTAATAAGGAGTGCCAGAGAAAAGCAATGATAACAACAAAGTTGCAATATGAGCACTGGTAAAAATGGTTGCTGAAGACATTAGGTTTATAAACATTAGGTTTATAATCCCCAGAAATTCATACACAGATGTCCTCAAGGACAGTGGATAAAGGCGTTGGTTAGATCCAGTAACAGGAACCAAAGAGTGTGAGTTCAATACCCGGTTAAGGCAGTGCAGAACTTTCAGAGGGAAATTAGCAAGAGATAACTGATAACTGACGTGGAACAGTCTACCCCAGTGAGCGAAATAAAGGGTTCAGTTCGAAATTCCAACCACCTGAAGAAGGTCTCGTGGCCTGATGATTGCATCATGCATGAAACAGCCTGTCGCCTCTAAGTGTTGACTTTGATGTTCACTTTTATATTTACACACGCTCTATCTCTGATATTGAGCACTTTATCCCATAAATATAGCACATCTTAAGACTATATTTCTTTATATATATATATATATATATGTGTGTGTGTGTGTGTGTGCGTGCAATCCCTGTATATATTATTTATATATTATATATGCGCGGTACTTATTGGAAAGCGCTCACTATCGGTGATAGAGCTAACATATTTAGTTTGTCTGCCGATCGCAAAGGGTTGCAAACTAACATCAACGCAACAAATGTGTGTGTATATATATATATATATATATATATATATAATATGTGTGTGTGTGTGTGGTTAAATAATTCAGACATATGTCGTTTTCGTTGTGATCCTTTCATGTTTACGGATTAATTTCTTGGTAGCCTTAGAAAATTGATTGAGAAAAATACCATAATTTTCTTTTGAATAGTTTTTATTTTCCCAAGTACTTTCGACCATCTTCAGAGGGTTAAGTTGTCTGTGATTATGTATATGTGTTTCTATGAATTTAAAACATTTCAGCTATTTGTTTTTTTTTGTTTTTTTTTTACTGCTTATGTATTGTTCTAGATTTCAAAGTTCACGTGTTCTTTTGCTTTTTTTTTTTTTTTTTTTTTTTTCAATATAAGAGGAGTAATTATTTTCTTTTTGCTCATGCGCATATAATCGACAGATATGTGTAAATTATTTAGCCAAATCTGTTTGAATGAAAATATGCCGCCTAAATATACACTATATATATATATATATATATATATATATATATATATATATATATATATATATAATATTACCACGGATAACGAAATCCTAACGCAATTTTTTATGCCTGCCATCCGCTTTGCTGAACCATAACTCTTGGAGACCAATACACTGCGCCTTCTTGGCCTCAAGTTTTCAACTGACTTGAAGTCGAGCGGCATAGAATCAATAGTTGCATCTACTGCAAGGAAAGTTGGGTCGTACGATAAAAATTTTCTCGACAGAATCCATCTTGCACATTTACAAATCTAGCATTCGTCCGTGCATTGAATACTGTTCATAGAAGGATATGCAATGTGATAGGTCCTGACTTGGCATCTCTACTTCAGTCACTTTCTCACCGACGTGATGTGCCTTCTCTCTGTCTTTTCTACAAATATTTTCATGGCAACTGATCTGAAGATCTTTCTTTCCTGCTGCCCTGACTACATAAATTTTAGCGTGCTACTAGATTGACATCTAGGTCACACACTTTTACTGTTGAAATAGTTAAATGCAACTGCCACTTCTACACAACATTTTATTTTCTCGCACTTCCCGCCCGTTGAACTCCCTTCTGTTTACTTGCTTCACTGATAAATACAATCTTCAAAAATTTAAATGCAACGTCAGTCGCCATCTTCTATCTTCTAGACTCCTCTTCATCTTTTGTCCTTTTCTCAAACCATCCTATACTAAGACTTTTCTTTCGCATTAATCCCCTGGGTATGAGTGTAATGAGATATATATATATATATATATATATATATATATATATATATATATATATATATATATATATGGTGGTTTTTCTCCAGATCGTCTTATATATTTACTCATCTGTCTGATTCTCATCCAACTAAATTTCCATTAATTTGTTTAGTCGGTTTATCGATTGATTTTGACATCCCCGATGTGTAACTCACATCTTCGACTTTTTCCGTTTTGCTTTAAACTATATATTCCGTCTTAAAACGAATGTTTAGTCCATATAGAAATACGGATGGACATTTTTGATATATATACAGGAGGATTGAAACGTAACTCTCTATTTTATGTATGATAGACTCTTCCGTTTAACGATAAATTTTACAAGACGGGAGAGTCCATCCTCTATAAAATAGGGAGTTACTTATCAATCACCCTGTATATATTGATAGGCGCACACGGATATATACGACAATGCGCCTACCGATATTTAGAGGCTTATCGATAAAATATTAGCCACATTGTTGTCATTGAAAACACCAAAATAAACTTTGCTTTATTCAGAAATCATAAGAAGCTTCAAAACTCAGGCTAATCTAATAGAAACTGGAGACGAGCTATTTTTTTTTTTTTTTTTTTTTTTTTACTACTAAACAGTAATCGCAGAAAATGTCAAAAAAGTACGAAGAAAATATTATGAACATCATGCCTTATATTCCCAAGGCTATCTCATTTCCTCCCGCCGAAAACTCGGACAAAATGCACGAATAGCGTTTGAAAAAGCAAGACCAATTAGACAGAAACTGAGAGGATAATATTCTTTCAAACTGGAAAATATGCCATCCGACGACGGGAAATCTGCAATGATAGACATTGGACAAATATTCAGAAAAACTTCTTATGGGTATGACGATAAACTACATCCGGTAATAAGATCTTTGATTGGGAAGTTTTGAGGACCATAGAACCACCTCTTGATTGCTGCTGTTTCCAGATCCAACCCGGGATGACAGTACCTGATAGAGCCCCAACGATGGGCAATTAGTGAGCCTCCAAACTTGGCTTCGTTTTTTTTTTATTTTTTATTTTTTTTTTTTTTTAACGGCATAAAAAACAATTGTTTATTTAATGCCGACAACGTCATAAAACAATGGTTTATTTAATGACGACAAGATTTTTATTGCTGGTAATATTTTTCTCCTCTTCAAAAATGTATTGCTGGTAATAATTTTTTTACAAAGTATTTCTGGTATTATAACCTATTGTTACACTTTTAAAGGTGGTTCCACGCTCCTCAAAACTTCCTGATCAGAGGCCTTGCTGTCGGATGTAGTTTATCATCATACCCAGGACTGTTCAAACTGGGGTGAAACCACCATGAAAAATACATTTTTGTAGTAAAAATACAATCTATATATTTTCATAGTAAAAAAAAAAACAACAGCAATGCATTTGTGAAAAAAATACCTAAACTCGGATGAAAAATAAAATTCCGGTATTAAATGACTCATAAGGTGTTGATATGCCGTTAAACAAACCAAACCAAACCAAACCAAACAAACACCTTCCAGATATGTAAATTTTCGTATTTTGGCATCTCCAATTGTTAGTTCACATCTTGTGTTGTTTTTCTTGCTCGCAACTAGACATTCTGTCTCTTTGCAATTCATGGTTAGTCATTGCTTCTCTCTTTCCTTTACAAAATCCATATAAATTGTTTCGTGTGTGTGCGCGCACGCGCGTGGATACACGTCACGTTTCATATAGAGCAAAGGATGTTAACGCTACTATAAAAAATATCTCCGTAGTATTCCGAAGTATTAAGTTATTTTATTTATTTATTTAGCCTTGCATAAAATTAGATTGAGACGTACAAATAGCTATTTCCTAAGTCTCGATGTCACCAGGTTATATATATATATCTAACATAATTCATAGAGTCGAGAAATAAGAATCCGCAACAGAATGCAGAAAGCACTGGACGGCCGTTTCGTCCTTTTTGGACTCATCAGCAGTGTGCATCCGCTACTGAGAATCCGGACCGTTACCATACAACGAATGCGTCATACCACTGGGCTAGCGGAAGAAGAGGAAAATGAATAAACTCGACCTTTAGATACGTTGTATCGTAACGGTCTGGGTTCGATTCTCGGTAGTAAATATGGCGACAAAGATACGGACAATAGTCCGAATAATGTAAATAGTGTACATAATACCTCATCTCAGAAATATAGACAATTAGTGCTGCTTTTGGTTGAAATTTCTTAACACCTTTTCCTAAAAAAACTGTTTTAAGAGAAAATAGGTTTCCCAAGTTCAGTAGCTGTTAACGCTTTTTCCAGTATTGATGGGGTTTCCTTCCTTGTCTTTTGTTTGATGTAGTGTAGAACTTTAATATCTTATGTCATTATTTTCTCTTATATGTGCTATCCATTTTACTTGTTACTGCTGTTGGTAGTCCTCAAGTCATGTAATTTCTGTTATTTGGCACAGTTCTTTCTTTGCGACTATGTAGCGCCAGCCCACAATGTTCAAAGAAGGAAGGTCTTTGCTAAGACACTCAGGCTTCACTTGGTCAAAGCCATTTTTCACCATTGATCTTAGAAAACGGTTGTATACAGTTGACTGTTTAGTTATTTCTAATCGAGTATGGCGCAGTGCATGACATCCAGATGAAATTCGATGTAGGATGATCCTTGCTAAGATGTGCATGTTTCATTCGCTCGAAGCCATTTTTAACATCGTCCTGGGTAAGACGATAAACTACATCCATCAGACAGGCCTCTGATCAGGTTTTCAGGAGCGTTAAACCACCTCTTAATTACTGGTGTTCCCAGGTTCAGCCTGGCCCGGGGTGGTAGCACCTCTTAGGGTCCCAACTATGGCAATAGTTAACTATTACCAGCAATAATTTTTCTAAAAAATTATTACCAGCAATACAATTTTGAAGGAAAAATATTACCAGAAACAGATTTTTGACAAAGCAAAATATCACCAGCAATAAAAAATGTCGGCATTAAATAACCCATTGAGGTTGATATGCCGTAAAACAAAATAAACCAAACCATTTTTTTAACAATTGATCTGAGAATGCGCTCTTACAGAGCTGACAGTGAGAGATTTGTAAACGAGTATGGCGCTATGCATAAGATCCATTTGACTGCCTCGATTAAACAAGTCTATTTAATAACATGGCTAGGGTTTTTAGGTTAATGTTTTTGTTTTGGTAGCAATTTGTGGTTGTGGGCAAAGCTACCGCTAGTGCAGCCTATCCTATTTTCAATTTTCTTATTTTTATACTAAATTTATTACTGGCCGATTTGAAGAAACGATGTATTTGAAGTATTTACTAATTTCACATGCTGAATTATTGCTGCTCTCAGAAGTACTTGTACCTATCTGATTCCTCTTTGCCTTTGACCTTCGGCCTGTAGTAATGGCTAGTAAGGCTAGTCCAGCTGACTGTTACTACTGAGTAGTGCGTTTGATCCTCACTAGGTGCCCATATTTTGACATCTAATAACCTGTCCTTTTATCCGTTCAGAAATCTTTGTTCTCTGACTCGTCTTCGTCATCGTGACGTTTCGGCGTGAAGTACTGATTCGCAAGTCTAGACTGGTTCTCCATTGCTACTGAGTAGTGAGTTTGATCCTCACTGGGTGCCCTAGACAAAAATTTGACATCAAATAACGCAAATATGATTGACTGTTGTAAAATCAACTAACCTAGCCCTACCCCTTCCTTCATCCATTTACACATACGCCTCAAGTAGCTTACTCGCTACTTACTTTGCCGTTTAATCACCGAAGTTAAGCAACGTTGAGCCTGGTTATTATCTGAGTGAGTGACCGCTTGGAAATATCAGGTGCTGTAAGCTTGGATGTGGGGGTGGAGTAATGAATAACAGCTCGGAATTGTTAATCGGAGAGCAGAGTTCCACTTCCCGTTAGGTTCGTTACATTTGCTTACGCACAAAACACTTGGGAAATCCACCTCGTCTCCTCCTGCTATGGGTTAATTAGTAAGACTTGTATCACTAATCTATTATTACCGCAAAAAATTCTTACAATCTCAAAATATTTTCTGGCTTTAAATAACCTGCAAAGCCGTAGAAACCAAGTCAAACAGTTAGTCAAAATTATATTGCCTTTGATACGCCCTGTGGATATTGAATTCTCCAAGCTTTATTTCCTCAGGTGTTTAGAAATTTTTAACTATATCTTCTTTTTATCAACAATATATTTGTATTTCTTACTCTCCGTAAAACTCGGCTTACGGTCATATCACGTCGAAACATCTGTTCTCGTTCGATCAGTGAAGCAACGTCGAGCTTGGTCCTATATATATATATATATATATATATATATATATATAAGTATAAAAATCTCAAACATCCAAATTTAATTCCAAAATATGGTCTCATTTCTTCCCAGTTGTGGCATTCCAAGCTTTAGAGAACCTCTCACATAGGTGTAATCCATGTTGTCCAGTTCGAGAGGCTCTCGAGCAACAACAACCCTCTGCTCACCCTCACGAATCTTATAAAAGACCAAAGAAGTGGGCTAAATTGCGGGTACTACAACGGCTTATCTGCACGCTTTAACAGTGTTTTAAAAAAGATTTCAAATTTTCTAACGGAGATATAACCACGCGGTAAGTGTGGGCATGTAAACAGTGACTATTACGGCTAATAATGCAAGACTCTTCGGTAAATCGAATCGAGTTCTCTCAGTCACTGTGTGTTTATCTAAAAATAAATACGCTTAAATTCACCTTCATCGTGCCGCCAACGGCTTAGTGGTAGAATCCCCGACTGACGCCAATGCAGTCGGGTTTCGATCCTAGCTAGAGGCAACCGGACGTCTAGCCATACTATGAGCTGTAATACAGAGAAAGAGTCTGTCTGTGAATGACATATATATATTCACCATCGCACCTACACGATTAGAAAATAAATATCAGGTTCTTTGCTTTTCTTGGTTCTTTGCGGATTAATTTGTTTGAGAGATTGTTACATTTATAGCTACAGGAAGTACAACAGCTCTAAAACGTCAGGGATACGACGATAAACTACATCTGGCAGCAAGGTATAGTAAAAATACCATATACATTTTTGAAAAAAACAAAAATAATATTACCAGCAATAGATTTAACTCTCGACAAAACCTATCATTGCATAAATATTTCAATGAAACCTGATCTACAATCTGATTTCTTACAAAGAATTCATCGAAAAGCAATACCTGTTCCCAATTAATTTCAAGGATGTTCGAATTCCAAGCGTTTTTAAAAAATATAAAATAAACTATCTAGAATGCCAGGATAATACATATGTAGAATTACCTTCAGTTTTCATCACCATACTTATCTTTCAAAAAGGGAATGCATCTTCATATGCATAGAAATCAATGAGCTGTAATAGAATGTCTGTTTTTGGAAGGAGAATTTGCTGCAAACATTCGCAAAAGGTTAATGAACATACTTTAATTTATTCAAACTATTGTTCTCATCTTGATTACTGTAGATGTTATTATAAATACAACATTTCAGCAAAGTAACCCCTGGGCATAGTCAGGTGTTCATTGTTTGACTAATATGAGATATGTTTTTTATTTGTTTATTTCCTTCCTGTGATGTCAATTCTTGTTCGTTCTCGCTGAACTAATGCATATTCTTTCACCATCTGATCCAGGGATTGAACTCAGAATCACTAGGTAACAGTAACATTTTAAATCAAATACTATATCCACTAAAGCACAGTCGCGAAGGATATCAATGTTTATTGTTTTCTTCAGTTTTAAAATTAATTGTCAGATGGTTTCGATATTTGTCCGTACCTAGGTTAGTGAATGTTTGTGGAAATCATGCACTCGTTACAGAGTAAGAAGATGCGTTGGTATGGTTCATGGAAATTCCAGATAGAAAGGATCTTCGTGACAGCCCACCAGTGGCAGGCCAGCTGCTGCAGTTAATAAAAATTAAACTAATGCTGATGATTTCATTATATTTTGTTTTATGACATATCAACACCTCTATAGGTTATTTCAAAGTGACAAGATTTTTAGAAAAGATTCGTAAGAATAGAATATGTATTCTTTGTAAGAAATCGGTTTTCATTGACGTTTTTATGTAAAGAGTTTTTTTGTTGAGAGTTGAATCTACTGCCGGTATTTTTTTCCAAAATGTATTGCTGGTATTTTTTACTATAAAAATTTATTTCTTTAGTGTTTTGATCCCAGTTTGTGGGTTAACTATTTCCTCATAGACTGGAACGTGGCCGAGTGGGTTAGAACGTTCACCTTCGGACCATGAGACCCGGGTTCAAATCTCACCATGGTCGATTCGTCAGGAAGGAGACTTCCTGATGTTATCGCACTGGAAGGGTCGTTACCAACATGCAGCAACTTTGGAGAAATAACTGAAAAATCATATCATGGGTTGACCCAAGCCTTGTGAGTGAAATTGCTAGCACGGTCACAAGTCATCGTGACTTGAGCGTGATGGCTTTGTTCAAATTGTTGATCACGCTAGATCACCCGATATTTATTTTCTGTCTTTTATAATCGCGTAGGCGAGATATATATATATATATATATATATAATATATATATATATATATATATATATATATCTCAGGTCATCCCATAAGTTCTGTCCGAATTTTGAATGAAGAAAACCAGTGACCAAATGTTACATTTAATTACAGATTCAATCAACAATGTATTT
>OZ010590.1:12752484-12807484 GCA_963932145.1 Acanthosepion lycidas
TTTATCGGGCTCACCCCAGTCTCTATTAAAATTCGCTAATTAATAAAATCCAGGAATTAGAAACACAAGAAAGAGCGCTGAACTACTATGTAATACCAACCTTCTTATACAAAAGTTGATGCCGGACAATTTCTTCACAGATGTAGAAGAAAATCGAAGTGAAATAAATTTTGTTCTACAGAGGGATGCTGAGAATACCATGATCGGAACATGGAAGTTCTAAAGAAATTTGGATGAAACTTAAAACCAGAACTATTTGTACACAGTTTTTAATTGGAAAAGTTTTTGCAATTTATCAACTTCAGATTGGAGGTATTTTAGGGAGTGGCGAGGACACACACACACACACACACATATATATAATGTGTGTGTTAAAAACTTAGTCTTGAGACACACTGGGTTGTATATTAATACTCCTTCGTTTTTAGTATTTCATTTAGATTCTTCGACTTCTCATCAGGAGAAAAATAATTTTATGCTTGCTGTAGCAGTGAACTACAGAAATGAATGTCTTGATGGAGAAAATGAACTTTTGTCTGTAGTTTTCATTTGTTTTTTGTTTTGTTTTTTTTTTTTTTTTTGTTTTTTAACGCGAATTTTGGTCAATCTTTGTGTCAAACAGTCTTTTAAGTTGTTATTCGAGATGAGAGCTGGATGGATTCATGCTGCTCTGAATTCCCTTGGTCATTTTCACAGTTTTATTGGTTCCTGGAAAGGGGATATGTCTCTGTTAAGAGTGTGTGTGTTATTTGGTTCTTAGTGAGTGAGTATGATGTGTGTAAGCGTGTATATTACTATGGGTGTGTGTTATCATTTGGATCATTAGGGAGGGAGGAAGTATGATGTAAGTGTGTATATTCGTGTGGGTGTGTGTATAAGTGTGAGGCCTCAACACCTTTGTAAGCATGTCTGTCTTGTGTCGGTGAGAAATGTGGGTAGGTTTTGATTTGTGGGGTTATATATTAGTACTATCTATATTGTTAAATTTATGGTTAAGCCCGGCTGGATAGTGTGTTTTTAGACGTTGTATCCGCTTATTTTCATGAGACTCTAAAATCTTTCTAATATTATCTGCTCTGGACTTTTCTATTTTCTCAATTATAGTGAATTTGGCAAGGGTTTTAAAATCGTGTCTTTCTAGACGGAAATGTTGTTCTACAGGTTATATATATATATATATATATATATATATATATATGGAATATGAAATTATTTCCGAATTAACTGTTTTGTTCGTTAACGCTTCATTATGGTTACTAAAGAAGAAATCGAAAAAAACAATAAAAACAGCTCTTCTTTTCTCTTCTCTTTTATATGCCATCGAAAACCCAGCAAACATAGACTAAACGAACGGGAATAGAATAGTAAATCTCGACAGTTACACATTCTCCCCCAATTACCTTACTTTCCATCAGGAATCCTGCTGCTATATTGCAGCGTGCCCGGTAAACGGAACATTAGCCGGATATCCTAACGCCCTCTGATACATTGTGGTAGAGTAGGGGGAACCTTGAAGCATACTTAAGCGAATATGAACGGGTTAAAGTGGGCAGATACAATAATTAATGAGACAAAGCAGTTCATGAAGTATGACATTTTGTTTCCCTCTCCTTCTTTTGTTAAACCTGAAAAGGAGTTTTGTCAACCCTACAAATGTTGACTAGAACAAAGAGTAAATATTAACCAATCAGAATGTATAAATAACATTTTCAATGTACACAAAATGCTTTACTATAGCCATTAACACAAAAGAAAAAAGAAATAGTGAGAAAGAAAGAGAATAGCGAATGAGCCGATTAAAAGAAGACAAAGAATAAAAAAAAAAACGATTGAAAAAAGAAAAAAAATACGATTGAAACAGCTGAAAAGACAGAAACAAACAGAGAAACAGATTGATGGCTATACATAAAGAAAAATCAATCAGGTGTTTTAAACATCATCATCTTTCACCTGTTGCTTAGGTGAAACAGGTGTTGTGTTTTGATCTCTACAAAAAAAAAAAATCAAAAAAAGAAAATATTTTACGTTTTTTTATTTAAGCCCCCAAAAGATGAACTTTATTTTTTATGTTAAATCTTCGATAAGTTTTTAAACAATTAAGACGATAATAAGACGAAAGAAGTTTAAGGAAATTTTAATCAAAACCCATTCATGCATTTATATATAAGAGTGTCTGCATGAAATTACTTGTTGCATCGTATGTCTTGCATTTCAGTGTTGACCGCTTCTTCAATTTACACCAAGGTACAAAAAAAAAGAAGACCATATGTCTATAGTAGTTTTATCTGAAGCATTTTTTAAGACTACACTTTTCTGTATGCGTCAGAGTGCTGAAAAGTTCTCGGTCCGACACAGTTCCCCAAATCTATATTCCAATAGCTACACATTAATCTATCGATTCTGGAAAACAAGTCGAGAAATTTCCCAACAATCCTTTGTATCATTTCCTTCATAAAATAAATAATGTAAAAACATTTTCTGACCGTCCTGACTCGTGGCACTTACTCAAGTGATGGAACCGTATGCGTGTCCTGACTCAGGTGATGGAATTTCTTCAATGCTCCCCTTCTTTTTTTTTTTTTTTTTAATCCGAAGCTCCCGGATAGTCCGGCATCGTTGACAAAACTAATCTGGCCGTAGGCAATCTGTGAATGACTTGGACAGGAAATGGCTTGTAACCTTTAATGTCTCTAAAACGAAACTGCTCTCAGTTACCCATCATATGGAACCCTCCCTGCCTCCCATCAGAATGGCTGATGTCCAACTCCACGAGAGCGCCTCTCTGCGCCTGCTTGGTCTCACGCTGTCCACTGACTTGAAGTGGAACAACTACATTGAATCTATAGCTTCATCTACCGCAAGGAGAGTTGGTTCTCTGTGTCGCGCCAGAAGGTTTTCTCGCCTGAGTCCATCCTTCAAATCAACCATTCGACCTTGCATGGAATACTGCTGCCATATATGGTCTGGCGCTCCCGCTGTTCATTTCGAGGTCCTCGCCAAAATCCAGAGACGGATATGCAACGTGGTTGGTTCTGATCTGGCATCCCGTCTGCAGTTGCTATCTCACAGGCGTGCTGTGGCTTCCCTCTGTCTTTTCTACAAGTCCTTTCATGGCAACGGCTCCGACGAGCTACTTTCACTGGTTCCCAAACTGCATGAATTTAAGCGTGCTACTAGGTTGGCATCTCGGTCTCACCTTTTCACTGTCGAAATGACTAAATGTAGCCATCTCTTTTGCTCTAACAGCTTCTTATCTCGCACCTCCCGCCAGTGGAACTACCTTCCTATCATTCCTACCTTCCCTGATAGCTATAATCTTCAAATATTCAAATATAATGTCAATCGACATCTTCTGATACCTTGACCTTGATCCCTGTCCTTCTCTTTATTCTTTTCCTAAACACTCCTCTTTACTCTCATTCTCTGTAACCCCTTGCGTGCTAGTGGCTCTCTCGCCTAGGGGTGATTTGCTTTAAAAAATGCTAGGACTACTGAAGAGGTTTTAGGGCCTTTCAGTCATTTATCTTCCAATGTTTGTCGCACTCAATTATCTTAACTTCATTCTACAGGCATTCTGATAACTCTTTTCCATTTATATATTATCAGCCAGGCTTCATTTCAATGTTTCTATCGTCACCGTTACATTTAGGAGGGCGTAGGCTTTGTATTCCTGGCTAAAACTGCATTGGAGGTGGCGACATACTCTTAAAAAAGCCGGAGATTGTAACAACCGGAACGTTGTTGGTATAACAATCAAGATGATCATACTGATCGAAATGATATGACATATAATAAATAGAATATTAATTTCATTTAAAACAGGTAATATAAGAGACCTGGACTGTTATACAAGATCCGATCTTCTATATGGCGGTGAATGCTGGATAATCTTCCCATAGATTTTTAAGATCAAGATGTGGTCCTACCGATGAATGCTAAGAATATAATGAACAGGACATGTGAGAAAAGCGAAAGTTTTAAGAAAAATAGTAATTACAAAGAAAGGTATACTTACAATCTGAATGAGACTTGAAGCGACCGAAATATGGCCCTACCAAAGAATGCTAAGTATATCATGGACAGAAGATGTGATCAACGAGGGATGTGATCAGTAAACATGGAAACTAACACTAACGGTCAGAAAGAAACAGCTTAAATAATAATGAAACAGTGTTTGGAGAATCTAACACTCACAGGATCCTGATCGTTCACCTCTCATGATGGAAGGGATTTCACTCAAGGAGGTTCATTGCCTTGAACGTCTATTGGGATTCATTTTCTCTTCAGACCTCAAATGGAACTCAGACATACGATCTGTTGTTAAGGATGATAGAAAAATGGTTGGTCCATTGTACTGCTTCAGTAAGTATCTTACACCCTATGCTATGCTATACTCTCTCTCTCTCTTATTTATATATATATATATATATATATATATATATATATATATATATATAAGATCCAGACAAAACCAAAACTGGTGTATTGTTGCCATATCTGAGTTGGAGCTTTCCATTTTGCCTGTCTTGACAGAGTTCAAAAACATCTACACTGCTTTCTGGGTGATGACTAATTTTCCATTCTACAATCCCTTTCCTACAGATGAGTCCCTCGCTATGCTATCACTATTTTGCATGTGTTCTGACGAGCGACATTCCTTATTCCCACCACCACTGACCTTTACAACTGAGACCCCTGCCATGCCATCTACACAAGTGTGAATCATCCCCATACCCTTCGAATTCCTACAGCAAGAAGTAAGTTCCATTCGAACAGCTTCTCCAAAAAAAACTGCTGCTTTTTAGAATGGACTGCCGACAGAATAGCTTTCCTAATCACTACAATCATGACCGTTATCTTTCCTCTATAGCCTCGTGAACTTCACTTGTCTTTTCTTACGCTCATACGACACCATACAGAATCACTGTACCTTGAGTGACTCTTTAGCCTTGTATTGAGTGAACATCACTATAAAAATATAATGAATACAAGAGAAGCAAAAGGAAATGGCAAGCAAAGCATATATAAAGAAAATTCCCCATCTCAATGACATAAAACAAAATGCAAAAAATGAAATTTTAAAAAAAAAGGAAGAAGCTATTTTGCCAGTCGCGGTAAAATAGACAAACATGCTTTTATGCTTATTTTACCAGTCTTGGCTATTTCGATGGTAAATATTTTGAAATAAAAACTCACAGATTTAACACAGATGTTTATTTTCACCATCAATTTTTAAGACAATTTAAAATCTTCATTAATTGTTAAAACACAAGTTCAAATCATTTATTCATCGTCAATTATTAAAAGAAATATAGAAGTTTGAATATTTTAAGCACTTGAGGCATAACAGCCTCTGTAAATCCAGAACTTTCCCTTAGGCATGGTTCTCTTGTCAATATACTTCAGGTGTACACACTGAAGACAACAGTCACAGGCCACAGAATCTATGCTGTTCAAGTCCTGCATACATAACTCACACAACCACTGTGTTGGCGATCTCAAATATAATATATTCTTAGTTCTAAAACACTATTTATATTTACTGAGAAAATAGCCTTAATAGGCTATTTTACCGGGACCGGTAAAATAACCTATTCGTAAAAAAATATTTCACTTATTCTTTTTTCTTTTTCTTTTTTTTTTTTTTTTTTTACTTTTTTCGACAGTATCAAGAAATCATTTTTTTTTCTGATATCTTTATCTTTATTAATAAAATAAAAAAAAAAGAAATGATACTAACATTTTGAGTGTTCGCCACTTTACGAAAATATAAATACACTTACGACTTAAATGCCTAACGACGGGTTTCCTTTTAGTTTGCTTTCTAATTTTTTTTTAGACTTCGTTTTCATGAGATTTGATATATGCTTTTTAGTTCTTTACTAATAATTAGTATTTCTGTGACTGAATGAGTAGCCTTGCCACAACGATGATAATTTGGGAGGTTAAGCTACGAGATTGCATCGAATTCAATGAAAAAATAAACGACATACAGAGGATTACAACTTAGAGGCGTGCAAATTCAAGATAGGCGGATAAGATTAATAATATTTTTCTTGAATTTTTTTTTCTTTCTTTGCTATACATTTGTTGTTTTTTTTTGTTTTTTTTTGTTCTTTTCTTTATTTTTTTTTGTTCTTTTCTTTATTTTTTTTGTCCTTATTTTCTTTTTCCTTCTGTTTTCTTACTTTTTCATTTCGTTTTCTTACTTACTTTTTCTTTCTTACTTTTTCTTTCTTACTTTTTCTTTCTTACTTTTTCTTTCTTACTTTTTCTTTCTTACTTTTTCTTTCTTACTTTTTCTTTCTTACTTTTTCTTTCTTACTTTTTCTTTCTTACTTTTTCTTTCTTACTTTTTCTTTCTTACTTTTTCTTTCTTACTTTTTCTTTCTTACTTTTTCTTTCTTACTTTTTCTTTCTTACTTTTTCTTTCTTACTTTTTCTTTCTTACTTTTTCTTTCTTACTTTTTCTTTCTTACTTTTTCTTTCTTACTTTTTCTTTCTTACTTTTTCTTTCTTACTTTTTCTTTCTTACTTTTTCTTTCTTACTTTTTCTTTCTTACTTTTTCTTTCTTACTTTTTCTTTCTTACTTTTTCTTTCTTACTTTTTCTTTCTTACTTTTTCTTTCTTACTTTTTCTTTCTTACTTTTTCTTTCTTACTTTTTCTTTCTTACTTTTTCTTTCTTACTTTTTCTTTCTTACTTTTTCTTTCTTACTTTTTCTTTCTTACTTTTTCTTTCTTACTTTTTCTTTCTTACTTTTTCTTTCTTACTTTTTCTTTCTTACTTTTTCTTTCTTACTTTTTCTTTCTTACTTTTTCTTTCTTACTTTTTCTTTCTTACTTTTTCTTTCTTACTTTTTCTTTCTTACTTTTTCTTTCTTACTTTTTCTTTCTTACTTTTTCTTTCTTACTTTTTCTTTCTTACTTTTTCTTTCTTACTTTTTCTTTCTTACTTTTTCTTTCTTACTTTTTCTTTCTTACTTTTTCTTTCTTACTTTTTCTTTCTTACTTTTTCTTTCTTACTTTTTCTTTCTTACTTTTTCTTTCTTACTTTTTCTTTCTTACTTTTTCTTTCTTACTTTTTCTTTCTTACTTTTTCTTTCTTACTTTTTCTTTCTTACTTTTTCTTTCTTACTTTTTCTTTCTTACTTTTTCTTTCTTACTTTTTCTTTCTTACTTTCTTTTTTCCGAGTATTTCATTTTCTTACTTTCTTTTTTCTGTATTTTCTTTCTTTTTCTTTTTGTTTATTTCTTATTTTCTTTCTTCTCTGATTTGTTATTCTTATTTTTTAATTTCGTTTTCTGATTTTGTTTTTCTTATTTTTTTCTTTATTTTCTTTCTTCTCTTTTTACAAGTATTTCGTTCTCTGACTTTTCTTCTTTTTCTTTCTTTGTTTTTTTATTTTCTTTCTTCTCTCTCTTTTCTTTGCTTTCGTTTTCTGACTTTCTTTTTCTTTCTTTCTCTTTTGTCTTTTTTCTTTATTTTCTCTTTTCTCACTGTTTTTTTTGTTTTTTTTCTTTTCGTTTTCTGACTTTCTTTCTTTGTTTTTCTTTTTGTTTCTTTATTTTCTTTGTCTCTCTGTTTTCCATTTTTTCTTTCTTTTTTTCTTACATTTTGCCTTTCTTTGTCCTTTTCTCTGTCTGTATTGCTGTATCAGTATTTATTCATACTCTTAACAATGAAACTCCGCCTAAGGTCTTTTTTTCTTTTTTTTTTTTTTTTTTAAATGGAACCCCATGCCTACGTGAGCATATTCAAGAATTGCCAGTTTTTATCAGCTTATCACCGCAACAATCAGGGAGTAACCCTTATATTAATCCTATTAGCGCAATGGAGAGGTAGTGTCTGAGAGACGGATCTCCAGAACTTAAGTTTATATTTGTGCAATTCGACACATGCATTCAGTAATTTTATTCCAGAATTTATTTTTATATATTATTCCGCCAAACTTGGACAATTTTCGTGCCTTCAAACAAAAAAAAAAACAAAAAAAACGGCGTGTCAAAAGAACTGATTTTTCCCTTGACATCGCTATTATTGTAACTACCTTCACTCCTCGGCAATGTTTGTTTTAAAAAACGATGATTATAATTTTAATAAGCCTAAACATGGTGAAAGTGAATTTATACGTTTTTCTTTGTTCTTGAGAATCTACAACAAAAATATAAAACACTATTTATTAGATTGTTTATTTCCAAGAATAATTTTATACAGGGTGTCCATAAAGTTCGTGTGCACTTTAAAAAATTTATAATTTTATTTGCATTTGCGATAAAAAATAATTTTTTAAAAAGGATTAGAGAAAAATAAATCTATATATTTTAAGGTTTGTTAATACGATTTTGCAGTTCACGGAAAATATTTGCCAACTGATTTACAATAATCCTGAAATGACATTAGTTATTTTAGCTATACTTAAAACTAGATACATTAAACTTTATAACATTTTTACAGATTATTTCTATCGCAAATACAAATAGTTATAATTTTTTTAAAGTGCACACGAACTTTATGGACACCATGTATTTGCAGCATTCTAGAAATTAATACAATTGTATTTAAAAAGAAAAGAAAAACTATTGCAATGCAATATTTATCATTTACCAATTTATAAAGAAATAATTATGAATTTTTTTTTTATACATATATGAACATTTACAAAACTTAAATTATAAAAATATGTGAACCAACAATAATGAGATCCTTATTCCAATCGATTGGCAATTAGCCGATGTTTTTCAAACCAGTCCAATAAACAATCTAATAAATAGTATTTAATTATTTCTATTTTCTCAAAAAAATCTATAAATTCCCTTTCATCGTGTATTTACGTTTTATTAAAATTCTAATCGTCGCCGCTTTTTAAAACAACAAACATTCCTGAGATATGTACAAGGCGCGTCCGGAACGTTTAATTTGTTCGTTTGTTTGCGTTTTATGACATATCAACCACTGTGGGTTATTTAATGCCAAATCCAGTTTGTATATATATATATATATATATATATATATGCGCCAAATATATGAATTTTAAATGCCTATTTTGTATGGAACATTTTTAGCAAGCTAGAGCTCATTTGCTTGTACACTGCAAAATAATCCTAGGTATTTTTGTTTAAGTCAAGAATTTCCATTTGATAAGGACATTTTATTTGCAAAATGGTAAAAGGTAGGATATGTTGTTTACACATCAGTCTACATCTTTGATAAGAGACCAATTCTTTTTAGAATATCCAATATAATTTTTGGTTCAGTTTTTGCAAATAATTTCTTCATGTTCTTGATTGATTGATTAATTGTTTTGTTTAACGGCATCTCAAACTTAGTGGTCATTTTATGCCGAAAATAATTTTGAGTGACTTTAAAAGTCAAAAACGTATAGCTAACAATATTATGGTTTCAAAAACGTATAGCTGGCAACACTATTGTTTCAAAAATGTATAGCTGGCAACATTATTTTTTCCAAAAAACGTATAGCTGGCAACATTATGGTTCCAAAAACGGATAGCTGGCAACATTATTTTCCGAAAACATTATCTGAGGCCTTGCTGTTGGATGTAGTTTATCGCCGTACCCAGGACGCGGATGTAGTTTATCATCATACACAGGACGCGGATGTAGTTTATCGCCGTACCCAGGACGCGGATGTAGTTTATCGTCATACCCAGGACGTCCGGAACGTTTAAAAGATCTTTATAATCCAACACCAAATTAAAGACAAAATATACAATTCTGGGAAAAAATAAAATATAGACTGAATAATATTGCTTTTCACTAATCCAATGATATCGAAGTGCCCCCTGAAAAGCCCACGTTACTTTTTTTTATATATACTAGGTTAATTTGGGCTAATTGAAAGAAAAATATGTCAGTTCAAAGTTTATAGCGCAAGGCTTTCAAATGAAGTTCAGTTCTTTACCTGTAACCCAATTGGGCAAATCCGCTATAATCCGTTTATTTCTTAACTAGCAGCCATGCCCAGCTGGTCGATCAGAAAAAGCGTTCAATTAGAATGGAGCATCATGTTTAGATGTAACAGACTCTATCTTCTTCAGTTAATTTAATGTACCTTTCATTTTGAATTAATGCAGTTACTGATACAACAGAAGTACATTATTCGGACTATTGTCTTTGTCTCCATATTTATCACAACGTTTCGGCCGTTGTACGCTCCGGTCTTCAGATGGTTGGAATGTCGATCCGAACCCTTTATTTCGCTCACTGGGGTAGACTGTTGTAGTTCCATGTTTAATGAATATCAGTTATCTCCTGTTAATTTTACCTCTGAAAGTTCTCCACTGCCTTAACCTGGTATTGAACTATCACTGGATCAACCAACGTCTTTATCCACTGTGCCATGTGTCCTTGAGGACATCTGTGTATGAATTTCTGGGTATTATAAACCTAATGTCTTCAGCACCATTTTTACCAGTGCTCATATTGCAATTTTGCTGTTATCATTCCATGTTTTTATCAGAACTCATATTGCAACTTTATCATTGCTTTTCTCTGGCGCTCCTTATTACTGGTTCCCATATTGTATTTATTTCTATGCTTTGTCGACTCAGGAGATTTTTGTGTCCTAGCATATGTGCTGATTCCTTAAGTTTACGAATTTTCCAATGGTGTTCCTTGTCTATGATCTCAACATGATCCCACAGAGGGCGGTGATCTCCCTTCTCTCTCCCTATGTGGTCAGCCACGCCTGTTTTTTCCACTTCCCCTCGTGTTCCAGCTTTCTGGTGTTCTTGAAGCTTTACCTTGAGGGAGCGGCTTGTCTCTCCTTTATATTTCTTTCCGCAGCTGCACGGGGTAAATAATGTACATAATACCTCATCTCGGAAATATAGACAGATAACAGAAGTAGTCTGTATTTATTCAATCGAAGTTAGCCGAGGACATGAAGGGGTAAAACAGGCAACACGAAAACCCACTTCAGGCCATAATTATTTTGGAGTTTTTGAAATTCAATTTGTAAGTGTGCTACCAGGGATGTAAAAGAAGATAAATTTATATTGCAATTGCAAAGTTTGATAAAAATTGGTTGAAAGATCAATGAAAAATAAGAAAGAAAACAGCAAAATCGCCATTTTTCGCAATTTACGTGGGTTTTCACTATATGGGCAGATTCAATTATGAATTTAATTAACTGTTAAACAATCAACTTATTGTTGGCTACAATTGAGTGAAGTTTGTATTAAAATTGTATTGAAAATTGAGGGAGTTTTTAGTTGAAGATTTGTGTTGAAGATTTAATTTCCGCCAATTTTGCATGTAGATGATGCTATTAGTGTTGTCAACAAGTATGTTGCAACAGTGCCCGGTAGGTCTCCATAAATATTTAAATGAGATCTAATTGAGCTATGGTCAGAAAGGTGTAGAGTGAGTCTCCGTGTCAAACATGTAATGTGGCCTATATATTATAATAATAATTTACGAATTTTGATTGATCAAGAATACAATTCTAATATATATATATATAAGTGAACATTGAAGTCAACACTTAGAGACGACAGGCTGTTTCATGCTGGACGCAATTGTCAGGCCTGACGATTGCGTCGTCTGTCGCCTCTAAGTGTTGACTTCAATGTTCACTTTTATATTTACACACGCTCTATCTCTGATATTGAACACTTTATCCCATAAATATAGCAGACCTTAAGAGTATATTTCTTATATATATGTATGTATCTGTCATCTGCATATGTTGTTAGGATTGTAACCAGAAATATTAAATTCTTGTATGACTTCTAATTCTCTAAGAATCGCTTCACACTATAGGTTGAATTAATCCGGTGATAAGACATAACCGCCTACACACGTGAGACAAGGATATCTACCAATGTAGGTTCTGGATTATTGCAATATCTTTCCGAAATATGTTAAGGTTTCGAAAGTTACAAATGGATTTTACACGTTTTTAGCCTTTATATTTTTCTTTAATAAGTTTCGAAAGAAAATGAAAAAAAAAAGAAAGAAAAAAAATATGTTAAAGATAGAGTATTAGCCAAAAGAAATAAACAGTTGATAGGAGTTGAATATACACCTCGACGTCAGTATGTAGATGAAAGCCAAGTCCTTATTTTCCTTGTTGCTTGTTTAACGGTCGTAGATTAAGGACCTGAGTATTGAAACATAAGCCAACAGAAAAGACGAAGACTAGTTAAAATAAATAAACAATAATAGCTTTTATTTCGCGCTGTACAACTGTTCAGAGAACCTAAGGTACAGAATGGCCTTTTCAAAGAAAGAAAAAAAAGTGGTAGATATTAAACAATACATTCTTGGAAACGGCGAGACACGGAAAAGGCTGAGAAACTTTAAAGATTAAACAATCTGTCTAAATTCCTGCAATTTTGAGTAACACCATGTATGCATTTACATACATATGCGTGCAGATGTTTTACTTGTAAGTGTAGGTGTGTATTATTCCCATGTGCGTATTTAACGGCATTACTTTCGAATACACCTTATGACCTATATACATGGGGATTTAACACTTTTATTCTGGACTATGTTTTTTGTGCGTGTGTACAGTTATATACATAGAGTACTATTCAACATTTAATAATTAAAATAAAGATTTTACATGTCAAAAACTATCACAAAACGATGATATGCGCCATAGTTCAGACGTTTCATGCCAAACTCTGGATTTTAAAGAATCACTTAAAAATTGAAGGTGGCGTGACTTCTTTTACAAAACTATTTTATTGCTTCGAGATAGAGGGAATTTCTCATTCTGACTGGTTTTATATTATATTTAATAACAAGGAAATTAGCCCATTACGTTTCATTAGAAACTAGCATTTTCACCTAATCTAGTTTACTAATTGATTTATCTAACCCATTTACCGGCTCATTTTACCTTACCTGCCTTACTGGCATTTTCTATCTAACCTAGCTTAAGGGGCCTTTTTAACTTGCTTACCTCACTAAACTCACTGACTCTTTTTACCTAACGAATTTTTTTTTCCTACCTTACATTTCTGACACTTTCTACCGAATCTACATTACTGGCTCTTTTTACCTACCCTACCTTTCTGACACTTTTTACCAAATCTACATTAATAGCTCTTTTTACCTAACCAGTTTTAATGACAATTTCTACCAAATCTAAATTACTGGCTCTTTTTACCTACCCTACCTTTCTGGAACTTTCTATCCAATCTACCTTACTGGCTCTTTTTACCTACCCAGTCTTAATGACAATTTCTACCCGATCTACATTACTGGCTCTTTTTACCTATCCTACTTTTTCTGGAACTTTCTACCCAATCTACCTTACTCGCTCTTTTTACCTTCCCGACTTTTCTGGCATTTTCTACCAAATCTACATTACTGGCTCTTTTTACTTACCCAGCCTTAATGACAATTTCTACCAAACCTACATTACTGGCTCTTTTTACCTACCCTATCTTTCTGGAACTTTCTACCGAATCTACATTACTGACTTTTTTTACCTACCCTACTTTTCTGTCACTTTCTACCCAATGTACATTACTGGCTCTTGAAATACTAAAGAGTAAATTTATTCAGTAAAATCGCCATTAACTTCAACCACGGCCTCCAGATGACTTGGGAATCTCCTGCAACTCTTCTGGACGGTTTCTTTGTTTAATTTGGTGAATACTGCCATAATCCTTGCATTCAGTTTATCTTTGGTGTTACAAGGAGTTTTACTGTTCTCTCGCTCAATTGCACTCCACACATAATAAACAAAGGGGTTGCAGACTGGGGAGTTAGGTGGCAAGACGTAAGGGGTGATGTGATCGCAGAAATTGTCTGGGAGCCATGACTGGGTTTCTCTTGCTTGTGTGGCATGGTACAGTACTGTTGCCAGACACAGTTTTCCAGCAATCGTCCTCTTGACCCAGGGCAGCACTATCTCCTCAAGACACTTGATGTAGGCTTCCATGTTGAGTCTAAGGCCCTGTAGGAAGATGAATGGAGGCATAACGTTGCCAGCCCTAGTGATTACTCCAACACCATGATGTTGACTGGATATATCATCCAACTCTGGCCTCTGAAATGTTCGTATTGGAGATTCTGGTGCGAATGCCAAGAAGTACAGTGTGCCGTTTCCAAATTTATGGCGGAGTGAATTGCATCTTGGTTTCCTTTTTCGTACAGGCGGTGCCGAAATGACCCTACTATACCGTGCAGTCGACAAAATCAAAACAAATAACGCGCATGCGCGAAATAAAAAAAAATATTAAATGGCGACAATTTACACATCGCACCCTGTATAAGTGTTCACAAAAGCGCATTACTGCATACATATGGGACTACGTTGTTTGTGTAGAGCCAATAAGATGCTTATACGCTCACTAGTACATGTGATGACATCTGTTGGTTTCAAGTAGCCCAAAGGGTGACTGTTGGCGCTTGTAACTGCTGTTACCGACGCCTCATTGTTCTAGCGGACGACAGCTGCCGTGACAGAAGGGAAAAAGGAGCCCTCAGGAACGAAACAACACCACACTTACTGCAACTACCCCACTCCCAGTCCCCGACAGATTTTCTTTCCTTTTTAACTCCCATCATTACCTACAAACCAGTCGTTTGTTCCCTCTTAACCACCCAACAGATATTACATCTGTCCTTCTCACTTCTTTCTTGCAATAAATTTATGTGTGTATGTGAACACGCACACACGCACAAGCAGGCAAAACTAAGGAATAAAGAGGATTTGGCTATGAGGGGCATTCTTTTATAAATGTAAAATATAGTTTTATACAGGCCGGGGATTATGTATCAATATTTATACAGATAAAATATATTGAAACTACTATGTATTGTGCACCTTTCTTTTGTTATTTTACCCAAACAGAGGTAATATATATATATATATATATATATATATATATATATATATATATATATATATATTATATTTGCTTCATAATATTTATAGATATACGAACAGAGATAAAAAATATAGATAGATAACTTTCAAGATAGATAACTAAAAAATAAATATGAAGATATCTATGTAGATAGATAACGCTAAAGATAGATAAAAAGTATTCGTATTAAATTTGGCTCGGAATCAGACAAGATGACAGGAAAAACAAATAGGAAACATTTAGCAATAGTTCAGGATTTGCTTTAATTTTTTTAAGTTACTTGATTGTTTTCTTGAATAGATATTTATTTATTTATCTATTTAACAAAGCAATCCAGAAACTATAAAAAAAAAAAAAATGAAAAACACATCCTGGACTATTGATAAATCTTTCCTCTTTGTTCTTTATCCTATCATAGAGAGGATAGATAGAAAGAAGGTTTGGTGAAAATATTTCCATTCGACTCGCTTCTTGAAATCAGTATTTCAAAAACCAACCACCAGAAGGAAAAAAAAAAGATATATTTATAGCTCAGGAATTATTAATTTATCGGACATTCTTATTACTTTAAACCCTGCCGAAGACCACATTTTCTTCATTAAAATTTCTTGAATAGGCAGGCCTATAGACGTAACAGGCACTTTTTAAAATAAAAATGGGGCGTCTATTTCAAACATGTATATCCATTAAAAATAAAGTTTGCCGCAATAAAAATGTCGGATTAAAAATGAATCCATTAATAAATGCTTTACGTTTGGGAAACAAAACTATGCAAATTTGGGTTTTCGAGCAAATCTTAATGAGGGAGTGTGCATTCCTTAAAAGGGTAAAATAGAACCATGTTGGCCTATGACACTTTATGTGGCCGAACGGTTTAAACATATATATACATGCATATTTACACACCCACACATACATATATATTCAAATGGATAAATTTAAATAAATGTACGTGTAAGCTTTCATATAGAAATTGTATGTATATATATATATATATATATATATATATATATATATATATATATCCTTTGGTGTCAGAAAAAGAGTGCTTAATGCTAAATAACAGCTATTAATATAGATAATACCCCACGTCAACAGTACGACTCTGAGTTTCATGTTTAATACAATCAGAAGTACCTGATGAATGTATTAAGCATAAAATTCCGGCGTCAAGTATTATATATATTGTAGATTGCGTTCAGTCATGAAACAAATTGCAGCCAATCGGTATATTCTTATATTTCCACTATCTCTGATTTTGAGCACTTCTGTCCATAAATATATCTTATCTTAAAACTATATTTTTAATCGCATGCACATACACACACACACATATATATATATATATATATATATATATATATATATATATATAAGAAATATACTTTTAAGGTGTTCTGTATTTATGGGATAAAGTGCTCAATATCAGAGATAAAGCGTATTTAAATATAAAAGTGAACTTTGAAGTTAACACTCAGAGGCGACAGGCTGTTTCGTGCCGGACGCAATCGTCAAGCCGGGAATGCTGGATTTTCCTCGGCTATTTATATATGTAGGTCAGTCAATTTTTTAGTACGTTAATAAAACATCAAAAAACGAAAAGAATAAATAATACAAAATGAAAAACAAGTAAAATAAATTACCCTAACCAAATAAACAAACAGGCCAGTCTCTGAAATAACCGCCAGAATAGATTACCCACAATGCACCACTGACCCACATATATAAATAGCCGAGGAAAAAATCCAGCATTCGCGGCCTGACGATTGCGTCCAGCATGAAACAGCCTGTGACCTCTGAGTGCTGACTTCAATGTTCAATTATATATATGATAGAGAAAATATTTATAGATATAGACATTGTAGACTGCAAGGTGACTGTCAGTTTCACGCTTCAGCGTTCTTCAGATCATATATAAACACACACACACACACACGGTGGGGTGCTGCTCATGATGTTTCTTTCATCTGGTGAGTGTGTTATAATTTTCTGTCATATTAATATCAAGTCACTACAAAAGTTTATGTACTCTACAGAAGTGTTTGTGGATTTTCTCGTTTTAAAATAACTCCATTTTAGATATATTCATTTTTCTCACTAAATAAGCTAGGCATGAATTCTTAATTTTATTTGTTGATTGTTTAGTCGGAAGAAATTGAAATTGAAGTGTAAAAGATTAGCCATTTTCTGTTCATTTTTGTGCGCGTTACCAGTGTTGATTATATTTTTTCATAAGACGAGTTGGACTTTTTCAAGACAGGCCAGTGGGAACGTTTCAACTAAACTCTTTACAACATGTTCCAGCTGACATCAATATTTTTCACTTGTACACCGAAATATTTAGTAACAATTATACTTTCAATCCTTTTAATCAAAAGGGATTAAAATATTATATTTCCGGCAATGTTTAACCCTCGTACCTGCAAAAACAAGATGGTGTGTCGAAGGAATAGTTAATCTCTGGACACCTCTATTACTATTTATTTACATGATTATAAAAATATGTGAACCAAGTACAATGCAATATTTATTATTTACCTTTCATAAAGATTTATTATATGCCATTTTATAAAGAAATAAAATTAAAAAGAAATCTTTTTAGTTTTAAATTTGCAAAAAAAAAAAAAAAAATCACAAAATTATCAAAATATGTTACCAGAAGAGGTGCGCTCAACATGTTATGGTGTATTTATATGGCAAAAAAAAATAGTGGAAAAGTTGCTATTTTAGTGTATTTATATGGCAAAAACAATAACGAGATGTAATTTTAGTGTATTTATAGGATAAAAACAATAGCGGAAGAGATGCTATTTTAGTGTATTTAGATGACAAAAACAAATAAAAGAATTGTCTGGAAATTTTTTTTCAAAATTTATAATTCCAGTCGCTCGTCGTTATGAGTTTATTTAAATTTTCTTGGCATTTTTATAAATCTAAAAAAATTCTTTTCATGTTTGTTTATAAAACGGTAAATAATAAATATTTCATTATAATTGGTTTATATATTTTTATAATCGTGAAAATAAAGATTACTATTATAAATAAGCAATCTAATAAATAGTATTTATTAATATCTTTGTTGTTGATTCTGAAGAATAAAGAAAAGGTATAAATCAACTTTCATATGTTTGGATTTTATTAAAGTTCTAATCATCGCTTTTTAAAACAATAAACATTGTCTAAAGAGTCAATAGCGGTGTCAAGGGAAAACCGTCTTTTTGACACGGTTTTTTTAAGGCACGAAGTTTTAGATGACAGTGTGCGTATGATTGCGAGAATATCATCTATATTCTTCTTTATCTGTACAAATATGGTGAAACAAGGTGTTGTCAATCAGAAACCTATCAGCTTATCTCCCCTTATAGGAAGCCTTTATGTAAACAGTATTCGATCCACCCTAAAGCAGTAATCAATCATATACCTAGGGAAATTGAGTGTAGACTACCCAGAAATTCCTCAGACATGGCAATATTTGAAGAAATTCAAAGTGGTTATTAAAGGGTTCATTAAAGAAGATCATAAAGTCCAACTGGTATTTAAACCATCCGTAACATAAAAGGCAAAGAAAAGTGTACATTGGTTCCACAGAAGGAATGTTCAAAACGAGATATTATAATCACAAATCTTCCTTTAAGAGGGAAATGTATACAAACAGCACAAAACTTGTTAGTTATGTATAAGCGGAGGAAAATCATAATAAATGTCCCATTGTGAAATGGGATGTGTTCATAAAAAATAGTTATTTAACATAGGGAATAAGATGTGTAAATTATATTAAGAGGAGAAACTGATGATTCCCTGAACATCATAAGCTGCATAATGAAAGATCGGAGGTCACGAAGCATGCAAGGAAATTTCTGCCATCGAGCTATGAACCTGGATAGGGGCATTTATATAAATACATTATTTTGTTTTCTCTTCCCTCTTTACTTCTCTCTTTCTCCACTTTATTAGCGATATAAGAATGTCTTTGGGTGGAATATTCAATTTTACTGCTTGACGATGATACCTGATTGATAGAAACCACGCTAACAGAAAGGGTGGTTTTACAAATATTTTATGTCTTATATAATTAAATATAAATTTATATACCCTTGTTGCCTGATGATCACATTGTAAGGAACTGAGAGTAGTGATTAGATTTGAGAATCTTTTGTGCAGTTTCGTTGGTTAGGGTTACTGCTCTGTCTTAATAGATTTTATTTAGACATTGAGCACTTTGAATTATTATGCCAGGAGATGCCTGTCTTTTGGTCTAACTTTTCACTTTCTGTTTCCTTTTTTGGTCGTTTGTTTTTGTCTGTTGGTTTGTTTACTGCTCTGTTTTTTTCCTTTTATTTATATTCTTTTTTTTCCCCATGTTTTCGTTTGGTATGCTTTATCTCGGTGCAAGATTTGTCAAAAAACTTCAAAAGTGTAAATTTTAAATTCATTTTTTCACCCTTGAAAGTGAAGTCTGAAGATCCAGATAAAGATAAAATTTCTGGTGAAATAAATTATAACTAATGTAACCTTAAAGTGGTCTGCTTTTTCTTTAAATTATATATTTGTGTGTGTGCGTTCGACACATAATCGAGAAAAAAAAACGGATTTAAATTCATAACTTCGAAACGGATGAAATAATATATATAATCTCAAATCAAACGTTTTATGTTTGGTTTGGCTTACTTTGTTTTACGGCGTATCAACCTAAATTCCGACAAAATTTTTTATTGTTGGTAATATTTTTTTTCAAAAATTTATTGTTAGTAATATTTTTTTTTTTTCAAAAATATATTGTTGGTAACAATTTTTTTTCTTCAAAAATTCATCGCTGGTAATTTTTTACAAAAATTGTATTCCTGGTATTCAAAATTATTTTTACACTTTCATAGTGTTTTGATCCCAGTTTGGGGTTGAACTATTTGCCCATAACTGAGACCCTAACAGGTGCTACCACCCCGGGTCAGGGTAAACCAGCAATTAAGAGGTGGTTCCAAGCTCATCAAAACCTCCTGATCAGAGGCCTTGCTGTTGGACGTAGTTTATGGTTTTACCCAGGACGGCAAATATGTTTTATAGAAATCGACCAATATTTTAAAGACCTTGTTCAATTTGCGTATAAGCTGTCGAACATGTCGATACTACCTGAACAGTTTCTTCATAAGTTGGATCCGGATATACAACAGCTTATACACAAAATGGAAAACTGTAACAAAAAAATAGACAGAGCTTGTTAATCGATTACAATAAAACAATGAAATGGTATGTTCAAAAACTTCCAGCAAATACGAAATAGGATGTCTTTGTATATTAATTTATGCTAGTAAAATCGCATTATTATTTCGAAGCGTTTTCAGTCATTCAGAATTTTTTTTCTTTGACCTTGTGTTGTGTCGGAAACCTACCCCCCCTCTTGAAGATGAACTTCTCTGCGTCTGTGAACAAAGACTTTAAATAGTGACATGTCAGTTGACATGGGAGAGACAGACTCTCGGCGACTGTCGAACACTCTGCATTAGCAGAGGGGAACCCGGACGAGGCTTTGCCGAAGGGCAAGGTTTCGTCCGGGGAGGTTGACAGGGCCTGAACCCGTCTAGGCGGGTTCAGAAAGGCCATATTTTTGGCCGAGCCTACGGGCTCGGGGATACCCACATTAAAACGGCCTTGTGCCGCATGCGATCCTCGTGGGTGGATTGATAAATACCGAGACCGAGAAGTTCTTAGCTGAGCTAGTTATTGACTACTCAGGCGATTTCTGTACCTTTTTACCAGCCTATTAAAACCCTTTTTATTGTTACGTGTTATTTGGCGTTTGTCTCTACTAACCCCAAATCAACATCATAACACCTTGCCAATACCATTTCACCGTTAAGCTTACAAAAGCAATAAAAAAACTAAGAAACAGGAAACCATAGAAACAAAGAAAACGGTACTGAACTGTTACTCCTCCTGTATGGCAGAGAGTGCTGGACAATCTTCTCCAAGATGAAGAGGAGAATTGAAGCAATAGAAATGTAGTTCTACAAAGATTTTTAGAATGCTATAAACTGAACATGTGAGTAATGACAAAGTTCTATAGGAAATGGCAACAAAAATAAAAAATAAAAAGATCATTAGGAACAAAGAAAAAGAGAATTGAAATTGTTACCTGATTTGTTTGGCCTGGAGTGGGCTGGGCTCCGTCAGGCTATTTTGTTTGGAAAACACCACTGCTACTGCTGTGCCTCTACGATCACAAAGTTTTTGACGTGGCTCATATAGGAAATACTTGTACCATTTTATCACTACTACTTATAATATTGCGACTAATACAAGTAATACTACTACTAATAATAATAATCAGTTACGAAGAAATTCAGAAAATGTAAGCAAGACCGATTGGTATGGCCAAAAATGCCTTCCAAAAGTTAAGCAGAGTATAAAGAAACAGAAAAATTCGTTAGAAACAAAGAAAAGAGTACCGAACGTGATATCTGTCCTCCTGTATGGCAGCAAATGCTGGACAATCTTCTCAGAGATGAAGAAGAGAATTGAAGCAAAAGAAATGTGGTTCTACAGAAAGATTTTTAGAAGACTATTTCTGTGATGTCAACAAGCACTCGTTATCACTTTCGTAATGCTCGTTGTAGCAGAGACTTTGTAATCGCAGATACAACAACAGTAACGCCGTTGAACAATACTGGTGTCAGACGCCTTCGAATATCACTCGCACTAATAGTACTTGCTCAATAATACTCGCTTGAATAGTAACCTCCGAATAGTGATCCGAATGGAGAAAGTGTAGTGTATAACTGTCCGTATAGTGATAGTAGAAATGATGATCCGTATAGTGATAGAGGGAAAATAGCGATACGAATAGTAATAGACGTTAGACTAGAAATGAGATCAATTGGACAGACGCTACCTCCCATATATGCGTTTCCTCTATGGTGACGTGGTCTACTTAATTCAATAATGGGATCGCATGTGTTTTCTCACTGGCGGTCTATGTTCAAACTCAAGTGTCGGCAGCGACACTTTATTCCTACGTAACTATAAACTGAACATGTGATAAATGGCGAATCTATAGAGTTAATGGCAGCAAAAAGGACACATGCTTAACATCGGGAAGCGACAGTTAAAATGTCTAGAGCATATAATCAGGAAAGTTGGCTTGGAAATTTGATACTCACAGGACAGAATGAATTTGAGAGACACAGGGAAAATTAACGCATAATCTACCAGGTGAGCTTAAGTAAATGGAGTTATCAGTTATCTCCTGTTAAACCCCCTATCTAAGTTCTCCACTGCCTTAACCTCAAGAACACATGGCACGGTGGATAAAGGCGTTGGTTAGATCCAGTTACAGGACCCAATGATTGTGAGATCAATACCCGATTAAGGCAGTGGAGAACTTTCAGAGGGAAATTAACAGGAGATAACTGATAACTGACATCCATTAAACATGGCACGTGGAACTACCCCAGTGAACGAAATAAAGGGTTAAGTTCGACATTCCAACCACCTGAAGAAGGCTGGAGCGTACAACGGCCGAAACGTTGTAATAAATATGGCGACAAAGATGAGGACAATAGTCCGAATAATGTAAATAGTGTACATAATACCTCATCTCAGAAATATAGACAGATACTGAAGAACAAAGACTTCGGGAAGAGATTGAACTGTTCAATAAAAAGTTGAAATATCATTGGCTCTTCTCAAATTTTCTAATCATTTTGAATTGGCAATTTCTTACTTGTAATAACCGATAATAGACAGATTGCATTATAAACAGTCGATTTCGTATTCGGATTTTTAAACTCATTCTTTGTTGTGATATCGGTGCGATCACGATGTATCGGCCGATTACTGTTTAGGCTTTCTTCAAAGGTCCAGATGGAAAGAGGAGGGTTTTGGTGGCGCTGACTGGGATATACAAGCAAGCAGAAAATAAATTTGTTACCATTTCTTTCCAAGTTTCTGCAATTTTCTAGTTTTCACTTTCGAAAGTGTACATGTCATCGCATACATTCTGCTCCCCAGTCCATCTCTCGTCGCACACTTCATCACCCTGAAATGCCCGAGAAAAGATGAAGAAGAAAGATTTTATTTTGCTTGCGTTGCTGTCTCTCTTCTCATGATATGTCACGTTTTAGTTTCTGCATTGAATCAAACAGAAATAGGGGGAATTTCGTGCGTCTATCTTCCAAGGCGGTGGCGGGAGGGGAAGAGATCTTACCTGAATACAAATCATCATTGAAAACGCTTCTTTTTATCTGGGCTCGAATAAGGCAATGCAGAGCTATCTAAGCTCCCGCCATTTAATGTTCAATGTTTGAAAAAATTGAAAAGAATGAAAGGTTTACATTTACTTTTAGATCGAAACCTACAATTCCTGCACTCCTCTCCTTTCCTTATCCCAGTGCTTGATTTGTTTGGCAATCTCCTCATTTTCTCCGCTCTCCATTTTGCCCCCTCTCCCCCATTTCTCCTACCTCTCTCCTCATTTTGCCCTCTCTCCTTTGTCCTGGTAATGAACGAGTCAAGACGAATGAAACGCCGTCATCTTGGAATTTTTCTGTCCGTTGATTAGTTACTAAGAGGAATCAAACAGCTTAGTATAGATCTTATGAAACTCTACTGTCATTCAGTTCATTTCCCCGGGACCGGATGTTAATAATTTGCATACGTAACCATCCTCATGCGTTTTGAAGGGTCGAAAGGTCAGTAGATTCTGAATATTTTTTCAGAATGTGCACCTTTTAATTGCTTGTCGAAATTACAATCGTTTACAATAAAATGTTATGCAAGCTCTGTCAGAATATTTGTTCAGTATCATAAAAACAATAATAATAATAACAGTAATAACAATAACAAAAAATAGTAATAATAATATTAATAATGATAGCGATAACAATAATAACAATAATAAAAAATAGTAATAATAGCAATAATAATAATAAATAGTAATAATAATAACAGTAATAACAATAACGAAAGCAATAATAACAATAACAAAAGTAGTAATAACAAAACAAAAAACAATAGAAATAATAATAATGATACCAAGAACTCGGAAACCTTTAATAAATGCTGATACTTCCTACTTGGAAGATTTGGGCAATGCAATATTCTCAATCCCCATTTAGCTCCACGACTATTAGATTTAGTATCGAACTAAGTTAAGCTTGCTAAGTATCTTACCTTTTTTAACATCCTACCTTGGAATAATGGTTAGCAAGCTATTCTCTCAGTACATTTGTCAAGTGTTTGATAGTTGTACTAAAGTTAAGAAGATTAGTCATATTCATACTCTGATCTTAGTAGATATTAAAAAAGAAAGGAAAAGATGGAAAAGAAAGAAAAGAAGAAATGTTTTTTCTTCTGTCTTTATTTTATTTCAGTGCAACGATCAGTCCTCTTAGAAAAATAGAAATGTGAGAAGGAAAAGGAAAGAGAACCGGAAAGAAAAGGTAAAGAATTGGATATTTTTCTTTATTCCTTATCTTACCGCGATTATCAGTCCTTTTAGAAAAATAAATGTATCACAAAGAAAGAAAGAAAATGGCAAAAAGAAAAAAGGGTAATGACAAAAAGAAAATGAAAGAAAATAGAAGAAAGAAAAATAAAGCAAAAGTGTTCTGTTTTTATTTTATCTTACACAATCATAAAAAGAGAGAAGTGAGCGAGCGGGCGTCGAGGAAAATGTCGATTTTCATTCTTGGTATTTTCCACATCTGGAAACTAATTTATTTATTTATCTTTATCTGTGAATTGCCAAGAGTCACAAATGAACTTTGATGTTTTATTTGGATCAGATAAAAAAATAAAATGAATCAACTGAATTTGAGGATAAGCTCGGCGACTTAAATGAATTAACATTCGTTAATCTTGTCAGCATTCCGATATTATGAAATGAATCACAGATATAGTTGCATAAGAAAATAGGGAGAACTCAACATTTCAAAGCAGGAACCAAGTAAAAGCCAATGTAGGAATCGGCTCGTAAAGCAGCCATGCTTTGAGCGAATTAAGGAGAAACGCTCCTTACGCATGACAATTATCTTGAAAGAGAAATTTTCAACACCACCGCCACCGTGATACTAATGGGGCTATGGACTTGCCGACTAACAGCTGCTGGTATTGAATCAAGTCAGTGTTTGTGGCAGTGAAATATTTCGTCTTTTATTTTTATTTATTTTCGTAATTATCCATAGCAAGATTTGCTTCTTTTTTTTTTTTTTTTTCTTCTTCCATTTGGCAGTCCAGGTCAATCGCCAACGATATCAATCAAGGATGAAAAGATGATATCTGAAGTGTGGGAGTAGGAAGATGAGGGGGTGCGAAGAAGGAAGATGTGACCAAAATGAATGAACTGAGTGAAAGAGCATAAAAATTCGCGAAATAATAGTTCTTTTTTAAGTCATTTCGAATCAAAATTTTATATAGAGTAAAGATGAGTAGAGTGAATAATCTGTATTTCATTTGACAAAAAAAGACGAATAAATCGAAGATATCTGTCTATATTTCTGAGATGAGGTATTATGTACACTATTTACATTATTCGGACTATTGTCTTCATCTTTCTTGCCATATTTATTACAACGTTTCGGCCTTTCATTATTTGTCTATATTTCTTAGATGAGATATTATGTACACTATTTACATTATTCGAACTATTGTCCTCATCTTTGTCGCTATATTTATTACAACGTTTCGGTCGTTGTACACTCTGGCTTTCTTCGGGTGGTTGGAATCTCGAACTGAACCCTTTATTTCGCTCACTGGGTTAGATTGTTCTAGTTCCACGTGCTATGTCTAATGAATATCAGTTATCTCCTGTTAATTCCCCTCTGAAATTTCTCCACTGCCTTACCCAGGTATTGAACTCACACTTTTTGGGTCCTGTCACTGGATCTAACTAACGCCTTTATCCACTGTGCCATGTGTCCTCGAAGACAGCTTTAGTAAAAGTTATCAATTTGGTAAAAACTTTATAGAAATATATAAAAAAAAACATTTCGGAAAGAAAGAAAGAAATAGTGGAGGAAAGTGAAGCATGAAGAAAAAAAGAAATAGGGAGAGAAAAAGAAAGCGAATGAAAGGGAGAAAAGAAAAGGGGAAATTAAGAAATGGTGTGAGAAAAGAAGGGAGAAAGAATTAAAGGGAGAAAATGAGGAACGAAAGAATGAATGAAAAGGAGCAAAAGACGTGAGGAAAGAAAGAAATAATAAAAGGGAGATAAAATGGGGGAGTAAAGAAATAGAGAGAAAAGAATAGACCAAAGAAAGAAAATAGGTAAAAGAAAAGAAAGAAAAGCTCTAAGAGAAAAAATAGCTGTTTTATTATTCTTACTAATCGTAGTTTACGTTTGACACAAGGCTACAAATAATGGGCAACAAGTGATTCATCAAGGAAACTAGCTTGTTAACCATTACACCAAGTCGTGTCCGAAGAGAGAATAAATCATTACTTCAAAACCCATCTTCCTGTTAATCGTCGCGATATTGTAACGTTTATACAATTGATGGCTGTCTAGAGAACAGTTCTTTCTAGCTCAAGACTTCCGATTAAAGTGTTTATTGTCTTCCCATGAGAAATTTTATTCTCTAATTTGAAAACCGATCTATTTCTGTACTTTCTTTTCAAAACATCTTTTCAAATATTTCAAATGTCTTTCTCTTTAATACGAGAGACACGAAAATCCTGTTGACTCTTGGAGAATGCGTTTGTCCCACTCATAGTTGAACTTTTTTATAACATTACTGAATGCCAGTGAAAACAATACAGAGCGTTTATTATGAACTTGACGCTTGCTCGTTTCCTTGCGCATGCGTACGTATAACAGACTGTCCAAATGAGGAAAAGGAAGGGTTCATGTTCAAAATCTATGTGTATTGATATTAGAGTGTCTCAGATTTCGAAAGAGCTGAAATCGACTGAAACCGGTGTGCATGAACCATGTCAGAAGTAAGCAAACTTAATGTTAGAGTCACATTCAAATGTTTGACAGCCGCAAGAAAGCATTACTCTGTAGCTCTTGATGACCTGAAATTTCTTAGTCATATCCTCCTGGCGTCAGTTTAAAATGGCGACTTCCTTTTTCCGTAAACTTTAATTATAAACTATAATTTAGGAAACAGAAAATTCCACTGAAATAAAGGGTAAATTTGCAGATAATACCCCAGTGACCAATTAAAAAAAAATTCCTAGTGTAAAAAAAAGCCTGGTTATTCCAAAAATAGCATTAAAAATTGAGGGAAATCTATCCTTTTAGGGGATATTGACAATCTTAGTTGGGTCTCGGTTACAGCCTGACCTCCAGTACTGCGCGATTTGCCGATAATGTCCCAGTGACTAATGTTAAGATAATGTGTTATTCCTGGTTAAAAAAAAAGCATGATTATTACAAAAGTCTACCTTTACATCAGGAATGATGTTTGTTTTGTTTTGTTTTTTTTTTTTGTTTTTTTTTTTTTTTTTTTTTTAATTGGTTACTGGAGCATTTTCTGTGCGTTCCAATCTGCAAATCGCGCAGTACTGGAAGCCCAGGTTGTACCCGGGACCCAAATAATATTGTCAATATCACGTAAACGGTGGAGTTTCCTCAATGTTTAATGCTATTTTTGGAATAACCAGGCATTTTCAGACCAGGAACAATGTGTTGCTTTTCACTGGTCACTGAGGCACTATCTACAAATCCTAAGACCAAACTAAGATTGTCAATATCTCGTAAATGGTAGTGTTTCCTCAATGTTCAATGCTATTTTTGGAATAACCAGACTTTTCAATGTGTTTTCTTTATTTGGACAGTGGGGCATTATCTGTGTGTTCCAGTAAATGGGTAAACTTTCGCGCAGTGATAGAGGCCAGTAATGGCGGCCGGGCTGTAACCGGGACCCAAATAAG
Organism: Acanthosepion lycidas; assembly: GCA_963932145.1. Lineage (NCBI taxonomy): Eukaryota > Metazoa > Mollusca > Cephalopoda > Sepiida > Sepiidae > Acanthosepion > Acanthosepion lycidas. The sequence continues at coordinate 12,780,207 of OZ010590.1, forward strand.
ATTGTCAATAATAACGGTAGATTTCCCTCAATTTTTAGTTCTATTTTTGGAATAATCAGGATTTTTTACACCAAGAATAATAATTTTTTTTTTAATTGGTCTGCAAATTTAACAGATAAAGTTGGAAATTTTTCAAATTTTTATCTGAAATCAAGAAAATACGAACTGTAAAATGGCCGCAATATATGTCAAAAAACATGGCGTCAGTTTTACATGTTTGCTCCATTTATTACTTGCTGCTTACATCTGTCCCTTTTGTCTTCAATATCATTCATGTAAATGTCAGATTCATCAAACCCACTTTTCTCGTTGTTTACATTTGTGGTAATCTGTAGGAAAACAGGCTGTCCATTCTAACACTAAGTCGACGATGCTCATTATCATGAACACGTTCAAAATGGAAAGTAGTGATTTCAAAGCAAGTTTTTTTTTAGTTTATCAATCAATATTGGCAGAAAATAAATAAAATTAAGAAAAATAAAGGAATTAAATTTTAAATCATGTTCTGAGAATGACTGAAAAGCAGTACTTAAACTGATTCTTTCCTTTGTCTATATATCTAAACTTTAATTATTCTATTAGAATTGTGCTTGTCCTTCTCTTCGTTAGTTCGCACGACCGTTACGCCCTACCAATACTTCATAGATAATAGACTCTTTCTTTTTGCTCGCGTGGAAAAACAAAACACATATCAGAGATGCTGCTTGGTTTCATTGAGAAAAATGAATGAATGAATGAAAGAAAAAAAAGAGAAGTGTTTAACGGCTGTTTCAGTGAAATGTGAAGAGTTGTCATTTTCAAATCTTTTCATTTGTATCTCCTTACTTCTTAAAATAATGATCAGCATTCATATTTATGATTGTTATTGCAATATTTTGTTAAATAGTTAACGATGTGATAGGAGTATTTCTACTGATATTTTATTTTCATAGAACTCATCATGAGCTGAATTAATTATTAATATTTATTAATTATTAACTAAAGAATTAAGATTCATTAGAAAATTCAAATAGAAAAACTGCGATACTTTCACGGATCTTTCTAATAAACGGTCATTTTGAAAAGTGAAGATTTCGCTGAAATTTTGCAAGTTTTCATCTGAAATCAAGAAAATAAGAACCTTAAACAAAATGGTCACAATAAAGAAAAAGAAGGCAATAATTTTGGCTGACACCAGGAAAATATAGTCTTTACTAGTATTAGAAGGGTTTCATACGTGTGTCTTTATTTTCCAATTATTAGGTGAATATGTAGAATTTCTGGGAGAACAGTTTATTACTAAATAATATAAAACCTTTATGTACACTAGACTCATCCTCCTGGCATCTTTTTTCCCCATATATCTAAACTATGATTATAAACTATATCTTTAGAAATTGAACATTTCAATGATATATGTTGGAAAATTTCCACGCTTTCATGTGAAATCAAAATATAAGAACCTTAAGTAAAAACGGTCACAATATCTGATGAAAAGGAAGGTGTTTGGTTTATTTATTTGGTTTATTTTGTTTTATGGCATATCAACACCTCAATGGGTTATTTAATGCCGACAACATTTTTAGGATAGATTCGTATGAATAGAGTATGTATTCTTTGGTTTAGATTGGTTTGGGTTTGTTTTGGTTTTTTTTTTTTGGTTTTTTGGGTTTTTTTTTTATGGCATATTAACCTCAGTGGGTCATTTAATGCCAACAAAATTTTTGTTGCTGGTAATATTTTTTTTCCTTCATAAATCTATTTTTGGTAATATTTTTTTTCTTCAAAAATCTATTGCTGGCAATTTATTTTTAAAAAAAAAGTATTTCTGGTATTAAAATCTATTTTTACACTTTCATAATATTTTGACTCCAGTTTAGGAGTTAACTATTTTTCCATAGCTGGGGCCCTAACAGGTGCTACCACCCCGGGTTAGGATGGACCTGGGAACACCAGCAATTAACAAGTGGTTCCACGCTCCTCAAAACCTCCTGATCAGAGGGCCTGCTGTTGGACGTATTTTATCGTCTTAACCAGGACGCAGATGTATTTTATCGTTATACCCAGGACGGGAAAAGGAACGTGTCGGTTTTAACTGACACCAGGAGGATACGGACTGATACCAGTTTATTTATGATGTGGATATAGGTTATAATTAATTTAAAATAAGAAATTAACTTTTTGTTTGCTTGAAAGCAATTTCATAGAATAGCTTCAATGAAACACTGTGAAAATTAACCCATTGAAAATTTGAAATAACATAAATTTCAGTCAGTGTAGTTCAGTGGCATAACGGAAAATTCCGTTGATCACACAAACACATATCTATACTCACTGTCATCAAATCGTCACACTTTGCTCTAACCAGTTCAGTACCTAGAAGCTACATGTCAAGAGTAAATTCATATTATATTCACTCTCTCACTTTCTCACGCATGTCACTTTCCAAACTTCTTTTCTCCCAAACGAAGAAAAACCTGGAAGATTTCTGCTTCACTACCACATCTTTGCAGCTAAAGGAAGAAAAGACACATATATGAATAGTGCAGTGATGGATTATGTATTGTCCCAACTATGTCTTACTCAGTTTGTTTTTGTTTTTTTTCTTTTTTTCATGTGAAATCAAAAAAATAAGAACTTTAAGCAAAATGGTTATAATATATGGTGAAAAAGAAAGCGTAATTTTAAATTTACTCCAGGAGGAAATGGGTTATAATTGTAATTAAGTTAAAATAAGAAATTAAATAACTTTTTGTTTGTTTGAACGCAGTTTTATTACAAATTGATCGAAATTCAGTTCTGAGTCAAGCCATCAAATATCAACACTTTCGTCCAAGCAGTCAGTAGTCCGAAGCCACATAATCTAAAAGAGCAATTTCATATTATTTTCAACCTCTCTTCAATAAAGCCACTAAGACGCAAATGGCTACTGAGCGTAAAAGAATATTACAAAAAGAAAAACATTATTAAGAAGAGAGAACAATTCAAAATATGGAATTAAAAAGAAGGAAGATAACGATTGAAGTTGCAATTATATTTGTGAAGATTAAAATTGACTGGAGAAAGTAAGAGGCCTGAATAGAGTTCTACAAGCGAAAAGTGCAAGAGAATAAACTGTTAGCATAGAACTTACGGTTACATCAAGCGAAGTCAACAGTAAAATGATAAAACCTGACGGCCAATCAAGTACTGCGCTTAAATTCGTAAAGTCAGGATACAAAGGAAGAAAGATCATCGGGACAATTGCCATGAAAATATTTATAGAAAAAGCACAGAGGCAACTCTGGCGATAGGAAAGTGAATTAAGCCGAGATGCAAGATTAAGATTAATAGTCTATACACCGGGGTTAAATAAGACTGACGTAGTTTTGTCGGTTGAAGTAGATCTATCACCACACCACATATAAGGTAATTTGAGATTTCGTTGTGTAATTTATATGTTGTTACAAGAAATACATTGAGCTCCTTTCGTGGATCAGTCTTAATATTTTATATTACTATGATCCACTTGGATTATATACCTACGGATTTATTGCCTGTACTTAATGAGGGAGTGTGCATTCCTTAAAAGGGAAAATAGAACCATGTTGGCCTATGACACTTTCTGTGCCCGAGCGATCTAAACGATGGCTTCCCCTACAAAGGGAGACGCTGTTTCAAAACAGACGGGAGATAGTACAAGTTCTTTAAGATTTCCCGAATTCGCAGATCCATAGCCGTAATACACATTATTTAATTCATATTCTATTTCAAACACGGGTATCCACTAAAATAATAATTGAAGTAAAAAAAAAAAATATATATATATATATGCATATTTACACACCCACACATACATATATATTCAAATGGGTAAATATAAATAAATGTACGTGTAAGCTTTCATATATATAAATTTCTATATATATATATATATATATATATATATATATATTGTGTATATTTAGGCAGCAATTTTTCATTGATGCATGTTTCATTAAATGATATAGACAAGTTTTGTCTATTTATTTTAAGTTCCTTTCATATTGTCTGATAAGCTTAATCACATTATCATTGAAAGACGAAAGGAAATCACCATATTGATACATGGTTAAATCCAATCTAAGCTAATAGTGTAATAGTAGAAAAATTATTTACATTCAGGCATGAGTGTCTATACGCTCAGACCCAAGGGTGTGAACAGATTTAGACTCGGTGAAAACAGACAAATCAATAACTGAGAAGTAGTAAAATAAAGAAAACAAGATATACGCATGTAGAGTGAAATAAGAATTTACTCCCGTAGATTAAATAAAAGGCTCAATTCGAATTTCCCTGAAGGTTAACTGTATCGGCAAGCATCTGAAGAAGGCCGGAGAACCCAAAGGCCGAAACATTGTGATAATCACAACAAAGAGAAAGACTTAGTCCGATAATAAATAATGTATATTATAACTCCTCATTCCGGAAATTCAGATAGAAAAAATATTATTGTTGAATTTGCCCCTCGCAGATAGCGTTAGCTTCTTTTTCTTTTCTACCCAGGATTTTTTAGTTCTATGCAAACAAATAAATAAGAGATAGTATCCTATAAGTAGTATTTAATAGTTATCTCCCTTGAAAACTCTCCTTTTTTTTTCAGTTGATCGCAGTCGAGAATTTCACAATGTCAGTTGAAAATTATTGATTTTTTTAAATAATTTTTATTTTATTATTTTGCATTATTTAAATTAGCGCATCTTAGGAAGAGTTTAAACTAAATATTTTGACTACAATGTATGGTCTTGTATCCAGTTGAGCGCGAATACAGACTTCACAATTTTAATATTTACCTGAAAATTACTTCGATTTGTTTAAATTCTTCAATCTATTTTAACGGTACTATAATTCATTACTTTTGACTACATAACAGCGTTTTGAGGGTAGGGGAGAAATGATTCGACCCTTCGCCATTTTGAGGGTAGGTGAAAAATGATTCGTCCCTTCGCCATTTTGAGGGTAGGTCGGAAATGATCCGCCCTTTCGCCATCTTGAGGGTAGGTCGGAAATGATCCGCCCTTTCGCCATCTTGAGGGTAGGTCGGAAATGATCCGCCCTTTCGCCATCTTGAGGGTAGATCAGAAATGATTCGACCCTTCGCCATTTTGAGGGTAGGACAGAAATGATCCGCCATTTCGATCTTTTGCTTTGTCACACTGCTTTCTGCTCATGCGTGCTTATAGTTGGTACTATTGTGGTCACGTGATCAAAGTTTGAATTTGATTATGCCAGTTTTCTTGCTGCTGTCACAGTGTAAACATGGCCGCTCCACTAGCAGTGTGCACCAAGGAGGAACAAAGAGCAGTGATTCTTACACTTGTAGAGTGACCTGGCATAACCTTCTTGTAGGACCAACGGCCATCTAACACAATGAGATAGACTGGTTTCTATAGCTATTTATACAATCACTACAGTAAGGACATAGCATTGGTGTGCGGGTGGAGAAGCTGAAGTCAACGGCCAGGGCGGAGAGTTCCCCCTTGACGAAATCAACAGCGACGTGTCCATAACCGAGGTGATCCTTCCAGGTGGAGGATATAGGCTGTGACTTGACCTGGAGAGTGATAGGCTTCACTAGGTCTACTTGCCCAAGATTCGTTAAACACGAATAAATACATCTCCGGCTTTCAACTCAAATATATTGGTCGGATGCTCTGCTGCGCAGTGACCCTACAATCACACCCGGTCATGGGACAAAATTATTATTATTATATTTCCTTTGATTTCTGGTGTATGCTCATTTCTTTCCGGTTCCCAACCAGAGACCTAAGTCAGAAATGTCATCACGACATTTGCCACTGAGCAGTTTTGAGAAAAAATACTGCACACTTTACATAGATAAAGCCCTTCGTAAAGTGTGGGCTGTACTTATAAGTACAATTTTTTATATTTCTTTAAGGCATGGGCTACCAGGGAGTCCTTCAATGAGACTATTAGAATCTTTTTTAATCAATCCGAGGGCACCAATTACAACTAAAATTGTTAATGTTCTCATACGCCATATTTTTGAGACTTCGATTTCATGGTCTTCAAAAACACATTGCACTCTGCGGGGACTGCCATGTCAATAAGGAGGCATATCTTGTCTTTGCGGTCTCTAATCACGACGTCAGGCTGATTAGCTTTGATTGTTCTGTCTGTGTGTATTGTAAAGTCCCATAAAATTGTTACAGGTCCTATTCTCTGTAACCGACCCTCGGTCGGGTTCATACCAATTTCTTGCCGTTTCCTTTCCATAATTGTTGCAAATTTTCCAGTGTCGATATTAGCTCACTCTGTGATGCCGTGTTATATATTCAGTGGGTGCCAATACCACGCAACCTGATGCTGGACGGTCAATTGTTTCTGGATATTTATCACAAAATCGGCGTTTATTATTATTGTTATTATTATTTCCTTTTAATTTTGGTGTGTACATATTTCTTTCCGGGTCCCGCCCAGAGACCTAAGGTTAGAAATGGCATCATGACATTTTCCACTGACCAATTAAAAAATAAAACAAAAAAACAACACATATTTTAAATAGATAAAGCCTTTCGTAAGATGTAGGCTCTACTCATAAGAACAATCTTTTGTTTTTCTTTAAGACATGGGCTTCCAGGAATCCCTTCAATTACTCTACTGGAATCTTTTCCAACCAATCCGAGGGCTCCAACTACAACAGGGATTGTTGATGTTCTCATGTGACTCATTTTTGAGATTTCGATTTCAAGGTCCGTGTATTTTGAGTGATTGAATACTTTCTTATTTAGTTTGTAACCATAGCTAGTGTTTATTATTATTATTATTATTATTCCTTGCTGTTGGGCGCTAGCCTTCTTCTGAGAAGAGAAATTATGGTCTGATCTCGATTTCAAATGTTACCTATCACAATAAAGCTGGATTTTGGCAGCGGGGGCTGAAAATTAGGATAACTTGATTTGAGAACTTTTGATACATAGCACTGAGCTCACAGGCCAATTTAATGTCAAAACTGCTATTTCCGGTCGCACTGCAAATAGAGACATCTTTTTAACCGATACTGTATAAACCGGAAACGACTCAATTGTAAGCCTCTATGTAAACATTTTATTGCGAAAGTGTACTAGAACCGCGGAATAAGCTGTTAGCAATACGGGTAATGAGTCTTTTGAGTTAGAACTTCTCTATTCACTTCGTACTAATCCCCTCGGTAAAGAAAGAATAAGAAATCCAAATGAAAATGATTGCTGAATAAAAATGAATTGTGTATATTTTTGCGATTTTTAAAGGCAGAATAGAAATCTTTCTTAGTTACTTGAATTTTGATAGAACAAACATTCCGAGGCCAACTGAAAATAAAATTGTAAGCACCTTTCTTAAAAGCAATTAATATAAAGAACATAAGATATGTAGAGATGATGGTGTTGAAAGCAGACACAGAAAAGAAAAGCCCAACAAAATGTAGTGAAAGAAATCGGGGGAAAAAAGGACTAAACATCAATTTTAAGAAGACAGAATGCATGGTTCTAGCAAAAGATATAACCCAACATGCAAATTACTAATTGGAGATACCAAAATCAAATACGCATAATTTAAATATCTGGGAAGTGTTTTAGCAAAGGACGAACATTTCGAACAGAAATACGAAGGCACATTAGGATAATGAAAGATGCCTTCCACAAGCTAAGCAAAGTATTAATAAACAGGAAAACCTTTCGTTAAAAACAAAGAGAATATTACTGAACTTTTACGTAATATCTGTTCTCCTATAGAGTAGTGAATACTGTGCAATCTCATAACAATTGAAAAAAAAAGTCGATAAAACAGAAATTTGGTTCTACCGAAAGATGCTGAGAATACCATGGACCGAACATGTGAGTAATGACAAAGTTTTAGAGAAAATAGAAACAAAAAGGATAATTATATTTGACATCGGGAAGAGTCAGTTGAAATTTCTAGAGCACGTAATGAGAGGAGGATGGCTTGGAAGATTTGACACTCACAGGGCATATTGAAGACAAGAGGGACAGAGGAAAGCAGCGAGTAACCTATCTAACGAGCTTGTGTAAATTTCTAGGGCACATAATGAGGAAAGTGGGCTTGAAGAATTTAACACTCACAGGACATATTGAAGGCAAGAGAAACAGAGGAAAGCAGAGTGTAACCTAGCTAAAGAGCTTGTGTAAATGGATGGCAGAATAGGGACTGGGAAGAATAGTTAGCACTATGAAAGATTCAAAGTTGTTATGAACCATGATTGCTTACATCCTGAAGTGACACTGCACATGGAAAAAAAATACAAAGGTTAGTGAATCCATATTATTGCATTAATTTTATATACAAAACACTAGCAAGACTGAGTACATCTATGGTTTTAATATATTTTTCTGTCAAGCAAAAGAAGACTGATATGCGTTAACTTTTGGGATTTTAATGTTTAGTCATTCATAATATTCATTAACTTCCATTGCTAAGAAATTTGGTTTAACTATGCCATTTGAAACATTCTTTCTTACCAAAATCTATCCTACACATTTATAAATCTACATAATTCATCCATGCAATCAATATTTCTGTCACGTCCTGTCTGGTGCTTCTCTGTCTATAGAGATTCTGGATAAAATACAACGAAGAAACTGCAAGATTATCGGTCCTGACATGGCCTCTCGGCTTCAGTCAATCTCCTATCATTGTAAGGTAGCTTCATTGTGTTTTGTGTAGAAATATAGTCATGACAATTGTTCTGATGAACTTTGTTACCTCGACGAATTTAAGTACATTACTAGACTGGTAGCTAGATCTCATCATATTATTTTTGTTATATACCGTACCTATGAACACTAATGGGTGTGTCCCCACCCTCATGAATACGTTGGACACTCTGTAAGTGGGAGGATATGCTGTCTAAGTTGTTAACCACTAACAGTGGTTTACCTACTTCACGCCGCTGGCGGGTATTGTATTTTGTTGACGTTATAAAGATTACCATTTCATTTCCAATCTCCTTTTTGGTTATTCCTCATTCAGTAATCTTTTCTAGGTTACAACAATTTTTCAGTTGAAATAGTTAGGATTTCTACAAGTATCATATATAGAAATTGATTTCTGAATAACCGAAAAAATACAAGACATTGCAAACCTAAGCTGAAAAAAAAAAACTACGGTGGGCCAAACATCTTGGATAATTTTGAAGATTGCAGTTTTGACATACACGGCCAAAAAATCTCTTTAATTCAAAAAAGATTTAAAGATCTTAAAATCTCTGGGATGAGGTGTTAGCATTATTTACATGCAGACTGTTGTCTTCATCTTTGTTGTTGTTATCACAATGTTTCAATTGTTTGCCCTCTGGCCTTCATCAGATGCTTGTCGGTCGATGTAACATTTAGGAAATTTCAAACTGAAGCATTTATTTAATCGATGGGGTCAGAGTGTTCTTATTCTGATGACAATGTCTAGGTATACCTCATGTTGTTCTTATTTAGTACTGCTAACTATTTGCTCGCCTTGTTTCCACTGAGCCTAAGTACGCACTGCCCATTCCAGAGATTGAACTCATAACTACTACGCCAACAAATTCAAGAAGTAATGCTATAATCCACTGAATTTAGATTAAATAAAGTGTTCAGTTCAAAATTACATGTAGGTCATTCAGATCAACAAGCATCCGAGGATGACCGGAGGGGCACAGTGGCTAAAATGTTCGGATGATTACATGACGATGGGCGTCCGAGGGTAAATAATATAAATAAGATAACTCCTCATGACAGAAATCACATAGCATTAGAAAAAGCCAGTTAGATAGATGAAGATGGATAGGTTGAGATATATATATATGAAGAAAAATATACAGAAAAAAAAAAAAATCTTGATATGCAATTATGCTGTATTAATGTTAATGCAACATAATTGCATATTAAGATTTTTGTTTGTATTTTCTGTATATTTTTCTTCATACTGTCGGATCTATATCCATATATTTGCTTATATATATATATATATATATATATATATATATCATTTATTAAATGAAGATAAAAGCACCTTGAACAGAAAACGTCGTGATTTGTGCCACAAACTAACCTGTCTGCAACCTAATATTTGTGATCTGCGTGCCCGCAAAACCCATTTTCTTCTACTCTTCCGTCCTGTCCTTTGTAGCTCTTAACAAATTTTGTATTTTTGCTATCTCTCCTAAATCATGATCTGCGATCGAGCTTGTTAGGTAGGATATATTTTCTCCCGTCCCACTTGCCTTCAATATGCCGTGTGTGTGTTCGATTTTCCAAGCCTTCTTACCTCATTATATGCCCTAGAAATGTCTCCAATCTCTTTCTGATTCTACATATAAGAATAAGTGTCCTTTTTGTTTTCATTTTCTCTAAAACTTCATCGTTGCTCAAATGTTCAGTCTATAGTACTCTCAGCAATTTTTCTGTACAGCCACTTTTCTTTTGCTTCAAGATTCTTCTTCATATGTGAGATAAGTGCCCAGCATTTCCTGCTATATATGAAGACTGACATTACGTAATAGTTCAGTACTCATTTCTTTCCTTCTTATGAAATTTTCCTGTTTCTTAATACTTTGATTAGCTTTTGGAAGGCCTCTTTCGCTATCCAAATGCGTCTTCGAATTTCGGTGGCTCACTTTCCGTCCCCTGTTAAAACACTTCCCAGATATTCAAATTATTATATTTGTTTGATTTTGGTATCTAATTAAAAAATAATCCAAACTTTAAAGGTAGTCGTTTAAGTTTATAGTTTACTAAGTATTTTCTCGTGTAAGCTGTAATCATCATCATCAGTTCCATGACCGGTTTAGCGCAGCTAGACACCTGAACAGTTCCTTCTAGATATCTGGATTGAAAGCCGGAGAGATGTATTCATTTATGCATAGTGTTTCTTGGGCAAGTAGATCTGGTAGAGCCTAACTCTCTCCAGATTAAACCAGAGCCAATCTCCCCAACTGGAAATCTCGCCATGCTCACAGACTCGTGGCCGTTGATTCCATCGAAGGAATCCTCTGACTTGGTTGTTGACTTCAGTCGAGGAATCTCTCCGCCCATCGATGTAGTGCCATCACTGTACTGGATGTGTATTTAGCTATGGTGCCCCGTCTACCCCACCCTCATTGGGCTAAATGGCCGTTGACGCTAGAAGAAGGTTCATCCGACTTTTGACAGGTCTTTTTTTAATCATATCCATCCTCTTCACCAGAAAGAATTGGGGTGGGCGGTTTAGACGTCGATAAGCCGACCATGCAGCGCAGGTAGTACTGGGTTGCCTAATACCAGTAGCACTCGTAGAAATGTAGGAAAGGACTCTAATTTCTAAAAGGAATCGACCGTTGTCGGAATCATCGATTAAATGCGAACTATCTTTTTTCTTAACTGCATAGTATGTGCTTCGCTAGGTCTATAAACTGTTTTGAATTCAGAGTTTTTCTCCTTCTAGACCAGTTGCCCCTCAAGGCTATAGAACCCTGTCTGTCCTACTATTTACTCATAACTGGGGGGGGGGTAAGAGAGTTGTCTTCATACCTTTCCCAAATAAGTGAATGCAATGAACCCGACTGGAACTCGAACTCGGCAAGCCATTACTCTAACCGTGCCTCTTTTATTTTATAGAAATGATTGATTTATGGAAATGATTATAGAAGCAAAAGCTGAAAGTTGTCTATTTGTAGGGACAAACACAGTTCAGATCTGAATTAAACTAATTACAAAATCATACCTGAATATAAAATTCCTGACTACATTCGGGAGGCAATAAAAAAATTTACGATTGATGTGCGTCTCCTATATTTTGATCTTATTCCTTCTACATTCATCATTTTGCAACTATGCCATCCGTTTCAGTCCAATCCTTACAGCAACGGACCGAAGCTTGAGAGGTCTCAAGTTCCATTTTAAGAGCAGGATGTCTGTTAAGGTAAATTCTCACCGGATAACAAACAGGACTAATTTAACAAACATTATCCTTTTCTCGTGTATCTAGTTTTGTGCTTTATGCAATACCCAAGTGGTAACTAGCAGGGCAGTGTTTTTAGTTAACGCGTGGGAGTCATCGCATCTGGTAGACAGCTGGGCCTTGTGGCGAATTTCAACACCTTCGGCATTCTTTCATACCAAATCAGTCGATAAATCAACGATACCCTAGTGGTATAAAATATAATCTGACTGCTCATATTACAACTTCGGCTACCACTACCACCACTGCTACTACTACTACCTCTTACTGTTTCCCTTACCACTACTAATATTGCTACTCTGGCTGCTGCTGTTACGATTATTGCAGCAGCTGCTACCGCAGCAACTGATAACAGTATAAATACTCTAACAGGTGCCGAGGTACGGGGACTGCGTTCGACCCTTAGAGACAAGTCAGGACAATCAGGTTAGCGTCGTGCTTGTTGCTAATAGCAACTTCTTATTTCCATCTCCTCGTCTTTTCCGTTTATTTACTGTTTCTGTAATATTTATTTGCTTAGCCGGTTGCTTTTTTCTGCTTTCTGCCGGTCGATTCATATATTCGGGAAAATATATTATTAAATAACCCTCTGAATTCGATGCGGCCATCTTTCAGTGTCTTTGTTTAAGAATTTTGCATTTCTCGTTTTTTATTTTTGTTTTTTTACTAAACATTTGTGTTTTATTTTTGTTTGTACGTTATTTTTCTTTCCTATCTTTTTTTTTATAGATTTGCTTTTTTTCTTTGTTTAGTTTTTTTTTTATTTTCCATAAACGAATTCCCTTTCCTTATTTTCTTTCTATCTTCTTACATCCCATCAATCCTTCTTTCTTTCTTTCTTTCTTTCTTATAGTTACATCCTATCTTTACTTTTCTTTCTGTTCTCTCTCTCTTTCCATTTTTCTGATAACTTCTCTTTCTTTTTGTTTCTGTTTTATTATTTTTCTTTTGTTTCTTTTTTCAACTTTTCCTTTTTCTTTTCCATAAAATAATATCACTTTATTTTCTTTTATTGCTTCATCTTTTTATTTTTATTGCATCACCCCAAGTCTCTCTCTCTTTCTCTCTCTCTCTCTCTTTCTCTCTCTCTCTTTCTCTCTCTCTCTCTCTTTCTCTCTTTCTCTCTCTCTCTCTTTCTCTCTCTCTCTTTCTCTCTCTCTCTCTTTCTCTCTCTCTCTCTTTCTCTCTCTCTCTTTCTCTCTCTCTCTTTCTCTCTCTCTCTTTCTCTCTCTCTCTTTCTCTCTCTCTCTCTCTCTCTCTCTCTCTCTCTCTCTCTCTCGTATTACTTCTCTTTATTTTCGTCTGCATGTTACTATTTTTCGTTCCTTGTTTTATTTTTTCTTACTTTATTTTCCATAAACTTCCTTATTCTCCCTGTCTCATTTATATCTTTATTGTTTTATCATATCACTCTTTCATTTTTCTTTCTTCCTCTCTCTTTTCACATTTTTTTTATATCTTTTTAAATGAGTTTCCTCTTTTCCATATAAGTTTGTATGCATCCACTTTCATCTACTTTCTTTTCCGTCAACGTATCAGCTCGCTTCTTTGTTTGACGACTGATTTCAAACTTCTCCTCCTCCTCCTCCCTCAACTTTTCTCTTTTACTCTCTCGCTCTTTCTCCCTTTCTTTCTATATCTATCTATCTATCTATTTATTTAACCATCTGCCTAAGGCATCTGCTCTGTCCATCCAACTACACGTCCGCTGCCTACCTTTCTTTCTTTCTTTCTTTCTCATTTATCTAAGTATAGTTTATCTACTTTTTGCCGTCCTCATTGCATATGCGTTTGTTTTTTTCTTGGCTATCTGTGTGGCCTTTTGCGTGCCTCTGTAACTGCCCGTAAGTCAGCATTTTTCTTTCTTTTCTTTTCTTTTTTCTTTTCTTTTTTTCTTTTTTTTTCTTTTCTTTTTCTTTTTTTTTCTTTTCTTTCTTTCTTTCTTCTTTCTCTTTTTTTCTTTCTCTTTTTTTCTTTCTTTCTTTCTTCTTTCTCTTTTTTCTTTCTCTTTTTTTCTTTCTCTTTTTCTTTCTCTTTTTCTTTCTTCTTTCTCTTTCTCTTTTTCTTTCTTTTTCTTTCTTCTTTTTCTTTCTTCTTTTTCTTTCTTTTTCTTTCTTCTTTTTCTTTCTTCTTTTTCTTTCTTCTTTTTCTTTCTTCTTTTTCTTTCTTCTTTTCTTTCTTCTTTTTCTTTCTTCTTTTTCTTTCTTTTTCTTTTTTCTTTCTTTTTTCTTTCTTTCTTTCTTTCTTTCTTTTTTTTTTCTTTCTTTTTTCTTTCTTTTTTCTTTCTTTTTTTTCTTTTCTTTCTCTTTTTTCTTTTCTTTCTCTTTTTTCTTTTCTTTCTCTTTTTTCTTTTCTTTCTCTTTTTTCTTTTCTTTCTCTTTTTTCTTTTCTTTCTCTTTTTTCTTTTCTTTCTCTTTTTTCTTTTCTTTCTCTTTTTTCTTTTCTTTCTCTTTTTTCTTTTCTTTCTCTTTTTTCTTTAATGCAACCGACTTTCTGTCTAGTGTACATTCCCGGCTCTTCTTTTGTCCGTCTGTCTCTAGGTTCGCGCCTGCTTCTTTGTCACTATACACGTAACCGCCCTTTTGGATTACCTGCCTAATTACTTCTCTCTATATATCTGTTTGATTTTAGTAACCATCTGTTGGTTCGTCCATATGTCTATCCATCCAGCTATCTGCTTGTATACGTATTTGGTCATATACACGTTTGCCTTTTAGAGTCCAATCACTATCTGAAATAAATACGATAGCGATCCGAGTTTCCCAAAGGATCAAACTGCAAATTCTGATTTAGTCTTCAAATAAGCCCTCTATATAATCTTACTCGTTTTCAGTACGCTCGCATATTTATAAAATCTCTCTTTCTTTCAAAAGGATGGATTTAAAAATAATTCCATAAATTCTTTAGAAACGTATGTATTGTGTTGGTGCATAATTATCAGGCGTTTTAAAAAAATATTTATTATAAAATAACAGTTCATCAATAATATTTTTAAATGATTATTCCTCAGCGTATGATTATCGACGCGAATTTTTGTAGCCTGAAAAAATAATGTTTTTATTAAAAAACGGAAACAAAACAGCAATTTTTAATAACGAATAACTCGCCTACAAAAACGCCTGATAATTATGCACCAACCCAATTGCATGTGTAAACATTTAGATATACAGTGTAACCCAGATATAAGAGGGATTTTCTCTGGTCCCAAATTAGAGCCTGTGTTAATGTATATAAATTAGACCATAGCCGGATATAAGAGACTTCTTCTCCGGTTCCGACAACTCTCTTATATCCGGGTTACCCTGTAAATAAAAAAATATCTGCATGAAGAAAATATAAATAAAGACAAAAAGAAAAATTTTCTTTACCAACGCGTTTCGTCTTCTGATGGGCTTTATCAAAAAAAAAAATGTAAGGATTTTATTTTGCAATATGTATTTATAATTTCAAATAGCGTTAGGTTTCCAAAATTTTTTTGAGCGTTCTTAAATTTAAAATTTTGAAAACCTAACGATATTTTTACTTCTGTTCATGCATACATGACGCAAAATAAAATTCTTACAATACATTTACCTTGATAAAGTCCATCAGAGGACGAATAGCGTTTTTTACTATATGAAGATCGTTTATAAAAATTGTATACGGTAGAGTAATGGCTCGGATTGAGGAATTCCAGTCGAATTCATTACCTTCACTTACGTGCTAATACCCTTGGGAAAGGTATTAATCCTCTTCTTCTCCCCCTTCCCCCAGCTATGGGTAAATAGCAGGACAGGCCTTGGACGGCAACAGGTCTACTGCAGAAAGAAATGGTAACCTACTGCGGGGAAAAAAATCTGCCTTTTCAGTCATGTATCGAAAGATACATGATCACCTAAGCGTGTATCACGCATGGTACATAACTGACTGAATTATTATACAAAATCGCTAAAAATGATTATAACTTCTCTATCAATGTCTTTCGTCGTGATGTGCAATGCGTCTCTTCTTCTGTTGGTCTATTAAAGACGTTGACCTCCTGTTTGTCTACGAGTCTGTCCATTGCACTGAATGAAGGGTTTTGATTTGTTTCGCAGTCCGTCAATTTGTGCTTGTTGCTGAATACGGCTGCTTTTTTGTTTACTCTCTTTTCCCCTCACCCTCCCTCTCTTTATCTCCTTACTCCACTTCTCTCGCTTTCTTCCTCTCTCTCTTACCTCCCTCTCTTTCACTCCTTCACTCTTCCTCCTTTTTATTTCATCCTCTCTTTCTATCCTTCCACTCACCCTCTCTCTCTCTCTATCCTTCCTCATACCTTCTCTCTTTCTCACCTTCAACGCATACGCTCTCTTTTCTATCGCGTTTCTCTCTCTCTCTCTCTCACTTTTCCCTATTCTTTCACTCTTCCTCTGATGCTCTTTCACTCCTTTTGCCTTTTCGTCCTCCTACTCTCATCCGAAGTCCGTCAATTTGTGCTTGTTGCTCAATACAGCTGCATTTTTTTTACTCTCTTTTCCCCTCACCCTACCTCTCTTTATCTCCTTAATCCCCTTCCTTCTCTTTCTTTCCTCTATCTCACCTTCATCATTTTCACTCATTCTTCTTCCTCCTTTTTATTTCCTCTCCCCTTATTCTCTCTCTATCCTTCCTCTCACCCTCTCTCTCTATCCTTCCTCTCACCCTCTCTCTCCATCCTTCCTCTCACCCTCTCTCTCTATCCTTCCTCTCACCCTCTCTCTCTATCCTTCCTCTCACCCTCTGTCTCCATCCTTCCTCTCACCCTCTGTCTCCATCCTTCCTCTCACCCTCTCTCTCTATCCTTCCTCTCACCCTCTCTCTCTATCCTTCCTCTCACCCTCTCTCTCTATCCTTCCTCTCACCCTCTCTCTATCCTTCCTCTCACCCTCTCTCTCTATCCTTCCTCTCACCCTCTCTCTCTATCCTTCCTCTCACCCTCTCTCTCTATCCTTCCTCTCACCCTCTCTCTTTGTCACCTTCATCTCATTCACTTTCTTTTCTCTCTCTCTCTCTCTCACACACACACTTTTCCTTATTCCTTCACTCTTCGTCTCATCCTCTTTTCGCCCTCCTACCCTCATCCACTTTTCTCTCTCACCTCTACTCTCCTTCCGCTCCTATCTCTTTCACTTTCATTTCCCTCTCTCACTTTCTTCATTACTTTTTCTTAATATAGCTCCCTTTCGGACCATTTTCTTATTCTTTGTTTGCTAACCTCTGCTTGTCCATCTGTCTTTTTCTATGCAGCACTCAATCCACTGGTGTTTGTCCGCTTCTTCCTCCATCTGTCGATCGTATGTGTCGTCTGTTTGTTTGTTTTGCTTTTTGCTTCCATTTTCTTTCTTTGCTTTGTTTCGACCATTCATTTCATTTTTAGTATCTAGATTTTTTTTTGATTTTTTTTTCATCTCGAAAAAAAAAAAATTCCACTAAATCCTTTCAATGATTTTGTTTACTAAATCCTTCCATTTGCTAGGAAAAAAATCCCAAAAGCCCTCGTTTTTTATCAGAAGCTTTCGGATTAAAAGTTCCACACGCGTTATCAGCTAACCAACCTCACCCCTGCTGCCATAAAAAAAACTATCTGACATATCCCCTACACACTCGTACACACACACCCATATATATATATATATATATATATATATATATATATACATATACACACGCTTTTTTTAACTATACTTTTAGTATCATCTCAACAGACCTTTCTGGGATATTGCTCACTCATCAACAAATCACTTACTCCCCAAACTGCGCCTGCCCTTACCCAAGGGTTCTTTTTTTTTTTTTTTTTTTTTTTTTTTTTCCTTACACACGCACGGGTCTGTAAAAGAGGTGGGAGAAAGAAAAACTAGGGTAAAAGAAGCGTGACAGGAGAGACAACTAAACACTTGTCGCTGTCCCCTTATATATCACAATCGATAAAAAAAAATAGTATAATGTCAGGGTGGGAGTGTTGAAGCATAGAGAGAAAACTAAAGGGAGACAACCCATACAATCGGATACACACACACACACACACACACATATATATATATATATACTCGCGCGCAATTTATTCGTACCCACCCTTATGCATGTAGGGTAAGGAACAGGTGCAAAAACTGATGCCTTTGTCCCAACAAAAAAAGAAAAGGCTATGGATTTCCCCCCTGTTGTCCATACCGGTGTTTCTTTCTTTCTCTTCATTAGGCTCCTTTTTTTTATTCCTTTCTGTTCATTTTTATTGTTTCACTTCTCTCTTTGTCTCACCGTTTCATAGTCTTTCCTCCTACTTTTCTTTGTTTCTCCTTTAATTTCTCTTTCTCTTTCTTTCTCATCTTGCTCATTATTGTTTCTTTTTCTCTTTCTTTCGCATCTTGTTCGTTATTGTCTCTCATTCTCTTTCTTTCTTATTTTGCCTATTATTGTCTCACCTTTTCTTTCTCATCTTGCTCATTATTGTCTTTCTCTTTCTTTCTCATCTTGTTCATTATTATGTCTTTCTTTCTCTTTCTTTCTTGCTCATTATTGTCTCTCTTTCCATTTCTCATTTTTCTCATTATTGTCTCCCTTTTTCTTTCTCAATTTACTCTTTATTGTCTCTCTTTCTTTCTTAGCTTGCTCATTATTGTCTCTCTTTCTTTCTTAGCTTGCTCATTATTGTCTTTCTTTCTTAGCTTGCTCATTATTGTCTTTCTTTCTTAGCTTGCTCATTATTGTCTTTCTTTCTTAGCTTGCTCATTATTGTCTTTCTTTCTTAGCTTGCTCATTATTGTCTTTCTTTCTTAGCTTGCTCATTATTGTCTTTCTTTCTTAGCTTGCTCATTATTGTCTTTCTTTCTTAGCTTGCTCATTATTGTCTTTCTTTCTCTTTCTTCCTCAGCTTGCTCATTATTCTCTCCCTTTTTCTTTCTCAATTTGCTCGTTATTGTCTCTCTTATCTTCATCATCATTTTCTCTCTTTCTCTTCTCTTCTTTTCTTATCTTGCACATTGTCGCTCTTTCTTTCTCATCTTTCTTATTATTGTCCCTTTTTTTTCTTTCTCAGCTTGCTCGTTATTGTCTCTTTTTTTCTTTCTAAATATGCTCGTTATTTTCTCTTTCTAATCTTGTTCATTATTGTCTCTCTCTCTCTCTCTCTTTCTTTCTCGTCTTGCTCATTATTTTCTCTCTTTCTCGCTGCTTCTGTGCTGCATTCCTTTTTCTTCCTGACTTTTTCTTTATTTGATGTGAACGCAAAGACACGCTCTCAGTCACACGTAAACAAACATCTACGCACACGCATACACAAGAGATGCTCACACCTGCCGCAAGTGTCCGCTTTAGTTTTCAAGATTTATATGTTTCTTGTCTTGCTTTATTTTCTACACCTCAATCTAATCACTTTTGGTATGGGACACACGCACGCACGCTCCCTTTCTTTCTGTCTTTCTTTTTTCTTTCTTTCTTTTTTTTTTCTGCCTTAGTACAAAATACTTGTGTATATGCTTTATACACGTGTACTTTTACATACGTACTGACTCAAACAAAAACGCGCACGTGCGATTAAGAATAGTTACAAGCATACATACGAATGCACTCACGCGTAAAGTCAGATATCAACGTGTGTTTGAATAATAATAATAATCAAAAGAAGAATATTAATTACAATAGAGTGAGTTATATATACCTCCTGGATATCACAGATTTTATAGCAGCTGGTTTAAACGTAAGATCGGCCTTCCCTCCTTGAAAATCAGCATTTGAAATCCTGCCTTTCACTTCGACACTAACATCGGCCACTGGCACCAGGAAGGAATAAAGGAACCTTATCTATTCCCCCATAAAGTTAAGCCTAGCACAACACCACATCGATGTAGCACCTCATGAAGATTAAACTCCCTCCACTAACAAATTAGCCTGCAAGACTAGCATGCTTATCATTTCGCAGTCGCCATATTTTTCTTTTTAAGAACATCTGGTCCCTTTATGACGTCGGTGATCATGACTCTCCACAGAATCCTTTTCTTTATTGTCTATGAAATGCCATGCCTTCTTGGGGAAGATAGTGGAGTAGATTTCCGTTGCCTTCTCCAGGGTTGTGGAATTCAAAGTTTTCACATACACTTAGAGTGGTTGCCATTGAAGGCTAGAGAGTTCAATCTACCCTATTCTTTAACCCATAATTATGAAGTAGGTAGAAGAGTTAGACTCATTCTTTTTCCAACGGCATTTGTGTGCAACAGATTAAGCCGGAATTTGAATTCAGCGCGCCAATTACACTTTCTGCGTTGATATCTGTTACCATCATCACCGAACGGACCCTGAATTTTTGCCTATCGCGATGACTGGGTGTACTCTTAGGGAGATCTTTAAGCGCTTATTGAAAATTTAAGTTCAATCCAGACATCAAGTGGAACTCGCACATCTATCGCTAAGGATGTTGGAAAGATGGTCGGTTCCCTGTAGCGCTCCAGTAAGTGTAGTCACCTATACCCTTGTTCAAATTAATTGAAACAAACGTTTTAGTTTCATTTCATTCACCATATGGTCAGTTTTAGACCCACTGGGGGGGTGTAATCGACTTGTACTTTTTCCTCAGATTAGGTCATTTGCAGTGGCGTGCAGTAATATGAATCCATTTTCGGGGTGTATGATGAAATTTGTGTGACCTTGAAAAATATCGCGTCATCCTTGATTGCATCAGATTTTCATCACGCCTAAAAACTATTGTCTCAACTCGATTAGTTGTCCTATGGTCATTGTATGCGATGGACGTTACTCCAAGGAAGCGTACAAAAAATTGTAAAGCTGCACGAACACAATGGCAAGCGTTACCAGTGAGCAAATCAAAGTACTATCGACTGCTTCGGAAATTCTCTTGATTTAAATCCAATCGAAAATCTGTGGTCAATCTGCAAGGAAAGACTTCGTGAAATGGACATACGAAGTACTAATATGTGCACTGGGTCATGTTTCATTGGAAAAATACGAAAAATAAATAATAATGGCATTATTCGTTTTGTTCCAATTAATTTGCACAAGGTTTAGTACGAAGCGTGTTCGAGTTGCTGCAGCTGTAACAGGAAATCCTGTTCGAGGCTTAGAGGCGCGCATATGATCTGATGAAAGGGACATCACACCTATTCAAATGTATCAACATCAGCCGCATACTATATAAGCGGCTAAATTGCTTGCTAGGGACGAGTTGTAATTCTGTAGACAACGCCTGTGGTGTCTAGTAGAGAGCGGTACAGATTGCATAAGCAGAATACCCTATACTAAACACAAGCTATTTCGGCCCTTAAGATAGACGCCGGTTTCACTCTGAAGCTGATTCTCCTGTTTGACGGTGCTGGATCGGTGGTCGAATGGATGGAAATGGCGGAACTTGTCTGCAGACTGTACGACGTGAAGCGACTGGAATATGTCATTCCCTTGAGACTGACGTTGGCGGGTGAGTTTGCAGTCTACCAGCAATTGAGAGACGAGTAGTTGGATGCAGAGAAAATAAAGACTGCTTTATATACGACCTTCGCGACGGACGAGTTCGAAGTATATGTGCAATTCATAGCGCACCGGATCCAACCTGACGAATCCGCCGACGTTTATCTGGCAGATCTACATAAGCTCGCAGTTTTTAGTGCGGTGAGCTACCGTACACTCGGGCGCGCATCTATGGATGGACTACCAGCCCAGGTCAAATAACTGCTTCGTGCGTCGTCGAGAATGTCAATGCTGTCCATTGACCAGACTCTGGCGCTTGCCTGAGCTATCCTAAAGGACGACGTGTTGGAACCGACAACGGCAGTGGCAACAGCATCCTGACTCCTATCCTCTACTTTTCCAATCAAGAAATGGAGTTGCTGCCTCCATATATGGGATGGATCTGTCCAATGTTCAATTTCCAGTTTCAATAGAGTCCAAAAGTGTCTCCGCTTCCTTGTGGTTGATGAATTATTTTCCACTTTACAACCCCTTTCCCACAGACGAAATGTCGAAAGCCTCTCGCTACTCGATGGAAAGTCTTCAGATAAACTGCATTCCTCAGTTCCACCAGTTCTAATCTTCATGGCTAAGACTCACCATGCCACGCACATTGTAGCGAACTGTCCCCACTGTCTTCGTATATCACTGGTTAAATGTAATTTCCACTCGAGCAGCTTCTTTCCGCGAACCGTTGCTTTGTGAAACAAACTCTTAAGAAGATGCCTCTCCCATTACTACAATCTTAACCTATTCAAGTCTAGGGTTGACTGTTATCTTCCCCCACATATGCCCATTAAATATAGGGCACCTCTAGGCGGTGCAATGGTTAGCAAGCTTGTCTCGCTAGAACAATTACAACTGAGTAGTCAGTTCGATCCTCACTGGGTGCTACCTACTTTCGGCCTTGTGCCACATCTAAGTTACGCTTAGAAAATCACTATGGGGCACCTCGAGGTGGTGTAATGGTTAGCAAGCTTGTTTTGCTAGATCAGTGAGTTCGATACTCGCTGGGTGCCCCATACTTTCGGCCTTGTGCCACATCTAAGCCTGGCTTAGAAAATCGCTATAAAGGCACCTCGAGGTGGTGTAATGGTTAGCAATCTTGTCTCGCTAGAACAATAACGGCTGAGTAGCGAGTTCGATTCTCACTGGGTGCCCTCTAATTTCGGCCTTGTGCCACATCTAAGCTATGCTTGGAAAATCACTATGCCCATTAAATATACCTCTTACTCTGTAACCCTCTACTTCAAGTGGCTCTTGGGCCTTGTACAAAGAGAATATTGTTGTAAAAAGAATGAAAAATGAAAAAAAAACAAAAAAACAACCCAGCTTGTCATTATGTCTATATTTCTGAGATGAGGTATTATGTACACTATTTACATTATTCGGACTATTAGTGATCATGTCATGATCAGTTTTCCTCATCACAGAAATATAGACGGAAGGATCAATACGGACCCGATACACCGAAAATATGGAGGCAAATTGAAAAAAACTAGCACGAATAACGAACCATCTACAAAGATGAGGACAATAGTCCGAATAATGTAAATAGTGTTGTCTTGTCATGCATGATATAATATATGCGAATATTTCCTTATATACATAGAAATATAGATAACTATACTCGTTTCGAAAAACTCTCCAATGTTTGATTTGCCAATTAATCAAATCAATCTCGAGGGAAAACTAAATTATTTACTAAATTGGTTACTGAATTAGACGATTTTTCCCGTTTATTTGTCATTCCACCTCAATGTTCGTATTTTAATATCCCCTCCCCTTTTTGTCGAATAAATCTTTAAACTCTCAGGTGGTTTGTGTTTGCGTTTGTGGTTCTTTCTTTGGTCACATGGTATAATTTTAGCTATCGCCTATAAATATGCGTTTAACTTTGCCTCTTTAGCCGACCTTCCCTGACGACCCGTTTAGGTGAAACCTAGGTAGGTTTGTCTGGCTCACTAGGTCTATCTATCTATCTATATATATATATATATATATATATATATATATATATATATATATATATATATATATATATAAAAATGAGATAGATTACTATATCGTTTTTTTTTTGTTTTTTTTTTTGCAATAAAATCGTGGAAAATAAAGTGCAGAACTACTTCACACAAGGCAGGCTTTTACCTTTTAATTTCCTTGTAACGTGTGTCCGATGATTTAGAAACATCGGTGAGACATGGGAAACTCTAGTTACGTTGACGGAGGGACACACTGATCAAGCTATTAAACGTTTTGAATCTTTGGGGCAGCCCTTTGTATACTAATTCGTTTTTAGACAGAAACACACACACACACACACGAGCTCGCGGACACGTGCAGACACACAAAGGGAAATGTCGACACTAAAATAATATGTAAATGTCGTCACAAAAATGTATGTCTGTATGCGCGCGCAAGTGCATGAACAGTTCAAATGAAAGCGCGTGTTAACGAAATTTGATATCTGAATGGTTGATAACTATTTTGAATGTTATTTGAAACCCAAAAAGAGAGAAAAAAAAAAAAAGAAAAACATTTTTTTTTTTTTTTTACTCTGCTGGACTCATGGGATTGAATCCCTTCAAAATTACTAATTACGCTTTCCTTGCTTTCTTATTTATTTTATTTATTTATTTTTTTATCAATTTCACCCCAAGCAAAGCAATAAAGCCTCTAAGACTCACGGGGGCGTTATTCAGTGTGAAAGAAATTTGAAAAGACATTAAACAAAAATCAGCAATAGTATTGGTTCTGACCTGGCATCTCACTTTCCCACCGCCGTAAAGTTGCTTCATTGCACCTTTTCTATAAACACATTCATGGTAATTGTTCGTTCGAACCCTTCGCCATATTGCTTAGACTTTATGAATTTAAACGCAGTACTAGATTGGCAACAAGGTTTCATCAGTTTAGAGTTGAGCTGGCTAGATGTAACCGCTAGTTCTATGATAATTTTCTTTTGTCTCACTTCCGGCTGTGGAACTCTCTTCCGGTTCCATGCTTTCCAGACAACTTGAATCTTGAAAAATTTAAACGCAATGTCAATCGTTATTTACTGTCTTCATTATTCTTCTTTTTGTTCTCTCTGCTTAATTATGTTTCTCTTTTTTTCTTATTGTTTCACACTCCGTAACCCCTTGTGTTTTAGTGGCTTTACTACCTTGCATGGAATAGATTCGATTTTTAAAAAAAGGGAGGGGGGAGAGAGAACAATAAAAGAACAGTAATTAAGATAGAAGATAACGATTGATATTGCATTTAATATTTTTGAAGATCAAAGTTGACAGGAAAGCAGGAAGCTGGAAGAGAGTTCCACAAGCAAGAGGTGTGATAGAAGAATCTGTTAGCATAGAAATTACGGTTACCTCTGGCCATTTCACCTCTAAAATGACGTCACCTAGCTGCTAATAATACACTGTTATTATTATTATTAATATAAATTAAAAATTTCGACCATTATGCTCTCTAGTCGTTTGTACAGAATTTCAAACGGAAACCTTTCCTTAAGAGTAAACGATACTTATTCTGCTGTACACTTCAGGCAATTCTGTTGTTTCTTCTTAGGCTTTTCAGGATTGTTCCTAGTGCTCCGATAACGACTGTCACGACTTTCATCATTATTACTAATTTCGTTGTTTACAAATTGTAACCGGTTACTTCCACTTGGTATTAAATTGCGTCAAGTCTCCTCTGTTATTATAATAATTATTATTATTATTATTAATACTGACTGAAAAAAATCTTATGGCGAGATTTTTAACGTAATTCTCGCGAAAGGCCTAAATGGATCCCTCATGATTAATCCTCTTAAATACAACACTATTTTTATTTTTTTTAATTTTGATGTTTTGGTGACCGAGAAAAGGAGAGGTAATTTCTCTGGTAACTAGTTAGAAAATTTTCAGCTAAAATATCTACCCAGTCAAAAGTGAAGCAAATTCAAAACGTCAAAAAGAAAAATATGCGACCTCCCGGCAGGATTCGAACCTGCGTTTAAGTAATGAAATATGTCGGATTAATAAATGAAAACTCCATTCCTAAAATTGCTTTGTTTACGTCAGGATACGAAACCGAAAAGAGATGTATATTTTGAGAATTGGAAAAGTCCGTGTTTAAACGCACTATTTGGGATTTTGCTTGGCCTGCAGGTTTTCTGTAACCACGAGGTCAAAACACGGCAGAGGTAATGACGGTTTCTCCTAGGGGAACGTAGGTTCGAATCCTGCCGGAGAGCGCATATTTTTCTAATATGATTTCTCGAATATTCAGGCCGGTAGATGATAATAAATAAATATACTGTTTAATAAATAAACAGGGTATCTACTCAAATATGAATATCCATCAAAAATAGCGCTTAAGTAATAAAAAGGAAAGAGTACTGAACTGCTATATAATATCAATCTTCCTATATGGCATTGAATGCTAAACAATTTCCTCAGAGATAAAGAAGAAATGAGGCAACAGAGATTTGGTTCTACAAAAGAATGCTGAGAATACCATGGATTGAACATGTGAGTAACGGGGAAGTTCTAGAGAAAATTGAAACAAAAAAAAGGACACATACTCTTAATAAAAAAAAACAACTAAAATTTCTAGGATACATAATAAGGGAAGAAAGCTTGGATACTTTGGACACACACAAGACATAGTGAAGTCAAGAGGAACAGAGGAAAAAGTACTTAATGACCTCATGTAAAAGATGACAGGACAGGAATTTGGAAAACGTAGTAAAGGTGGCAGGTTACGAAGGATAGGATGTTATGGAGGACCATGATCACTCACATTTTGAAGGATCACGTCATATAAAAGAATTTTCGATTTTGACCACTACTCGAGTTAAATTTTCGAATATTTTTCAGTTTACGAATAGCGAAGTTGTTAAAATGGCTTCTTTTTGTTTTACGTCTAATGAATTGAAAAGACTTTCCATGTAAGTAAACTAGTAAAATTTTAGAATACAAGATAAAATATTTATGTATTTAGTAACACTTTTTGTAGGTGACACTATAGAATAATGAATTGCGGCTCTCAATGAGAAATCGAAGAGAAGCGGGGAAGACTCACCCACTGTTGTCTTTGTTTGACAAGAAGTTTCGCACATCGAGAAATCAAACAGCGATCGGATTTTTACTAACAATGCCATCTACACAAGCAGTCATATTTTTACTAATGATACCATTTACACAAGCAGTCACAACAGCCACGAGTTGGTGAGTCTTCCCCGTTTCTCTGTTTATTTCTCGCACCGCTGATGAAGAACACAAGCGTGCCCAAAAATTCCGGACTTAAAACCCTAATTTCTGTGCTTCATTTTTGTCTTGAGGTTAATAATTAATATTTAATAAATATTCTTCGTACTGATCGCATTTATGCCCTTTTTTATTAACCAATCTATTTTACACACACACACACACATATATATATATATATATAAGTAATCCTAAGGAGCCAGGCAAACCTACCTTGCTTTCACCTAAACGGATCTTCTGTATCCTGAAAATCCCTTTTAGGTGAAACCTAGGTAGGTATGCCTGGCTCCTTAGGATTATCTTAGGTTTTGCTCTATTTAGTGTATTGAGCACTTTACATAGTTATCTTTTTACTCGTTTTAGGGTTTGTTTGTTTTTTCTTTCTTTGGACTTGGAGCTTGAACACTGGACGATTGTTTTCGCCTTGGTTTAATGTTCTTGCTTCTTTTTTTATTTTTTTTTTATTCCCCATCTTTCCTCGGATACCGATTTATTCTACTGCAAGTTGAGCTATTCGAGGTTTTTCCATCCGAGTACCAGCATTTATTTATATATATATATATTGTGTGTGTTATGCTCACAGTTTTTGTTGTTATTATACTCTATTATGCCCTCTTTTTATTTTTGTTGCACTTGTTCCTTCATATCCTT
>OZ010590.1:12809984-12914984 GCA_963932145.1 Acanthosepion lycidas
AAATTATTATAAATATGTTTTTTTTTTTTTTTTTTTTTTTTTTATTGAAGTCATGGTAGAAATATTTTTTTAAATATTTATTACCCCCCATAACTAATTTTATGAAAACGCTAGAAATTCGATCGCATCGGGTTTAGTGATTACAATAATTAAAAGCACAGGGCTTTGAGGAATGCAAATCATGTTTTTTTTTTTTTTTTTTTTTTTAATTGGAGCCAAAGTACCTGAAAATCAGCTCTGAATTGTAACATACAAAATTCAATAAAGCAAAGATATTATTTAATTTCAAATGCTCTTATTTGCTTTTAGTTGTTTTTATGAATATGGACAATATTTTCTGAAAGCAAAAAAATTTTTTCGATGATTTGAATACAATTATTTGTTATTTCTTTAATTATAATAGATTTTACATTTAAGTTGTTAAAATATTATAAAATTAGTTAAAAGACCCATCGGCTTTCCTAAGTGTCCTTATGAGATAGATCTTTTTTTAGCGCGTTGTAAATTGTATCATTTTGACTAATCAGAAGATCCACAGTAATTTTTGTGCTTATAACCGGGCTGTAATTATAAAGTACGGAAGACCAACCAGAATATAATTAAGTTGCGTTATTTGAGTTAAGCATTGTTCTCCGCTGTTAAGGCCTTTACTTTTGCGAAACACGTGTGGAGAAGTTAATTTGATTTTTCAATTTCAACTGAAAAGGGTACCTACATGTATCAGTATCATCTTATGAAATTTACATGATCTTATTTTTATATTAATCTCAGTTATGACATTTTTCCATAAATGAAATATCAAAATTAATAATAAAATGAATGCAAATACGAATAACAGTAAAATGTAATAAATGTACATAAAATTATAGTATATTATGTACAGTTCTGATAAAATTTCATAAGAAAGGTACCTATAAATTAATAAGATACATTTCTTAGGAAATATAAAATTCAATGTCACTCTTAACAGTCTTATTTTAATTTCTTTATAATATATTTTCCATAAAGCATCATAAACGTAAAGGTGAAAGGTAAGTACAAAAAAAAAAAAAAAATTAGACCGCTGAAAGTTTTCGTTAAAAATAACGAGGTAAATAATTTTTTCACTTAAATGTAAATTATTTCACTTTTCTCCTTCCGTAGAACAAATTAGCCTCATGGAATTCGTAAATATGTCATTCATCACCTGTCAAGAGACGCGAAAGTTTATGACTTGCTTTGTTTTATTTTCAAATTACATCTTTTTGGCACAAAAGCTAAGTTAAGTTTGGTTCAAAATATTTTAAATAAACATTATAATTTCTGATTTTCTTAAAATAAGTTTTGAAAAAATGATAATTGATATTTAAAAGAATTTCAAAGTGAGATTTCCAGTTTTTTATTAAAATGGAAAAAAATGGTCAATTTTGCTGACTCAAAAAAAACTAGATTTTTAACGAAAATTTCGGACGTGCTAGGAACGATTAAAAAATGGAAAAAATGCCATTTTGTTTTTGTCAAGTTTGGCGTCTTTTTCATCATGCTATACTCTTTTTTAGCGATTTCGTGGAGGTACCTAACTAATATATCTTCACAGAATCCTGAAAAGAAGAGATTGTCGCGACTTTTGATATATACATGTACTTAGCATTTAGCAAATGGTTGACATTTAGATTTCTTGATTGATTTCTTTTTTACGGCTTATCAACCTTTTGCAGGTTATTTAAATGAGAGAATATCTTTACGGGAATTGTAAGAATTTTGGGGCGTCATGGGTATAACGATAAATTTCATCCAGCAGCAAGGCCTCTAGTTTTGAGGAGCGCGGAACAACCTCTTAATTGCTGGTGTTCCCAGGACCACCCTGAACCGGAGTGGTAGCACCTTTTGGGGTCCCAACTATGGGAAAATAGTTAACCCCCTAAACTGGGGTCAAAATACTATGAAAATGATAAAATGAGTTTTAATACCGGCAATAGATTTTTTTTGGAAAAAATCTTGTCAGCATTAAATAACCCATTGAAGCTGATACGATGTAAAACAAACCAAACCTAAGAATTTTGGGAAGTAAATAACGATTTACTGATACACGCTCTACTATTTAACCCATAGCTGGGGGAGATGTTGATTCATACTTACTCCAATGGTATTTGCGCGTAAGTATTAGGTTGGTGCAAAAATAATAACGTAATAATGTCGTTTTTTGACGTATTTTTTAACGTCAAAAAACGACATTATTACGTCATTATTTTTTGCACCAACCTAATAAATATGACGAATTCGACTGGAATTCGCTTCTCCGACTTCTAACACCGAAGCGTTATCCATTACATCACCCGCACATCCAAGCCGACAGCACATGTTATTCTCAAGTGGTAACCCATCTAGTTACTGACCAAGCTCTGCATTGCTTAACTTCGGTGATCGGACGTGAACCTATATTTCAATTTAATATGGCCGTAAGCTTGTTATTTACTGTTAAGTATTGAGTATACATGAACCATGTTGAGACAATTTCGTAATACTATTAGGTTGTTGCAAAAATAATGTCGTTTTCTCGCATATGTTACTATGTGAGAAAACGACATTATTTTTGCACCAATAGTAGTATTATTAAATGTATTTCGTGTAATGGTTTTTGGTGGGTAAATTGGAAATCGGCGAGACTATTCAATTTCTAGCCAAGGCTGTCCGTGTTCACTTCGCGCCAATGCCTACGGGAAATAAATCCATCTCCTCTCCACCCTAGCTACTGCTATGAGGAAAAGAATAGGACAGACAATGCCCTTTAGCCTTGATAGGTCAGATAGGTTATGAAAAAGGGCAACTCTGAACGGAGCGGATGTGCTTCTTCGTCATGATGTCTTACCATATTAACATTCATTGCTGCAGCTGTTTTAGTTCTTATGGTTTCCCAATTATCTTATAGTGACTTACGGGACGCATGCGCATATATATATATATATATATATATATATATATATATATATATATATATATATAAGAGGGAAGCTGCAAAAGTTTTGGTTATGTGAATTTTTAAAATATATATTATACTTTATTTTCCATATTTTTGCTACACGTGTTTCCGGTTTCGTAACTTTCATCAGGCAAAGAGTGTTTTTTTTTCCACATAATATTAAAAGAAATTAATTTTCTTTGTTTTCCGATGTTTAACCCTTGTCAGTAGTAATTTTTTCTTGGATTTTCCAACATGTAGCAAAAATATGGAAAATAAAGTATAATATATATTTTAAAAATCCACATTATAAACAAAAACGTCTTCTCTGCGGCTTCTCTCTTCTCTTTAATATATACACATTTCTCTCATTAAAACAACTATAACCTCTCCCTTTATATATATATATATATATATATATATATATATATATATATATATATATATTGGGGTAATGTCAGTTAATAGCAACAAAGGGCCACGTGTTTTGCATACTATCAAACGTAAGGGAGTTCATTTTTGTTTAAAAGTATTTTTTTAATTCAGCTATGTAAGTAATATCAGGTTCTCCTCAAAGGATTAAATCCGTTCAACACACAGTCTTGATTTTCTTACGAGAAATAAAATCGATTATATTTATTTTTAGTTGATTCCCTGAGAGGGAAAAATTTTGGTACAGAATACTGCCTCTAAGATGAGTAGATTATGCTATGAGTTAGTCAAAGAAACAAATATAGTAATAGTAGGATTAGTAGTTCTTTATTACTTTTTCTCTATTTTCTTTATTTTTGTTTATATTTCTTTGTTTTTCTTTTTCTTTCTGTTTTTTCTATCATTCTTTCTTTTTCCTTTTTCTTTCTTTTTTTTTCTAGCATTCCCATTTTCTTTCTCTTTCTTTCTTTTTCATTTTTCTTTCCTCTTTCATTTTTCTTTCTCTTTCTTTCTAGCGTTCCTATTTCTTTCTCTTCTTTTCTTTTTCCTTTCTTTCTTTCTAGCGTTCCTATTTTCTTTCTTTCTTTCTTTTTCTTTCCTTTTCTTTTTTTTATTTTTGATCCTTTCATTTTTTTTCTTTCTTCCTCTTACTAACGTTCCTATTTTCTTCTTTCTTTCTCTTTCTTTTTCTTTTTTATTCTTTTTTCTTTCTTTCTATTTAAAAAAAATACGACGGACGAAATAATTAATTTGATAAATTGAAACACTTTTTCCTTTCATTCTTTTGTTCTTCATTACGTTTGATTTGCTATGCTTTCCTGGAAATACCGTGAAGTGATTTCCCATTTTCTTTATCCATAATTTAGAATTCAGAGTTTTCCTTCTCTTAGACTGGTTGCCACACGGCGCTATAGAATCCAATCAACCCACAATATTAATCAATAGTTGAGCGTGGAGGAAGAGACGAATCCTTACATTTTCAAAAGCATATATGCGAAAGTGAACGTAACAAACTAAACCAGGATTTGAACTCTACTCGCTGGCTCCAATTTCCGCACCGATAACCATTAAAGTAGCCGCGCATTGAAACTTTAACCACAGTAACAATGATGATGGCTTATATTCAAATTTGAATGGGTTATATTTTCCAGAAAGAAAAACGATTACCAATCATCTTCACCAAGCTTTTGTCCTGAGCAAGCTTTATGTGTTTACATAAAGTACAAAGAAGTTTTTGAAATAATTACGGGCCTGAAAAATGCCTGGAACGAGAACTTGCATTCCGATCATCTTTGAAGTATTTCTTTAAACACATTTCTGATGGCATCTCTTTCTCCAACACGTGTAACGCGAGAACAAATAAAACAAGCTATAAATACGTAGTTTTTGAAACACATTAACACCAGATGTCTAGAAGTGGATCCATTTCACATATATTTGGGAGGCCTCATGGGTACATTCAAGCCTATTACAATTTATAAATAAAAATCACTTTGTTTTGTCGCTTTTTGTAGGAAATGCTCAGGTCTATTTTTTTTATTTTTACAAAACATTTAGAATACATCGCAAATTTCATCAAAGCTGAGATTGGGGGTGGGGAATTAGGCTCTGCCCCAGATTTCTGGGTCAGACAAGTTCAGTGTTTCTTTTCAGAACCGGAAAAGTGATGTAACTTGGGAGCAAAAACATTTACTTGCATACTTGTAAGTCTTTGTTGAGGTTCTGAAATCAGCTTTCCCTAAAATTTAGAATTCATCGATTTCTTCATAGAATTCCTGTTTCCTCACACCCAGCAGTGGCGGTGCAAACTGTACCTTGTAGGACCTGCCTTCTTTAGACAAAGGCGGGTAGGTAATTTCAAAAACAAATCCATCTCTCAGAGGTGGGACAGGATAACTTCAACATTCTTGGTGCATGTCATTACTATTTGATCAATTATTATTCTGCCTTGAATCTGGGAACCTCGAGGTGGTGTAATGACTACCAAGCTTCTCTCGTTAGAACAAGTACGACTGAGTAGTGAGTTCGATCCACACTGGGTGCCCCATGCTTTCGACCATGTGCCACATCTGAGTTACGCTTGGAAAATCAGTATCGGGCACCTCGAGGTGGTGTAATGGCTAGCAAGCTTGTCTCGCTAGAACAATTACGACTGAGTAGTATGTTCGATCCTCACTGGGCGCTCCTTAATTTCGGCTTTGTGCCACATCAAAGCTACGCTTGGAAAATCACTATTCAGCCTTGAATGTCACTATGAACCACAATTGTGAGATGGGGGAGGTAATATTGACCACAGCAAAATGCGCTGAATAAATGAATGAATGAGTTCGGCAGAGTTCCACAGATACTACACTGATCTTTGTTGGAAAAAAGCACAAATATTATACTGATCCGTTATAGAACGCTGGAAAGCAATGCATAACCTACCTAGTGAGCTTCAGTAATTGGATGATGGAACAAAGTTTAGGAGAGATAACAAAAACACAACATTTATTAATAGATACAAAGGACAGGAAGTTGTGGAGAGCCATGATTGGGGTGGGGAATTAGGCTCTGCCCCAGATTTCTGGGTCAGACAAGTTCAGTGTTTCTTTTCAGAACCGGAAAAGTGATGTAACTTGGGATCAAAAACATTTATTTGCATACTTGTAAGTCTTTGTTGAGGTTCTGAAATCAGCTTTCCCTAAAATTTAGAATTCATCGATTTCTTCATAGAATTCCTGTTTCCTCACACCCACCCCGCAATGAACAAAAATATCAAAAACAATCATTTTTGGATTAATGGTAAAAATACATTTTCCCATTTTCTTTACCGTCCTGGATATAAACTACATCCGCGCCCTGGGTAAGATGATAAACTACGTCCAGCACCAAGGCTTCTGATCAAGAGGTTTTGACGAGCGTGGAACCACCTCTTAATTGCTGGTGTTCCCAGGTCTACTCTGACCTGGGGTAGTATCACCTGTTAGGGTTCCAGCTATGAGCAAATAGTTGAGCCCACAACCTTACTCAAAACACTATGAAATTGTAACAATAGATTTTAATACCAGAAATACTTTAAAAAAAAGTATCAGCAATAAATATTTGAAAAGAGAAAATATTACCAGAAATAAAAAATCTTTTGAGCATTAAATAAACCATTGAGGTTAATATGCCACAAAACAAAACAAAACAAACTATACATTTAAAAAACAAAAAATATTGCCAGCTATACATTTTTGAAAAAAAAAGGAAATTTTGTCGGCATTAAGTAACCCATTGTGGTTGATATACCGTAAAACAGAACAAACCCTTTTCTTTATTATTGTTTCTCGATAAGATTCATTTTAGCTTTAAGTTTTGTTATTCGTCTTTCAATTTCTATTTCTTTCCGAGTCGTGTTTGTTCGAATAATAATAATAACAATAATAATGACGAGAAAAAAGACTTTATAAATAATATAGACAATAATTAACATATTAAAAATAAATTAATATACTTTTTTTTTATTTGATTGACATCATCAATAGGAAGGAAATATTTGATTATCACCACAGTCCGACCTCTTTAATTTGTCACCCTTGGGATGAAGCCATTTCCGGAACACTGAAATGCAAGATGACAGGTGTTTTGGGGGTGATTTCTATATAAGCATAGTTTTGCCAGCTTATTATATATATATATATATATATATATATATATATATATATATATATATGAATAAAAATGACAATAGGAAAACTGGTAATTGCTGACGCGTTTCGTCCAATGTGGACTTTATCAAAGCAAAATACGAAAATGAAATTAAATGAACAAAGTAACTGATAAAAACAAAAACAGAATGTACCTAGCAACTGGAATGTAGAGAAAATCCAGGAAAAAAAACGGAGGGGGGCCTCAAAAACGGTTGTCTGTCAATATTGGCAACTTTCCGGCACCTCCTACAGCCAACCCGTTCCCAAATGTAATCCCCTGTATTTTTTTGGATCTTATCGGTGCGGTCGAGAGGTTGGGGACATATAGTCTGAGTAACGCATATAATCTGTTCATCGCACGGCCGCCTGATGCCATCACCAGTCTAGAAGAAAAACTCTGAATTTAAACCCCCTGCTACCTTATAGGTCTTGCCTCTGAGAGGAGAGATAGGGTTTACCTCAACATCCTCGGTGCAGAAGAAACCAGCAAGTCATTGCACCATTCTGCCTTGAATGTCACCATGAGCCGAAATTGTGAGATGGGGGGGAGTGGCGACCATAGTGGCGGTGCAAAATGTACCTTGTAGGACCTGCCTTCTTTAGACAAAGGCGGGTAGGTAATTTCAAAAACAAATCCATCTCTCAGAGGTGGGACAGGATAACTTCAACATTCTTGGTGCATGTCATTACTATTTGATCAATTATTATTCTGCCTTGAATCTGGGAACCTCGAGGTGGTGTAATGACTACCAAGCTTCTCTCGTTAGAACAAGTACGACTGAGTAGTGAGTTCGATCCACACTGGGTGCCCCATGCTTTCGACCATGTGCCACATCTGAGTTACGCTTGGAAAATCAGTATCGGGCACCTCGAGGTGGTGTAATGGCTAGCAAGCTTGTCTCGCTAGAACAATTACGACTGAGTAGTATGTTCGATCCTCACTGGGCGCTCCTTACTTTCGGCCTTGTGCCACATCAAAGCTACGCTTGGAAAATCACTATTCAGCCTTGAATGTCACTATGAACCACAATTGTGAGATGGGGGAAGTAATATTGACCACAGCAAAATGCGCTGAATAAATGAATGAATGAGTTCGGCAGAGTGCACAGATACTACACTGATCTTTGTTGGAAAAAAAGCACAAATATTATACTGATCCGTTATAGAACGCTGGAAAGCAATGCATAACCTACCTAGTGAGCTTCAGTAATTGGATGATGGAACAAAGTTTAGGAGAGATAACAAAAACACGACATTTATTAATAGATACAAAGGACAGGAAGTTGTGGAGAGCCATGATCGCAAACATCCTCAAGGGATGCGGCACATAGAAAAAGAAACTTGCTTATCCAACTGGGCAATGCATTTTATGTTTTGTTAATCAAACCCTAAATGTTATTTTTCAAAATCTTGTAATTCTGCATGTCCCTCCCTTAGTTAACACGGCCCATACACCCTGTCAATACCTTATCAATAATGGACTATTCTGTTTTGATCGCGTGAAAAGGCAGAAACGCTACTTGGTTTCAGTGAGAAAAAGAAAGAAAGAAGGGAAGTTAGAAGTGTTCAACGTCTCCTGTCAATACTTCATAAATAATGGCCTATTCCATTTTGATCTCTTCGAAAGAGGGGAAAAGATATTACTTGGTTTCAGTGTGAAAATCTTTGTGTGAAAAGGAGGAGAGGTGGAAGTGTTTAATTGCAACGTCTCCTGTCAATGCCTCATAAACAATGAACTATTCCGCTTGATTCGTGAAAAAGCAAAACACCCGTCACAGGCGCTACTCGGTTTCAGTGAGAAAATGAATGAAAGAAAGAAGGGAAGATGGAAGTGTTTCACGTCTCCTGCCAACACCTCATAATGAACTATTCCATTTTGATTGCGTGGGAATACATATTAAAGACGCTACTCGGTTTCAGTAAGAAATAAATAAAGAAAGAAAGAAGGAAAGATAGAAGTGTTTCACGTCTGTTTCAGTGAAATGGGGGAAAAAAAGTCGTAAATTTCAAATCTTTTCATTTGTATCCCCTTACTTCTTAAAATAAAAACCAGCATTCATATTTATGATTGTTATTGCAATATTTTGTTAAAGTTGTTAAGCTCAAATATTTAACGATGCGACAGGAGGATTTCTTCGGTTATTTTATTTTCGAAGAACTCGTCATAAGCTTACTCAATTATTAACTTAAAAATTAAGATTCATCAGAATATTATTAGGTTGGTGCAAAAATAATGACGTAATAATGTCGTTTTTTGACGTATTTTTTAACGTCAAAAAACGACATTATTATGTCATTATTTTTGCACCAACCTAATAAAATAAGAAAACCGTGAAATTTTCACCGGTATTTTTAGTGAAATAATAATGTTGAACTGTCATGCATGTGCGAATGTCTGACTGAAGATGCAGTGTAATGGTCAACAAGCTTATCTATCTAGAAAAATTACGACCGAGTAGTGTGTTCGATCTTCACTGGGGACTCCATATCTTCGGGCTTGTGCCACATCCAAGCCAAGCTTAGAAAATCGTCATACATTACCTGGAGATCGTTTGAGATGTGAAAATAATATCCCCATGCAGTGCCGATTACTACGTGAATATGTCTTAACTAGAAACGATCAATATGTTATATTAAGCAATCTTCTTTATACATATATCAATTTTCAAACAATATTGTTACTTCGTGGAAGCCACAATAACGTTTGTCATCATAGAAAATGTCGAACAACAAAACTAAAATCTGTCTATATCTCTGAGATGAAGTATTATGATTACTTTCATTATTTACATTATTCGGACTGTTATCCTCATCTTCATTGCCCTATTCACAACGTTTCGGCCGTTTTACGCTCCAGCCTT
The DNA here is from genome assembly GCA_963932145.1 of Acanthosepion lycidas. Lineage (NCBI taxonomy): Eukaryota > Metazoa > Mollusca > Cephalopoda > Sepiida > Sepiidae > Acanthosepion > Acanthosepion lycidas. The sequence goes on from OZ010590.1 coordinate 12,819,890, forward strand.
CTTTAGGTGATTAGAATTTCGAACCGAACCCTTTATTTCGTCCACCGGGGTAGATTTTCTATTTCTACGTGCCACGCCTCGTCCAGTTGATTCAGTTATTTCTAATTAACTCTTCAAATTTTGGTTCACCACTGCTGTGGTCTGGTATTGAACTCACCACTCTAACCAACGTCTTTATCCACTAGGCCATGTAAAATCTCAGACTGCACAATATTCAAATAAAAGTTTAAATAGAGGAGATCAATTTTGCGCCCGAATGAAAAATGGCTGTATGGAAAATCAAAAAAAAGAACCTGGGACACTGAACAAGTAGAAATTTTGGACTATTGTGTTCATCAACGTTTCGGTCGTTGTACGCTCCGGCCTTCTTCAGGTGGCTGGAATGTCGAACTGAACCCTTTATTTCGCTCACTGTTCTGGTTCCACGTCTAATTGCAGGTGGAACTAGTTATCTTCTGTTAATTCACCGCTCCAAGTTCTCCACTGCCATAACCAGGTATTGAACTCACTCTCTTTGGGTCCTATCACTGGATATTAACCAACGCCTTTATCCACTGTGCCATGTGTACATAATATCTCATCGTAGAAATATAGTGATGCTTATGAATACAGAATGCGTACTTGTCACTGTAGTTGATCCTAGATGCAAGTTTAACTGAAATCCAACAAATGATCTCTATGGCTTTTGTTGCTGCTTTGTGTCTACTCTTTCTTTTTTTTTCTTTTTTTTTTTTTTTTTTTTTTTTTTTTTTTTTTTTTTTTTTTTTTTTCTTTTTTTTCTTTTTTTTCTTTTTTTTTTCTTTTTTTTTTTTTTTTTTTTTTTTCTTTTTTTTTCTTTTTTTTCTTTTTTTTTTCTTTTTTTTTCTTTTTTTTTCTTTTTTTTTTTTCTTTTTTTTTCTTCTTTTTTTTTCTTTTTTTTTTCTTTTTTTTTTTATATCTTTTTGTATGATTCCGACTATGAAATAATTGAAGTAATTTATATACAGGCTGTCCTCACCCAAAATTAATGTCATTTAAAATGTGAATATCTGAGTACCTACTGTTGTAAAGTAGTTTTCACAGTGGAGGCTTGTATTTTAATAAGTCGTCCTAAATTAGATTCGACGTACAAAACGTTAGGAACTTGGAAATAAGAGTTAATGACGCAGCAATCTATTAGGTTGGTGCAAAAATAATGTCGTTTTCTCACATAGTTACATATGTGAGAAAACGACATTATTTTTGCACCAACCTAATAGTTGTGATGTTTGGTACTTCAATGTCCGATATCGTCTGACTCGCTCAACACCACTGAGCCGAACTGGCCACTGCTACTCCTACTTATTATCTGTGGGAGAGTCTGTTACAATAGAATAGATACTATAGTATAACACCTACGAAATTAAATAAGCTTCATATTGAACAATAAGCGATTTATTTATCAAAATTCGAACAAGATATTCAAAGGGATTTATATTTTATAACCAATTTCACAAGGCTTCATAAATGTTTAACATGCGCACCAGTTTTGATACAACACAAGTCAAGTCGGTAGTTTAGCTGTTGCCAAACACGTTGTAGCATGTCTTGTGTAACATTTTCTAGTGCCTCAGTGATTCTCTGTTAAGTCCCTCTAAGCTTGTAGGAAGAGGGGGATATAGACCTGTCCTTTCACATAACCCCATCGAAAAAATCACAAGGTGTCAAGTCAGGTGAACGTGGTGGCCATTTCAACAGTACATTGTCATTATCACTGGCACACCCGATCCATCTTCCTGGTACATTCTCATTGAGATAAGTCCGCACAGTCAAATTAAAGTTTAACTTTTTAAACATTTTGTTAACATTTTTTTTTATGTCAGTTTTTTTTTTTTTTTTTTTTTTTTTTTTTTTTTAGGATGATATATAGAAGCAGTATACTGTAAACGGTGTCTTTTGTATTTCTCCCACTGCCTCTTATAAATGTAAGACTGAATCCACTAGTAAAACCATTATTAGTCCAAAGAAGTTCCTTCGTGAAACGAAACGCGTCACTAAGTAGTTTTTTTCTTTTTTTTGTCATTCGCTTACCCACTAATTTTTGAATAGTACTGTGTTGTTATAATTAATAACATATGAAGCAATTTACATAATTTTTTATCAGTTCTTCAACACAGGCAAAGCGATGCCATATGCCAAGTTTTCTGGTAATATAAACCCTGTTAGTTATTTTATTACTAAATTGCTATCGGCTGAATCTGCTAACTTTAAAATTAACATTGTAATTATTACTAAATTTATTAGACGTAATTTATTACCTGGCTTCATTATCGTTTTAAAATACCCTTCACTAAATATTTCAGCACAACTTAATTAATTTATCCGCTCTTAAAGTATAGGGAATAATTACCGGGTGGTGGTATAATTTTTGTAGATTAAGATTCATTAGACCCACAACATTTTTCAGAATAAAAAAATATTGATTGTTATCATTTTAGAAAGAGGGAGTCCTGTTCATAATATTCGTAATTCATATCCATAATGCATCGTTAAATCGATCCCTAACTTCTTAAAGAGTTATGTTTACATTGTTTTTATGTACAAATGTCAATCGTCCTGGGTATGACGATAAACTACATCCGGCAGCAAATCATTATACATTTTTTATCGTAAAAATACCAGCTTTACATTTTTATAATGAAAAAAAAAATACCATCAATATTTTTTTGTAAATTAAATTACTAATGCTCCCAAGAAAATTAAATTTTGGCATTAAATGACCCATAAGGATGTTGATATGCCACTAACCAAATGCAAATGCCATGATTGAAAATGTGTCTACGTCATTGATAATTGCGTACTATTACAAATAGGGGAAAGGGGGCAATATCAGTAATACGTAGTTAACAATTATAACAACTAATTTGCTTCAGATGTTTTGTTCATATTGACAGAATTGTACATTGATATATCGTCCTGGGTATGACGATAAGCTACAACCGGCAGCAAGGCCTGTGGAACCAGCTCTTAATTTCTGGTGTTCTCAAATCCACTCAGGCACGGGATGGTAGCACCTGTCAGGGCCCCAGCTATAGGCAAATAGTTAACCCCAAAATGTCTAAAAATAGGTTTTAATATCACCAAAACATTTTTGTAAAAAATATAACCAGAAATACATTTTTGGAAAAAATATTCCCTTGTCGTCATTAATAACCCATTGAGGTGTTGATATGCCGTAAAACAAACCAATCCAAACCAATCAGGGCCATATAGAAGGCTAACAGTCTAGCACTATTTTCTTCGTTTTATGTGTTATTGTTCAATCTCTTAATAACTTTTGGTAAGTTTCATTATTCATATGAATCTTCGAATTCCTAGGTCGCATTTTCCATCATCTGCAATTACACCGTGTTATGAATAATCAAGAGTGGTCTCCTCTTGTTTTGTTACTCTCCTCTTTGGCAGTACTATTTCTCTTTACTGGGACTATAAAAGGACATTATACACGTACCTTGTATTTTCAGTTTCTTAAAGCCTACACCTGGTACTTTTGCCATTACACACCGCTCAGGTAGCTGAATTTCTGCAAGTGATTTATTAATATTAATATATAGATATTTTTTTTCATTTATTCATAATTCATTCATTTTGCTAGTGTTTATTGTTAAAATAGTCAAAGGACGTCGGATTTCAAATTGGAAACCCTAACCTAAAATAATAGTGTATTTTCCCACCTTTTCTAATGCTAACAATTGCATATGTTTTAAATTATAAATGTCTTCCCTTACGGATCCCGACTTTTTGGTGGGGTTTTAACAGCATGTACTATTCAAAATGTTCTGTTATTTTATTTTTATCTGTCTTAAGTATTTTGTTCATTTTATATCGTCAACTCGATTCCCCCTCAGATAACATTTCCTCAGCCTGTAACAAATTCATGAAAATTAAAAAAACAAAAAAAAAAAAGATTTTAATTTCAAAAAGTTACTTGCAGTTCAAGGGTAATTTGTCAACAGGTCATTAGGTTACAAAACATGATTTAACCGCTCAATACAAACAACTGCCTCTATCTAAGATAACCCATTCACTGCAATCCCACTCCGTGTCGCACTCACTTTTTTTTTTATTTCTCTACGTCCCTCTCTCTTTTTGTGTTTCGCTCTCTATGCCTCTCTCTTTCTGTTTGCCTCTGCAATCACTCTCTGTGTCGCAGTTTTTGTCTTTCGACGTCCGTCTCTCTCATTCTGTTTTGCTCTCTATATCCCTTCCTCTTTCTGTTTGCCTCTCGACCAAGCGTGACAAGCGTATTAATATATATATATATATATATATATATATATATATAGAGAGAGAGAGAGAGAGAGAGATGACAACATATAGGTTCTCTTAGAAGGTTCATATCAAAAAGTTGTCTTAATTGTCCAATATTTTTTTTTTTTTTTTTGCTACTAGCACGCAAGGGGGGTTACAGAGGATTGAGAACAAGACTAAAGAGGCGTGTTTGAGGAAAGGATACAAAGAAGGACGGGGAACAAGATCATGGTATCAGAAGATGTCGATCGACATTACACTTGAATATATGAAGATTATAGTTATCGGGGAAACAAGCAAGTGGGAGGGATCCACAGATGAGAAGTGCGAGAGAAGAAGCTGTTTAAGTAGAAGAGACGGTTACATTTAACCGTTTCGACAGCGAAAGGGTGAGACCGAGATGCCAGCCTAGCAGTTCGCTTAAATTCATGCAGTCTGAGAACCAGCGAAAGTAGCTCGTAGGAAGAGTTGCCGTGAAAATACTTATAGAAAAGACAGAGGGAAACCACTGAACTCTGTGAGAAAGCGACTGCAAACGGGTGCCAGATCAGAACCTATCACACTGCGTATTAGTCTTCGGATTTTGTCAAGAACCTCGAGACGTACAGCGGGGGCACTAGACCATCTGAATGATCTTTGGTTACAACCTTTGACCCGTTCTGTCTACGTGGTCAGCGTCATATGGAATTGGTAAATTACCGAACTGATATGATGGGAGGAGTACGACAATCCTTTCGGGTTGATCTCAGTATCGGTTGGGTAGCTAAAATAATACGGGGATTGGTAGACAGATAAGTTTTTCACACCTACAGAAATCTGCCTAGCAGACATCACCAATCCACTGTACACGCAAATAGAGAGAAAATTTCTGGGAGACAAGCGGCATAGATTTAATAAATTGTAACATTGTTTTTTCTCAAATGCTAGCCGCCACAATATCCAACAGATATTAGATTTCACGCATAATTTTCTTAATAAATTCAATTTCTGAACTGAATTTTTTTTCTATGTCTATTACCAAGGCACAGATACCAAAGCCTTAAACAGGTTGATCTTTTTCTGTCTTATACAATAAATCCTAACGACCATACAAAATAGTGAAGATTGCTTTCCGATATATCGATATGAGAAATCTTAAATCCGTCCTGTTTACCACGACATCTGGCAAAGAAAAAACACCATTCTTCTACTCACACATAAAGTGTAAATCCAGGTAGAATGTGTTAAGTCCTTGATGAAATACTCCAAAGTCAACCTCATTATCGAACAAGCATATATGTGTCATTGACATATCTAACATGCTAATTGGGTCGTTTTATACGTGCAAGTAAATCATGTTTGCCATATTTGGTACCAAAGGACTACCCATAGAGATCCCATCTATTTGTCTATACATGATTTTATCGAAACTAAATTCCACGGACATAGTGGCGAATTCAACTCGGTGGAGACGACTTCAGAAAGACGAGTATAGAACAAATGACTACGATACAAACATCAAATATCAAAGACCTGTGTTGTAACTGTTCACAGGTAAAATAATGACGGTTTTTGACGTATTTTTAACGTCAAAAACCGTCATTATTTTTGCACCAATCTAATAGAATGGGTGATGTCGTGTGAGCGCATAAATTTATCAAAACACAGAGGACAGTTCTGCGTATAGTTGGAAAAGGGGAAAGCGTCCTTAACACAACCGTATATCTTTCCAATACAGGCCGCAACAAAACAGCCAACCACTTTGACAACATGTACTGTACAGACCTCAGTATAGATAAATTTGGACGCACTTGGGTAAACCATACAGTTGTGGCCGTATGGAAGCTTCAGGCCTATAAAGGTCAACCGGAAGGGCTTTATTTTAAAACAAAACTGAGTATAGTCTTTTGAACGTTCAATTCATCTGATTTCGTCCTGTCATTTTTTTTTCTCCGGCCCTAACTTTAAATTTCTTCTAATCTCCAAACAACATTTCTTTTTTGTTGAGACTGACAATCATATCTCGTTAAATCACCGGTTCTCACACAGCCATTGTTCCTGATCAGTCCCTAGATGGTTGACCGCTTGGGAATATCAGGTGATATAAGCTTGGATGTGCGGGTGGTGTAATGTATAACAGCCCGGAAATGGAAATCGGAGAACCTAGTTTCAATTCCACTCAGGTTCGTTATATTCATTTACGCGCAAATACTCTTGGAAAAGGAATGAACCCACCTCTTCTCCCCCAGCTATAGGTTAATTAGTATGTCATATTAGTAAATTATTTATTATCTCTCCAAAATTCTTGCACTCTAAAAATATTTTCTGGTTTTGAATAATCTGTAAAAGGTTGATAAGCTGTAAAAAATCGATTTTTTTTTATTGATCTTTTCTTGTCATTTGTTCGATTTATAACTTTATAGCAAGTAATTTTTAACCTTGCTCTTCCTTCCTTTCGGTTAAGATATTTGTATTTTTGTTAATTTATATTCTTAAAATGTCCATTTTTAAAGATATAATAAAATACATTTTAAAAGACTGACCGTCGAAAGTGGTGAAGTTGCTTCCGATTTAGTCAACTTTGTCTACAGTTGCTTACAAACGAGCTACGTTATTAAAAAAAAAAAAAAAAAAAGCCGTATAATTAAAGAAACCTCGAAATTATCAAATAAAACCCGGATCAAATTTGATAAAGACAAGAATACAATACCTTTGTGAATGCGGCTGATAATTAACAGCTCCAACATATTTTTTCTGATCACTAAAGAAACATAAGGGCTCGTATTCTGATGGAATATTATCCCCTTTTTTTCTTAACTAATTCCGAAATCTATTCATCGATACTGTTAGTCTAATTGGGAAAAGTACTTGTACGAATGAATTCTTTATTTGTCTGAAATAAGCTTACAGTACAGTGCTCTCGCGTAATATTGCTGTATACACAATAACATTTTTGATGGAGAACTTTAGTACATTTAGTAAGGATTCATTTCACTTGCCCCAGGATCTTTTGCGTTGTACATTGTTGTGAAATATCCACTTTTCATTGCCCATTACAATTTGTTTCATAAATGGAATATTTTTATTATGCTATGATAGCGATGAGGGATATTTTATTTGTTGTCCACGATTAGTGATATATCACTGTGTTTGTCCAACAATCTGCATTTCATGTTGTTGCAAAATAACTATTTTCATTGTTCGTCAGTTTCATTTTTACCTTTCTTAAAATAATATTAAAAAAAATAATAATAAGCTGAAAATGTTACATATTGCTTTCCCTATTCAATATTATTCTCAATGAACACAAATACGCTATATTCTTTTCCTCAAAAATCTGCTCGCTCTGACAGCTACTTGGATAAAATTAAAAGCGAACATTTTGAGAGAAATTAAAACGAAATGCTTCTAAGTAAGAAAAACAAAAACATTGATTTCGGATAGATTTAAAAAGATATATGCCGTGTTGACCTGAAAGCGCGCGATTTGTAGCCATTTACAATAACTACTTCTGTCTGTTCTTTTACAGATTTCCTGGTATTGAGTACGACTTTCAATAACGAGTCAGATCATTAACAATGGTAAGTACTAACGTTTTCAAATCCTTGAATAGAACGAGTTTGGTTTGATTTTGTTGTTTTACGGCATATCAAACTCAATGCCGACAAGATATTTATTGCTGGTAATATTTATTTTCTTCAAAAATGTATTACTGGTAATAATTTTTCCTTCAAAAATTTATTGCTGGTATTAAAACCTATTTTTACGCATCTTCATAATGTTTTAACCCGAGTTTGGGGGGTTAACTATTTGCCCATAGCTGGGACCCTAACAGGTGCTACCACCTCGGGTGAGGGTGGACCTGGGAACACCAGCAATTAAGAGGGGGTTCAACGTTCATCATAACCTCCTGATCAGACCTTGCTGTTGTACGTAGTTTATCGTCTTACCCAGGACGCGGATGTAGTTTATCGTCATACCCAGGACCGAGGAATTTGGTAAGAACAATTCCAGTGTGATCATTGATGCCAAACAGTGGACTTACTTGTTTATATCGATTGGGGGATTATTTGTGAATACCAGTTTGTTTTTTTGTTTGTGTTTTTTTTTTTTTTTTTTTTTTTTTTTTTTTACTAAAGTTCACTCAGTACAAGCCTGGAAAGAAAGAAGACGGTAACTGAATGAGATGTATGATATAAATGAAAGAGAATTTAGTATTAGGATAGATCACAATTGACCCTTGAAGTAAAGAGGTTAAGGGAAGCATCCACGTAGTCTGATTTCGATCATGGCTAATATTTAAAGAGTGAATTTCTTTAGTAGATCGATTACTATTTGATTGATTGATTGTTTAACGGCAAATCAACTTCTTCATGGGTCATTTAATGTCGAAATTTAATTTTCTTGGGAGTTTTGAAGTAATACAAATGTTATTCTGCTTTTACAATTGAAGACATGGTAGATGATACTCAACTTTTGTGCATAGACATGTTTGTGTGGACATAATAACTACAGGCGGTGATATGTGTTTTTTATCTTGTAGTTTTGTTGAAGTTATATTTTGGAATCCAGTTTGATTTAAGAAATTGTAGAATATTATATGGATTAATATGATGAACGAATTCTTTCATATTGGTTGATATGATTTTGTTTAGCGGTTTATCAAACTATGGATTATTTAATGGATTATTTAATGCTGAAATCTAAATATTTTGACGCACTTTATAAAATTTATTGTTGGTCATATATATATATATATATATATATATATATATATATATATAAAGATAATCCTAAGGAGCCAGGCAAACCTAGCTAGGTTTCACCTTCAGGGTAATTCAGGTTTTGCTCTACTTAGTGTATTGAGCACTTTACGTATTTGTTTTTTTACTCGTTTGAGTTTTTTTTTCTTCTTTGGACTTGGAGCTTGAACACTGGACGATTGTTTTCGCCTTATTTTAATGTTCTTGGTTCTTTCTTTTTTTTTATTCCGCATTTTTCCTCGGGTACCGATTTGTTCTACTGCAAGTTGAGCTATCCGAGGTTTTTCCGAACGAGTACCACTATATATATATATATATATATATATTACTTGTATTTTTATACTTTCATAGTGTTTTGTTTTGGGGTTTATTATTTGCCTATAGCTGGGACCCTAACAGGTGCTACCACCCCGGGTCAGGGTGAACCTGAGAACAACAGCAATTAACAGATGGTCCCAGGCTCTTCAAAAACTCTAATCTCCCAATTAGAAGTTTTGCTTCCGGTTGTAGTTTAACGTCATACCCAGAACTTTACGACTTGCTGAGGTAAACTATGGAACCATTAGAATCAGTATTGCCTCAGTCATATTTATAGCTTTTCTGCTTAAAGTACACTGTACCGTAAAGCCATCTCAACAACATTCCTTTTCTACTTCTTTTGTCGGACTCCTAGCCATGACAGAATGGTTTTTACAATGTTGAGGTGGGTAGCATGACTATTTCATGGAGGCCGTCTGATTTATACGGAGTCAGATCGGGATTACTGTTTGGGTCGCTATGTTGCAAAACACGAAATCGGCGATGAGAGGAGTGTATCACTGAAAACTAAACTTGATGAATCTAAAATGTATTATGCAACTTTGTAAATATTCCGTAATGTTCATATGGACTTTTATATCTCTCTTGTGGCGTTAGTGTATCGTTTATCTGTACAGAAAGAGAAATCAGCAAAGCGGGTTCAAATTTCAGCCTAGTCTGTTGTATTCACTTTTGCACAATGGTATCGTAGACTAGGCTCTATAGCCGTGGTTGGCATCCAGTCTAGGACAAGGAACATTTTAAATTCAAAACCGTGGTGAATGCAACAAAAAACTATTATATCTTTTCCAAAATTCCATGGCAATTCACAAATAAAAGATAATAATTAATAAAAATTACGTGGAGGGCTGTGATCGCCTACATCCTGAAGAAACATAGCATTGAAAATATCTACTCGCAATAAGACTGAGAAAAATAACAAAACCTCGCTATTTGATCAAAAGTGGAGTATTCGTTTACATTGAACATAGGTGGTCCACCCAGAGGCTAATCGTAAGAAGATACGTACCAATAAAAATGGTCAGAGTTGTAGGTTATTAAAACTGGCGTCATCCCCATTCACATTCACAAACAGCTTTCCTTTCTACATTTCTTCTCCCCCCCCCCTATTTCATGCATACATCCTATCTCTTATTAAGTTCTGTGTGCTTGAAGAATAAAGAGCACCTGACAAAGCGGGGCACCGGATATTAAATAAACATAATGAAATATTAACAAGTATATATATATATATATATATATATATATATATATATATATATATATATATATATGGTAGCTTCGACAGAGGGGAAGGTAATTCACTTCCGGGACAGTGTCTCCGTTTTGACCTCCATTTCATTCGCTAAATACCGTCAGTGTATAATTACAAAATTCTTATATTCCTGTACAAAAGTAAAGATTTAGACATCTGTACACACACACACACACATATATATATATATATATATATATATATATATATAATCATCATTGCAAGAAGCAATTATTTTCGCTCTCCGGTCTAAGAGAACCAAATAAATAAAAACGAGAGAAAACTTTAAAATTTCCTACACAGACTTCAAAGCAACTGTAAACTCAAACATTCTAAACAAGTGGCAAGAGTTATGGAACTACCAAACAACAAAATTAAAACCGTTCTAGGAGAATAGCATCATGTTCCCAGACTTTTCTTTTAATACTAATATTCAGCCTAAACAAAATTTAAAAGCCACTGAAAGGATTGTTTACAGGCCATGTATTCAATAATGCAACAAAAAAAAAACATCTTTACTGCATAAATTAAATGAGTTTATATACCGTTAAAACATAAGAGGTCAACACTGAGCTGTGACAGTCTGTTTCATGAAAAAATGGCCTGAAGGTTGCGTGTAAGCATGTAACTGTCGTGCGCGTTGTTGACCACAGTGCATTAATGCTTGTTTCATTAAATAATATAGACAAGTTTTGTCTATTTAAAGTTCCGTTCATATTGTCTGATAAGATTAATAACATTATCAATGAAAGACGAAAGGAAATCACCATATTGATACATGTTTAAATACAATCTAAGCTTTCGGCTTACATAAGCCATTATCAAAGATGACAATTACATTCCAATATGTCAACCAATACACGGACGAAACAATAGTGATAGTCTGTTTTTGTTGCATGAAAAATTTCAAAGCAACGACAAACTCGTGTATACGAGACGCGGAAGCGAAAATAGCGTCGCAGCTCGTGACGTCACGCATGACCACGCGATAGTGAAAATGAGAAGTATTAAGTATGGAAAGCCGTTGATATAAACCAATACTATATATATATATATATGGTGCGATGGGTAAATTGTTGCCATTTCATATTTTTAATTTCGTGCATGCGCATTGTTTGTTTTTTATTTTGTCAACAGTACAGTAGGGTCAGTTGGGCACCGTCTGTGACAAAAAGAGCACCATGATGCAATTCACTCCCACAGAAATTTAGAAACGGCATGCTGTACTGCTTGCCGGAAACTCCAATACGAACATTTCAGAGAGTTTGGGTATCAATCTGAGGACAGTGCAGAGGATGCCGTGTCTCCAAAAGATGGACCGAGAGTGATGAAAGCCAAATATCCCGTCAACATCATGGTATTTGGAGTGATCACTAGTGATGGCGACGTTATGCCTCCTTTGATCTTCCCGCAGGGCCTCAAACACAACACGGTGGCCTACATCAAGTGCCTTGAGGTGGTAGTGCTGTCCTGGGTCAAGAAGGTGGCTAGTGGAAAACTATATGTCTGGCAACAGGACTCTGCACCATACCAATGGATGTTAGAGAATTTCTGTGACCACATCACATCTTTCATCTGGTCACCTAACTCTCCAGACTACAACTCCCTTGATTATTATATGTGGGAACAAAACTCTTTGTAACATCAAATATGAACTGAAGACAAGGATTATGGTTGCATTCACCAACTTAAACAAGGGGATTGCCCAGAAGTGTTGCAGGAGATATCGAATTCGTCTAGAGGCCGTGGTTGAATCCAATAGTCATTTTATTGAATAAATATACTTTAGTATATCAAGATATTTTTGAGTGATTTTGGTAAATATATCTGTTAAAATGAGATGCCAGTGTTATTTTCATTTTTGTGTAATTTAGACGACAATTTATCCATCGCACCCATATATATATTGTGTGTGCGATGGGTAAATTGTCGTCTACATTACATATATATATATATATAGAGAGAGAGAGAGAGAGAGAGAGTGCTTTGACATTCGCATTCTTTTTGCGAAACTTCGAATCTTGGACATTAACAATCACATTATATTAGTGAATATTCTTATCATTAGAAATGAAATGCTATACATCCATGTTGGACATCTCTTACGTAGCCTGCATTACAAATGAGGCAATGCGAAATATCAAAAGAGAAAAAATAAGAAATGGGATGTACACATTATAAGAGCCGACAATCTTTTCACTGTAACCTTACAAGGAAACGCCTTAGACGAAAGAAGAGTCAGACGGAGGAAAAATAAAAACGGTCTGGCAACGTCACTGAATGGACTGGACGATAATTGACAGAGACACAGACATTGGTACGCAACCGAGACAGTCAGCTGCGCAGCGACCCTACGACCACACGTGGGCATGGCGATGATGACGATGGTGAGGATTGTACACTAAAACCTCAACCAGTTTTCCCGGTTTACTACCGTATCTGACAGGAAATCATTTTCAGCTTTGATGCTTTCTGCCTTGTCTATCCGGATCCGAACGGTCAAGTGGAGGGGAACACTTCCGGGCTGTGTTTATCTTGTGTGTGTGTGTGTGCGTGTATGTATATATATATATATATATATATATATATATATATATATATAGCGCGCGCGCACACATATATGTAATCTTCCGGCATTGCCGTGTCAGTCTATTAAATAACAGCTGATTTATTTCCCCAGTGCCGGTTAACATTCCTGAAAGTCATTATCTTTGATGATTTTCTAGTTTGGCAAGTTAAACCTTGTTAGAGTGTTGGACTGGAGGTCACGATGTTTAAGCCTGTCATAAAGGCCAATATAAAAGATAAAATATCATTTAAAACGTTTTTTTCTTTTTTTCTTTTTTTTTTTTTTTTTTTTTAACGAAATAAAAAACCTGATGAAGTACTTTTTAAATTTTTCCATGATCCCTATCTACTAATGAACAGAAATTTGGCAACTTTTGTGTCAGATAATGAAAAATAGATTGTGATGTTATTTTATCCCAGAATATAATGAAAATGGATTATATTATACAAATATTGGAAATCTACTGTCTTCATTTGACGGCATAAATAACTAGTAACCCCAATTCCTTGTGCAAATTAATTGAAAGAACCACTTTAGTAACATTTCTTTCAACATATGGCCAGTTTTAGACACACTGATGTGGCAGGGTGTAATCGATTTCTATTTTTTTCTCAGATTACGTCATTTCAAGTTATGTGTAGTAATATGAATCTATTTTCAGGGTGTATGATGAAATTTGTTTGCCCTTGAAAAATATTGCGTCATCCGAGATTGCATCAAATTTTTATCACACCCAGACACTATTGTCTCGATTGTCGATTAGTTGTCCTACGGCCATTGTCTGCGATGGACATTACTACAAGAAAGCATACAAAAATTGTAACGCTGCACGAACACACTGGCAAGCCTTACCAGTGAGCAAATATATACTGGCCCGGAAACTCTCCTGATTTAAATCCAATCGAGGATCCGTGGTCAGTCTGCAAGGAACGATTTCATGTAATGGATATACGAAGTACTAACATGTGCACTGGGTCATATTTAACTGGGAAACTACGAAAAAAAGAGTAAATAACGGAATTATTAATTTTGTTTCAATAAATTTGCACAAGGGTACACTATTGACATTATTCGGACTATTGTCCTCATCTTTGTCGCCATATTCATTACAACGTTTCGGCCGTTGTACGCTCCGGCCTTCTTCAAGTGGTTGGAATGTTGAACTGAGCCCTTTATTTCGCTCACTGGGGTAGACTGTTCTAGTTCCACGTGCCATGTTTAATAGGTCTCAGTTGTCAGTTATATCCTGTTAATTCCCCTCTCAAAGTTCTCCACTGCCTTAACTGGGTATTGAACTCGCACTCTTTGTGTCCGAATAATGAAAATAATGTACATAATACCTCATCTCAGAAATATAGACATATATTGCACAAGCGTGTATAACTTATATTATAAAAAATCGATTCACTTTTTTCCCAAATGCATTTGTGCGAAAGTGAACGCATTTGAATAAGCCAGAATTTGAACACGCATCGCCGATTCCCCGTTACGCACCAATAGCTTTTACACGACCACACATCTAAACTAGATTTTATGGCTACGCCATCTATGAGCTAATACCCTTGGGAAAAGTACGAATCCTCTTCTTCTCCTATGAGTAAATAGCAGGACAGACTCGGTTTTATAGCCTTGGTTGGCAACTGGTCTACCGCAGAAAGTAATGGAAATCTACTGCGGGAAAAAATCTGCCTCGTCTGCCTAAGCGTGTATCACACATGGCATATAACTAACTGACATTTAGTATTCCCAAGCGATCATTCATCTCAGTACGGACCAGGTTTGACGTTGCTTGATTTGGTGATCGGACGAGAACCAGTTAGATTAAAAAACAGAAGAAAAAAAAGAGTAATGGTCCCTAACATTTCCAAGTGGTTACCCATTTAAGTATTGAACAAGCTCAACATTGTTTAACTTCACTGGAGAGAACCAATTAGGTTTAAAAAAAAAAATAGAAAAAAAGAGTAATATCAATACGGTCCCTAACATTTCCAAGTGGTTGCCCATTTAAGTACAGTGTAACCCGGATATAAAAGAAACCCGGATATAAGAGAGATTGTATCTGGTTCCAAATTAGAGCCTGTGTTAATGTATATATAATAGACCAAACCCGGATATCAGAGAAACCCGGATATAAGAGACTTCTTCACTGGTTCCGACAACTCTCTTATATCCGGGTTACACTGTATTGACCAAACTCAACTTCACTGAAAGGAACCTGTTGGGTTAAAAATGCCTCATTGCAATGCTTTTGAAAATCTCTCTCTCTCTCTTTCTCTTCTAAGGACACGTGCCAAAAGTAATATTATAATGATACATCGTATTCCCAAGCTGTCGCCCATATAAGTACTGACCAGGCTCAACATTTCTTAACTTCGCTGAGGAGAATCGGTTGCGTTAAAAAATGCAGTTTTGGGAGATTTTTTTTCTTTTTTGGGGGGTGGGGTGGGGGTTCCACTTTCTCTCTACCTTATCTAAGGACGCGTGCCAAAGTAATATCATTAATTAATCCTTTCCTTAAAATAAATTTAAATAGCAGATTATTTTTATCGTTTCTCTCAAAGGAAAAATTATTGGCATATATAATTTTTGAAGTGTTTGCTGAGAGAATTTTCAGACTAGAAGACGCCAAAAGCAGATGGACGGAGGCAGGGCAGAGTAATTAAAAAAATCAAGGCGTGAAAAAAAATTGGGTTATGTGGCAGTGGACTTAGGGAGGGACAGCTGCGTTACCGTTTGCACGAGATAATTTTACAGGGGTAGCGGCTAGAAACAAGATTATCTGTCTTGACGCGCAACATCTGGTGTTTTTAGGGATCGGCATCCCTTTTAAAAATGGGCCTCGATGTGTTGATGATTTTGATAATGTTACTCTGATCGACAGAATCTTATTAAATTTTATCACTAGACATTTTTTTTTTTTTTTTTCATTTAATTTTCCCACGCTGTTTAATTCAGTCAGTGAAAAGATTCGTCAGTTTTAATTGAGCCGAAAAACTTTCCGATAAGTTCGCCTATTATCAGTATTTTCTCAGATAAGATTTTAATCTCTGGAAATTAATGTATGGGTAACAAGCAAACAACTAGCATCCTCATGTAATTTTCCTCTGGCTCTAAGTGATCATAACTTACTGGATTAATCTTTGCAGTTCCTAAAGGCTTCTTTTTTGCAGCAAATTCCACTGGGGAAGCAATGCCAGTTTTCTTTATCAATGTTGCGGACCGGTGTACGCGTTGAGAGATAAACACGTGTGTCTCCTGAAATGCCCACAACGATCGTGGCAGACTCGGGATATGAGTCCACATAAAAAAATGTAAAGAAACAAGGACCAATATATATGTGAACAAACAAATGATAATGTATTAACAATAAAGAGTTACATATATAATAGAATATTGTTGTGTGTTACTGAACAAAGAACATGAATGAAGAAAACATTTAAACTAGTGAGTTGTTTGCGTATGTGTAGTTTGGTGTAGGAGAAAGTCCTAGAAAAAAATGAAGTGAAAGGTGTGTGTGTTTTGTTCATGCGTATCCAAAAAGGAAACGCGTTCTTCTGCGAGAAATTTATATATTAACGTAAAAAGTAAGAAGAGGCTGCGAATAATTATCGCCGAGTATTTATAGTGCCGGAGAGCGTACTCCAGTAGCGGTTTCGAAAATGAGGAGGAGATAACCCGACAATCCATGTGTCCAATCTGTAAATCGCCGTACCAAATGCACCAATGACAACTTATATGACTGTGACCTTCTTTAACTTCCAATGCCTCAAGAGTTCAAACTTCAATGGGTGATAGTTGATTACTTTCTCTTGTTTCAAAAGGACATGATACATTAACGATTAATCCGACTTTTCCTATTTTATCATTCACCAGTATATCCGGTTGGTTGGTTGTTTGTATTCCTGTTTCTTGTTTGCATTGAAAAATCCTGCAAAATCTTGCAAAATTCTAATCAGAAGAATCTTATTAGATTTTATCACTAGACATTTTTGTTCGTTTAATTTCCCCGCGCTTTTAACTCAGTAAAAATATTCGTCAGTTTTCACCGAGTCAAAAATCGCATTTAATCCATTACCTGCCAGGAGCCCCATTTGGGGATCTGTTAAAATTAAACTCACTACATGTTATTCCTTGTATTTACAGTGAATTGCTTACATACATTGCATTTGCAGAGGTATATTTTACAACACTTAGCCTTTAAAGTTTTTATTATTAGCCGTAAGAAGACAGTTTCTGTCGTAATTTTACATTTTACAAGTAGAAAAATAATAACTATATATAGTATATTATTTTTTGATGTTTTATACACATATATATATATTTGATGTTCTAGTTTCTATAAAAATGACAATGATAACTACTGAAATTAAACATAAGGAATAAATAAACTCCTAAGACACCTGTCTGGGCCAAAAATGCGCATTAAAAAATTGACAGTTAATGGGTTAAAAGATCGTCTATTTATCCTATTAGAATTGTGCTCGCATCCCATTCGTTAATTTGCATGACCATTACATCCTGTCAATACCTCATAAAAATAATAGACTATTCCGTTTTGATCGCGTGGAAAGAAGAGAAGAGATATCTTAGTTGGTTTCAGTGAGAAAAAGAAAGAAACAAAGATAGAAATGGAGAGAGATAATCGGATTAAGCCGATAAAAACAGATACTACACTTTGATTTTATTATTTACTAGCCGAATTACCTGCGCCTTGCTGTGTGTTTGATGACAGATTATTTTTATAATCTGTAGAGAAAAATGATGCATTTCCATATTGCTCAATGATCTTGCCGATGTGACCTCCATCTTCTGGCTTTCTCCATCTATATTCTGGATAGGATTCAGTACTTGTTCAAATTTAAATTTAATTTGATCCAAAGGAAAAAGAATTCAGTGGTGGGTCCAAAAACAGCTTGATTTGACACCTTTGATATATATTTGATGCAATACTTGATTGAATGAATTGATGAGTAGATTTCAACATTGTTATGACAGTTGAAGTATCGCAACAAATATGTATTGTAAGGCACTAAACATTGATTTATGATTTATTGCCCAACTTGACGTCCATATTGTCTCATTTTGATCTTGCCTATGTGACCTCCATCTTCTGACTTTCCCCTTCTATATTTTGAATAGGAGTCATTCCCTTCTTTAAATTTAATTTAAATCAAAGAGAAAAAGATTTCAGTGTGGGGCTTGAGACCCCCTTTGATCAAAATGAAATATACTTATCAAAGTACCCTAGGAGTCATTCTCTTGTTCAAATTTAAATTAATTTAAATCAAAGGGAAAATTTTTCAGTGAGTAAGGGGGTTGTGCTTCCTGGGGATCCTCTTTGATCAAAATGGTCATGCCGATGTGACCTCCATCTACTGACTTTCTCCTATATTTCGGATTGGAATCATTCCCTTGTTCAAATTTAATTTGAATCAAAGGAAAAACATTCAGTGGCGGGGGTCTGATCCCCGGGGAGCCCCTTTGATCAAAATGAAATATACTCATCCAAGTACCCTGGGTAATGTAGTTTCAGAATATATATGGTTATGGGGGTTCTATCTCCAAAACCTTAAGTGGAATTCGATAACAGACAGACAGCGGTTACAATTTATATACAGAGATTTGCACCAAAATGTGCCACAAGGGCTAAAAAAAAAAGATGATGGCGAAGAGTTGTCTTTTCTGTTTATTATTATTATTATTATTAGTAGTAGTATTTTTTCTCAAGCAGACCTTATGCTGTAATTTAACGATCAGGAGCGGGTTGCAACGAATGACCATGGGTCATGTACTTGTAATTGTTGCGGCATTTAACCGAATTTGTCACATACCGAACAAAAAACAACTAAATTCGGTGAACGAGTGCAATTGATTCAATAAAAAGCTAACCAATCCCGGTTCTAACGGTGAGTCCTGAACAACGCGTTGACCCAAGGATTCGAGTTCCCGCAGACGCCGTAGCAGATTTTGTATTCATTTGGAAGTGCAAATCCATAGTAGGACTTTCAGTAGGGATCTGGATTCACAAGCAGACCCCAGCCGCATGTACACTGCACCTTAAGATAGTGAGGAGTGATTCGCGTTCCCCAACCCAACCCAACCCAAACCAATTCGGTGACGCTAGAATCACAGCGGAAACGTATGGGAGTGAGTTTGACCGACAGAAGTGAGACACGTGGCCATAAAGTGATGACGTGGTCATATTGCACAGCCAATTTTGAGCTACTTTGTGGTCCCCACACTTCAGATCATGCCCTTCGACCCCACAAAGAAAACATCAAAACAAACGCAACATGCAGATTCATAATTCCAACGAAAAGTGAACGAGATAAAAAAAAAAAACTGGGATAAATAAATTGAGTAACATAACGACGTAAAATAAATGATTAATAAATAAATACGTAATAAATAAATAAAATTGTAACTGTACTAGGTAAAATAATACTAGAAAGAATTAACTCAGAATTTAGAACGAAGTTAGGATTAAACCAGTAGGAAAACACAAAAAACAACCACTGACTGGTTCTGTAATCCGCAAAACGAACATAATTGCTAATTTATGCAAGTAGATATCAAAGATTTTAACCTTCAATAGCCGAACCTATAAGTCCATCTCTTCAGCTCAGGAACACATTAAAATATACATGATTAAAGAAAATATTATCACGCACTGCTAAAACCACTATTATTCGTCAACGAAGGAAAGGCACAGACGGAATATTCGACGTTACAATGGGAAGTTTTGATGGATCTTTAACCAGCAAGATGATAGGCATAATTATACTACATGAACTACGCAAAATAATCCACAAATATAATATGGGAATACAAGAACGACGGCCTCATAACCCTAAGAAACTGACAAAAAACGGACAAAAACAGGAAAAACTCTAGCGAATAAAATCGCTTTATATACATTTGTTTTCCAATCACCTGCCAACAGTAATCGGGTAGATCCGACAACCAATCAACCGAGGGTTATCTAACAATTCTTACAATGAAATCATCTTCGACGAAGTTAAAAAGATCATGCAATAGCTCTAAATATAGTGAAATTTCGGCAACACTCACGTCACAACATAGTAGAAAAAATATTGAAAAAGAAACATCGTATGGTTTAATCCAACAAAAATATTTAAAAAACGTAGGAAAAAAATTCATTATACTCATCTATAAACACACCCTGCCATCTAGCACTTTTCACAAGGTATTCAACAGAAGCACATTAAATATCAGCCCCCGTTCAACCGAGAATGTTATAAAAATGATAAAACAAGCACAACTGAAAAATAACCAGCAAACCACCAATACAAACCAAATCCATCTCTAACTGCAAAGCAAACCATGAATACTCCTTAAAAGGCAATTGCCTGCAAAGCAATATAATATACCCAGCCACAATAAAAGCAGCAGATAACAACGAAAAAATATATAGGACCCTGGAAACAGAGAAGCTACACACACAAAACCTCGTTTAACAACAGTAAATACGAGAGGGCAAAACACTCTTTAAGCATATATGGGAACATAAAAACAAAATCTCTCTAGAAATATGGAAAATAAAGAATACAGCAACAGCTTACAAAAATAAATTTCGAAACTGGAAATTTGACCTGGGGAGAAAATAGCTAATGCCCTTCCCAGATGAATACAAATTACTAAATAAAAGGTCAGAACTTACCCCAAAATACAAATATGAAAACAAATTTTTACTGTGAAACTTAAAAATCAAAAGCTGAAATAATCATATCTTGTAAAATCTCAGAAAAATGCAAATATATAAAATGCGGGTAACACGATATACTTAAAAAAAATACCTTAAAAAAACAAACCAATAAGACAATCCCCACCAAAAAATAAATAAATATTAATAAAAATAATAAATAAACAATAAAATAAATTCCGTATATACTGGCGTACAAGGCGACTAGGCATATAAGACGACCCCCAAATTTTCAAGTTAGATTTCGGGATATATTCGTTGTACAAAATGACTCCACCTTGTACGACAACATATACGGTAAATAAAGAATAAAATAGATTGAATAAATAACTAATTAAGGAAATAAATAATAAATAAACGATTAAATCTTAAGAATGCTCGCATATGACCACACCTAGATAAATTTAATACTAATCCGTAGCGAATAGTTAATTAATAAATACAAAATGAACTAAAGTAATTAATAATAAATGAAAGGGATTGAAAAGTTAGCAGACAACCTTATACAATAACTATACAATAAACACTTCTATCTCATAATTAGTTGTATTCAACAAGCACAAGAATAATTTAAAATAACTGTTCTGTCTATTCAGTAGCCGTTATAATACAATTACACAGAAATAACATATCTTACTTTTCATAATGTCTGAATGACTAGCACACACACACACACACATATATATATATATATATATATATATATATATATATATATATGAGCTATAATCCAAACCACGTGGCATGAAGATTGCGTTCAAGCCTAAAACTGACTGCCGCTACTCATTGTTGACATTACTGTCCACACTTTTTATATTTACACACGCTTTATCCCGCCGGATACACCTTAAAACTATATTTTATCATTTTATATATATATATATATATATATATATATATATATATATATATATATATATATATTACTTTATAAAATCAAAATGTCAGTTGAATCCGCTACCTTGGTTTCAACCTTACAGTATTCTCAGGCAATTTTTATCCAATTTTTTAACGCTTTATATATTTATTTTTTTTTAATCTAATGAACGCTATATTATTTTTTTTAAAATAAACAGACGCATAAACCTTTTGAAAAAATTAGCAATAATGACATTTCCAGTTTCAAAGAACCTTTTGAACCAGAAACCGAAGTATTGAGTCCTTGCATGCATATCAAGAAATTCCTCTTAAGCACATGTGAGGCTGGATAAAAAAAAAATATACATTTCAATTACCCCTACCACAACCGATATTTTTATAATACCCTTTCTGTTCTTCTTCTTCCTCACATCCTCACCCTCTCTTTCTATTACACTCAACGTCATGCGTTTATTTATTTTAAACACTGCAATGATAATTTTGATGAAATAACTTTAAATTCTTTGAATTCACTTCATGGAACTTCAAAACCTCGCTTTCACTCTGATTCGTGCTGTAACTCCAATTCCGGTCCAAAGACCGATTTTTTTTTTTTTTTTTTTTTTAAGCATTTCACTCCAAGCAAGGCGGGAAGCCACTAGGACGCAAGGGGTTACAGAAAATTTAGTGCAAGATCAAATAGGAGTGATAGAAGAAAGGATGAGGGTAGTGGATAGATCAAGGCAACTGGAGATGTCGATTGACATTACACTTGAATAGCTGGAGATTATAGCTCACAGGGAAACAGGAAAAGGGAAGGGAGTTCCACAGGCGAGAGGTGCGAGACATGAAGCTATTGGAGTAGAAGAGACGGCTACATTTAGGAGTTTCGACAGTGAAAGGGTGAGAGCGGGATGCCAGCCTCGTAAGGCGCTGGAACTCATGACGTCTGGGAACCAGCGAATGCAGCTCCTCGGGGCAATTTCCATGAAAGTATTTGTAGAACAGACAGAGGGAGACGACGGCGCGTCTGTGAGAAAGTGACTGTAGACGAGACGCCAGGGCAGGGCCAACTACATTGCATATCCGCTTCTGGAGCCTATCAAGAACCCCGAGGCAAACAGAAGGGGCACCAGACCATATATGTCAACAATACTCCATGCAAGGGCGATTTGTTGCTTTGTAGATCCGGAGGATCGACTCCGGGAAGAAAAACTTTTGGACCGAAACTCCAATTCAGGCCGAAAATCGAGATCTTCAGATCACAAACTCTGTGGGACTTCAATATCTCACGTCACGAAACCTCCCACTTTGACTCAATGCACAAAGTTTGGGATATATTTTAAAATGAATTTAAAACAACAAAAAAATAAATTTGTAAAGGTTTTGTGTTATTTTAAATTTAATGTAAATTAAAAACTTTTGAAATCACTAATTTTTTTCAATTATTTTAAAATTTGAATTTTTAACTGTTCCCTCCTCATCCGGAAATCAATACTAGATGTTCAAGCGCCAGAGGAAAGGCAGAATTTCAATCCTGGGATCATCCTAATTCCAAAAAGTTATAATATAGAGCAAAAGTGGACCGAGTTAGACAGGTTTCAGACACACGGACAGACAGACAGAATTTTCCATTTATTTATTTAGATATATTTAAAATTTAAGAATTTACGAAATTCAAAGTTACCACAACCTTTCTTTAATTCTATTTACAGACTAGTCGTGTGGCCAGAGACGTGGCACCATGCGACCAACTTCAATTGATTGGGGATAAGCTTCATGAGCTCAAGAGGTTGTTACCGATACTACACTTTCATAGCCTGGTAAGTTTTTCCCTGTTTTTCTTTTACCATTATTCGGTAAATGCTGGTAAGCTTTTATAAAATTATAGGTTTAATTACTGTGAATTGGCAAAATATCAGTTGTACGCAGTTATCAATGATATCGACAGAATTTAAAATTTGTCAGTAAAATAAAAGCAAAGTATAGATGACTCGTGGATCGATTTGACGCTGTATTTATATTACAAACAAGAACCCCGAATCTTAAAATGATAAAAGATCAGTATTTCTTGATCCTGCAAAAGGAAGGTCTAAAGAATGTTAATCTACAAACATTTTTAAAAAATTCTTTTTTCAAATGAACGAGATAATCTAAGTAATGACTTGAATCCTTATAAACCCTTCCTTTTCAAAAATCCTAACTAGTCGTTGAATATTTATGGGGATGGAAAAGCTATTATCCTGATTGCGTTCCTCTTTCTTCAACGAATGCAGTTTTTATTTATTCCGTAAATGTTCTTTTCTATATGATGATTTTCTAAGCGTAGCTTAGATGTAGCACAAGGCCGGAAGTATGAGGCACCCAGTGAGGATCGAACTCAATATTCAGTCGTAATTGTTCTAGCAAGACAAACTTGCTAACCATTACATCACGTCGAATTGCTCAAATGATTTTCCTAAGCCTAGCATGTATGGCACAAGGTCAAAAAATTTAGGGAACCCACTGAGGATCGAACTCACTATTCAGTCATAAGTGGTCTAACGAAACACCTTGTGAACCTGTAACCACGTCGAAGTGCTCAAATGAGTTTCTAAGCGTACCTTAGATGTGGCACAAGGCCGAAAGTGTGGAGCACCCAGTGAAGAGCAAGTGATTTACTAATCGTAGCTTAGATGTGGCACAAGGCCGAAAGTATGGGGCACCCAATTAGGATCCCAACTCACTATTCAGTCATAATTGGTCTAGCGAGACAAACTTGCTAACCATTACACCGCGTCGAAGGGCTCAAAAGATTTTCTAAGCCTAACATGTGTGACCAAGTTAAAAAAAAAAAATTAGGGCACCCAGTGAGGATGGAACTCACTTGTCATGATTGGTCTAACGAGACAAGATGGCTAACCTGTACATCACGTCGAAGTGTTCGAATTTTATTTTCTAAGCCTACCTTAGATGTGGCACAAGGTCAAAAGTATGGAGCACCCAGTGCGGATCAAACACTATTCAGTCGTAATTGGTCTAAAGAGACAAGCTTGCTAATCATTACACTACGCCGAGGTGCCCAAATATTATCGATATGAAGCAAAAAAGTTTTTTTTTTTCGGTATGTCTCAGTCACTTGTAAGTTCCTCCTCATCATCGGTGGTGGTCATAGGGTCACTGCGCAGCTGAGCACATGACCAGTTAGCTCCACATACCTGAGTTGAAAACCGGAGAGCTATTCATTCATGCGTAGCATCTTGACATAGCCGATCCTTCTCCGGGTCAAACCACAGGCGATGTCCATCAACTTGAAGCCCTTGCCTTAGTCACAGACACGTGGCCGTTGATTTCCATCAAAAGGGGGGGGGGGGGTAACCATCCGCTCTAGCCGTTTGACTTCAATCTATGAAGTCCCTTCGCCCAGTGATGCCGTAGATCTGGATTTTAATCGACCTCATTGAACTAGATGGCCGCTGAGCATACAAGAAGGCTCGTGAGCCCTTTGAATCTTGCTCTGTGTCGTCTAGCCACCCTCCTCACCAGAAAAAAAACTGCTAGATTTAGTCACCGAAAATCAGACCTGTGCAGCAGGTAGTATATGACGCAAGTTGCGGAAACTTCCGCTTGGGATGTAGAAAATATTCACTGAGCTTTTTGTTTAATGTTTTAAAATCCTTTCTTATTAAGTGAAAGATCAGTATGCTATCCAAGTGATACCGTTATATAAAGATACAAAACCCAATATACCCATCATGACACTTAATTTTATGAAAACTCGAGAAATTCGACGGCGTATCTTTTATTGATTATAAAGGGTGTTTCATTAAAACGGATTATATATAAGGGTGTTTCATTAAGACGAATCAAAGTCAGCAGTAAATAAATCAGTGTTATTGATGAAAATGTATTTACTTCTCTATTTGATCATGTTACGTTATGGCAATTATGTGGGGGAAAATATCGCCCAAATGTCCGCCAAATTTGAAAGAAAAAGAAAAAAATCATTAAACGTTTAAACTTAATTCACATTTAAAATCGGTCCAAGTTATTGGAACACCATTTATTATTAAAAGCAGAAGTATTTGAAAAAATATAAATCATCGTTTTTTTTGTTTTTTTTTGTTGTTTGTTTTTTTGTTTTTGTTTTTTTGTTTTTGTTGTTTGTAAAATCGAATCACCCCGTTACCAAAAATCAGCTCTGAATTGTAACATACAAAACCCAACAAAACTAAGATATTATTTAATTAGAAAAGCTTTTAATGGCTTTTATTCATAATATATGTTAAGTACAATATTATCTAAAGCAAAAATATTTTTCCGATGAAAGCTGAACCTTTACAAGAATTGTTTTCTTTTTTTTCCAATTTTAAATACAAAATGTGATAAAGTAGTTCTATCTTTACAGATTATTACAATATGCGACATCTTGTATTAAAAAAAAAAGAATCAAACATTGTTTTTGAGTGTGAATAAAAAACGATTTTTTTTCAAATATATGGATGATCAGACAAGACATTAAAATGTCACACGTTTTAAGATTTATTTCCACCGACGCCAATAAAATGTTCTCAGAAAATTTGCGTTTTCGTTCTACGAGGCCGTATTGAAGAATTCTCTTAATGATTTTGACCAGCATCGTGACATTTTCAAAAGTTTTTTTTACGTCATATTTAACTAAATATGTTTAATTAATTTTCTTAAATATAATTAATTTATTATTTTTCAGTGAGAGACATACTGCAATTATTAATTATTTTCTTTTTTAGTTTCAATTCTAGGGACATAAACAAAGGGAATCATATTCTTCAGGCTTTAGACATCTTCGTTAAAATCTGAATTCATTTGCATAGCAGTTTGTTTTTTGTTTTTTGACACTAAGTGCATTATGATTAAATAAAATAAGTGTAAATGATTATATAATTAATACAAAAATTTCACAATTTCATAAATGTCATATAACATTTAATATTAAAAATAAGGAAAATCAAATTAACACATAGAAATAACATTTCATGAATAAGAGAGGTACCTATTAGGTACCTATCTTATTTATGAAATTTTATGATATTGTTTTTTATTTATTATTAATTTAAAATTATTGTTATTTATTATTAATTAAAAATTATTTTTATGTAATTTTTTTTAAATTTTCATATTATCTCATGAATTTTTTCATAACTGAAATAATCTAAATATTAATCAATAAAATTTCATAAGAGATGCACATAAAAATTATAGGCACCTCATGAAATTTTATTTCACTCTCAGTTATGAAATTTTCAATTTATTTTATTGTTAGTATTTTAAATTTTATTTTTCCAGAAAGAATCTTCAAGCTATAAAAAAAAAAATCAATAAGATATTAAATTGCTGAAAGTATTTGTTGATTTTTTAAAAATTACTGGTCAGTTAAATAAGTTAGTTCACTTAAAATTCGAAAAAATATATCACTTCTGTTCTTCCATCCGATAACTTCCCCCTGACCTAATCTGTCAATACATTGATGTAACCATCAGTTAACACCTCAAAAACGAGTCACCGCGGTTAAGACACGCCTCTCTTATTTTCAACTACATTTTTCTGCTAAAAAAACTTTTAAAAAAGTAATTTGTTTCCAGTAAGATTAAGTAAACTTTAAATTTTGTAATTTTCCTCAAATAACTTTTGAAAAAGGTATAATTTATTTTTACAAGATTTTTAAACGGAGAATTTAACTTTTTGTTTACACACTTCTCAAAAATAATAAAATAATTAAAAAATACATTGGTCTTTCCTCTTAATAATACCATAAACATTTAGGCGATAAAAAATTGCTTTCATCAGGTTTGGGACTTTTTTTGATCATGATAGGCTGCTTTTAACGAAACAGTGGTGATACCTAATTCTAATAAATATTTGGAGTAAAGCAAGACATCATCCTTATCTTAAAAACTAGACAGTAATTTTTCTCAAAATAAATATTACTCATTTTTTCCTCAAGTGAATTAAAAAATATAAGTAAAAAAAATCAGTACATCTTAATGCAAGCCGGTAAAATCACTTCAAGAAAGTACAGAAAGGCGGGTTCTCATTGTGAAATATGGTTATCAAAAGAAAAAAAAAAGATTCTACACTAAAATGTTTCAAAACTTTCAAAACAGATGCCGGCAGCCCTCGGTATTAACCTCCCACCCTCTAACAGCCACCGCCACCCGCCGGCTTGTAAAGATTCGCGGCTGAGGTTAGTAGATAGGGAAGGCAAGTTGATTATATAAAGTCTGTCAAGAAAAAAATTTTAAAAGATATTTGCCCGGAGATCCAACAGTTTCCTTCCTGCTAAACTTCCCTTCCCAAGGTCTTTTCTCTGCTTTTGCCCTGTCAGATGATATTAAAATTTTTAGCTGCGTCGGCCTCGCATCCAGATCTAGAAAAGATAAACAGTTTTCGTTCGCTGATGTTTCCCACTTGTGTGCAACTTCCGAGAGTCTTTTTTTATGGCCCCGATGACTACGATAGACACCCAAGCACACAGACAGTGAGACGGATGTGTTAGAGGTAGACACACCTGGTAGCATTTTCAAAATGGTAATAATTATCGTCTCCACTTATTCATAGCTGCGTTTCCGGAAACTTAATCGAGATACAGGCTTATTTTTTTATCATTACAGTTTCTTCCCTGGGCGACTCCCATGTGAATTGTGAAAGAAATGCGAAAGGAGGGTCCCTAAAAGACGTTGACTCAAAAGACGTTTCATTATTGATTGCAGTTGGCGTTTCTTTTGAAAACAACGAACGACGCGCGCTTTTATGTGTGTGTGTGTGTGTGTGTGTGTGTGTGTGTGTGTGTGTGTAGTAATGTAGTCACTGAGTCTGGACATGTTTGTGGGTGCGGGAAATACGATACGGTATAAACACGCAACATTTACAAATGAATTTTACTCTCATGCCATATTGTCATCAAAAGTACGTTTAAGAAGAGTGATAAACACACAACGTCCCATGTGTATGCATACAAACATTTGAATATCTTTATCTTACAAGTCATCTATAGCTATTTCTCTCTCTCCCTCTCTCACTATATACATTATATATATATAATATATATATATATATATATATATATATAGGGAAGAGGTTATAGTTGTTTCAACGACAGAAAAGTGTATATTTTAAAAAGAAGATAAACCGCAAACGCAATGTGGAATTTTTATTTTAAAATATATATTAGACTCTATTTTGCATAATTCTGCTACACGAGTTTCTGGTTTCGCGACCTTCTTCAAGCAAAGAGTAGATATTTCCATATATCATAAAAATAATTTTTTTGTGTGGTAGTGATTCAAATGTCTTCTTTGGACTGGTGATAAGAGTTTCTATATATATATATATATATATATATATATATATATATTGCATATAGTCCTCTTATTATTTCGTTCTTTTGCGTGGCAGGACGTCATTATGAATTTAAGATTTGCATCTGATATTTCACGACCGTTATTGTCATATAGTAATTTTCTATGTTAGTATAACAGAATTGACTACTGTATATGGTCATTTTGTGTCTATGCTGTGTTTTTTTTTTTGGGGGGGGGGTTATGATCTATTTAGTGCTGGTTTAAATTTGTTTGAAGTTTTTTTCTTGTGTTTGTAGGTAAGAATAAGTCTGTTTGGTGTATTGGCATTATTTTAAATTTACCTTGATTACATTTGTAGATGTATTGTGATACAAAGAGTTTTTTGTTGTCGGGTAATTTGATGTTGCTTTTGTGAAGGGAAACTCTGTGGTTTAATGATTGGCTGATACCTATATATGACTTCTTGCATTTTGTGCATTTGAGTGCATGATTCACATCTTTGGAGTTGCAGTTTAATTTTTTATTTATTATGAATGTTTTTGTGGGGTTTTCAAAAGTGTAGAAGTTTTCTTCTATAATTATCATATATATGAAAGCGAGAGAGAATTAATGCAAATATAGAGTTTGTTACTTAGCTGTTTGGTGTTACCTTCAGCATCCCGCCTCGTAAATGGACCCTTTTTCTTTCATAGATGCACCTTTCATTGCTGCCAGGTTGATTTTTTTCCTTTCACAGTGTGGGGTGTGCATACGCCCACCTGTGCGCATATGTAGAGTGTCGTGGTTATTTCTTATATATATAGATGTCAGGGGCTGCTGAAAGCTTTTCAGTCTGACCAAAAAGGGAATAAAAATAAATTCCTATATTTGGTCAGATATTCAGGTGGAGCAGAGAGTTTTAACACTCCCTGATACATCCAAACAAATTTGGTTAAAAAGGTATGTTTAATTTTTTATTGTATTCTAATTTTTGAATAAAATGTTGTGTACTGTTATCGAAACTGAACAAATTCCATGTTGTTGCTAGAATTCCTTTGTCTACATTCTGGTATTATTATTTTTTTATGTTTTATTATGGTATCTTGCTATTGTTTTGTTCAAGTACTTTCGACAATCTCAGTCATTATCAAGAACAAGGGTGGTGTCTGTGAGGTAGTTGGGATTCCTTTGTCCGCATCATGGTATTCGTTGGCAAGCTGGAAAGCATTATCAAAGTGTAGACAAAAAATGTTTATAAATACTTGTTGCAAAATAAAATCCTTACATTTGCCTTGATAAAGTCCATCAGAGGATGAAACATATCGACTAAGATAAGTTTCCTTGTGTTTTTACTCATATATATATATATATATATATATATATATATATATATATATATATATATATATATATATATATATATATGATGGTTGTCACTTCTTTGCAGAAGAAGACCATCTCTTCACTTGGTAGCTTTTTTTGTGTTTTACATTCAGAATTATATTATTTCCATTATTTTTACCCGAGTTAACGCTCTGCTTTGGGCCCGTAAGGCCAGCTTCACTTTTACAACCTCTTTTATACACGTGGCAAACATAAAGTTTATTTATGTTGGAAACCTGTCTGTTCTGTCTACAATCATGTGACGTTTGCGTCTCGCAACAGACTTACAAACCTTGTCACAAAACTCGTACAAGTAAGCTGCACGTCTTTCTGATAGAGTTGCATTCACAGGAGTTTGCACCTGACCTCTCTGGTGTAATCTCAGGTTAGTGGCTAACCCAGACGCCGAAAGGGTGAGAATCACTGCAAATGTGTTGATGTACTAGTACTCTGGGACATATTCTATTTTTCCCTTCCTAATGGCGCGCTTTTTGTTGAAATGCTCAATTCCCTTCTACTCAAAATTATTGCAGCGTTCCCAAATCAACCTTCTCCGGCCAGATCTATCACCAGCATTAGTTTTTCAGTTTTCAACATTAACGTCAAGAGTCTTTAAGTTACATTTAACTACATCCTTGAAACATTTGGTGGGGGGTCTTATGAGCGGCTCGATTTCCTCATGGCATCTCGCCATGAAAAAATTATTTTGGGCAATCTGCCATATAGTTAAAAAAAAAAAAAAAAAAACCCTCTCTGTTAAGTTTTAATCTCCCACCTCTCGTATGTTACCCCTCTCTTTAGCTCTAACATTCGTCCCACCGTCTCATACTTACACTCTCTCTAAATTCTATTTTTATTTCCGGAGTTGTTCTCTTCTGTTTTCTTTTTGAATTTGTAGGTCTGATGAATTGGATCGTACTTACGATTTCAATGGAATGACCATGGAATATTAGTGTTTAAGCCTTTTTATTATATCCTTACTCTGTCCTGGACATTGAGTTCTACCTGGATTCTGTCCTCTCAGAATTTTTTTATTCAAAAAATATACATGTATGTGTATGCACATATGTATATATATATTTATATATTTTGCATATGTATGTGTATATTTACAACTAATATTATCTCTCTCACTCTCTCTCTCTCTCTCTCTCTATATATATATATATATATATATATAGTAGATATCCGGAATCCCTCATATCCGGAGTGCTTTCATATCTGGAATCCCGCATATCCGGACATGATTTTGATGTGTATATTTGAACTATTTGGTTGATATGTAACTGATTTGAAATTTCCATTTTTCAGGAAATTTACTTTGGATAATTGCTTACGCTTATTTCGCCCTAATGGCTTGCATTGGTGCAAAAGATGATGGGAATAAGAGGAAAAGAAAAACTTTGGAGTTATCGCAAAAAGTAGAAATTTTAAACAGACTAGACGCTAGTGAAAGTTCATTGTAACATTGAAAGTCAACATTAATTAAAAAAAAATAGTAATTAATGTTTAATATTATCCATGACTACATGTACAAGAATGTCGTTTTTGATAAAAGTTTTAAAAAAAACTTACCATAAATACATAAAAAATTCGTATATTGTTTGGTTTGGTTTATTTTGTTTGACGGCATATCAACCTCAATGGGTTATTTAATGCCGGCAACATTTTTAGGATAGATTCGTATGAATAGAATATGTATTCTTTGGTTTAGAATGGTTTGGTTTATTTTGTCCTACGGCACACCAACCCCAATGGGATACTCAATGCCGACAAAATTCTTTATTGCTGGTATTATTTTGTTTTGTCAAAAATCTGTTTCTGATAATATATTTCCTTCAAAATTGTATTGCTGGTTATAACCTTTTCAAAAAAGTATTGCTGATAATAGTTAACTATTTGGCCATAGCTGGGACTCTAACAGGTGCTACCACCCTTGGTCAGGGTGGACCAGCAATTAAGAGGTGGTTCCACGCTCCTCAAAACCTCCTGATCAGAGGCTTTGCTTACCCAGGACGTGGATGTAGTTTAACGTCTTACCCAGGACGAGTGTATATGGTCGAAAATAACTTTTTCCACAGCATATCTATTTGTGCAGTGTTATAATGCTTATTACCTAAACAATAATGATAGTGAATATTTTTTAAACCTTAAAGTATATTTAATCACATCTCCCTAATAGCTGTCGCGAAATATAAGTATAAGGGTCCTTTTTGTTTTCCTTTTCTCTAAAACTTCGTCATTGCCCACGTGTTCAGTTCATAGTATTCTCAACATCCTTCTGTAGAACCACATTTTTGTTTCCTGAAGTTTCTTCATCTGTGATGAGATTGTCCAGCATCCACTGTCAAATTGGCGGACTGATATTATATAATATTCCAGTAATCTTTTGTTTGTTTCTAACGAGATTTCTTAATACTTTGCTTACCTTTTGAAAAGCATCTTTCGCTATCCCAATGCGCCTTCGAATTTCCTTGTCGCATTTTCCGTCTTCTATCAAAACATTTCCCAGATATTTAAATCATTTTATTCGCTTGATTTTGACATCTTCGATTTGTAGTTCCCATGTTGGTCTCCTGTTTTTGCTATCATCTTACAATTCTTCAATCTTATAATTTATATTCAGTCCTTTCTTCTCACTTTCCTTAACTATCTTCTATAGGAACTCCTGTATTTTCCTTTCTGTGTGTGCTATGAACATTCTGCCATCTATATATCAAATGTTGTTAAGATTGTGGCCGCCAAGAACAAATCCTGATAGGATTTCTAATTCCCTCAGAATAACCTCGCTGTATAGTTTGAAGAATGTATAGTTTATTGAGAAGACACATCTTTGCCTTACACCGTTTAGTCTTTATTTTAATTGATCCGATTGAAATATATATATATATATATATAAGTAATGGAACATTAATGACACTTACTGAATTGTCAGGGGTAATGTCTGACATGATGGCCATCAGTGTCCCTGTGCATCTCCAATTGTTCAGCGCCATTTTGAAAAACCTGAAATATTTGTAGTGTTCTCTTCAGCCTTTTGTATACGTTGATTTAAATTCGTAATCCGCGTTAAGTGAACTTGAGATTTGATATAGCTCAAAATAAAGAACCTCAAAGGATTACATTTGATAGTCTCGCTGGCCACAAGTTTGTTGCTTTCAACTTTCAAATCCATCGATTTGGAAAGAGTGCATTTCCGAGCGCTTTCTACTATACTTTTAGCTATTATCAAGGATGATTTTATTTTTACTTTTAACTACAATTTTTGACATACAGAACATTCGGACAATTTATACATAATTTATGTCCAGTAAAGAAAACTTATAAGAACACAAGAAAAATTAAATAAAAACTTAACCGCAGAATCTTATCAGTCGTTTTTAATGAAGCTTGTATCAAAGAGGGATTGCTTCAGAAATACACGATCATATCTATATATATATATATATATATATATATATATATATATATATATATATATATATTTGGTTAAAAAGAAGACAATTGAAAAATATGTTTCTTAGTCATTGCCGACGCGTTTCGTCAATCAGACTTTATCAAGACAAGTTCAAAAGCGAAATATTTTTAGTTCAAAATATTATTATTTACCGGCCTGAATGTCCGAGAAATAGTCATAGAAAATATGCGTCCTCCGACAGGAAACGAACCTGTATCTTATACGGAACCGTCATATAGCCTGACGTGCTTTTACCAATTTCGCCACAGAGGAACGTTTCGGTTAGCAAGGTCGGAGGACGCATATATTCTATGGCAATTTTTCGGACATTCAGGCCGGTAAATGTTGTTAATACTGTTTATTATAAACAGAGCATTTACTTAAATATTTGTATCTATAAAAAAAATGTATAAACATAAAAATTTCTTTAAATAATTGTCGGACTTTGTCCATTTCATTATATGTGTGTGTGTGTGTGTGTGTGTGTGTGTGTGTGAAGAAATATAGTTTTAAGGTATGTTATAATTACTGGATAAACGTGCTCGATATCAGAGATAGAGCGTATGCAAATATAAAAATGAACATTGAAGTCAACACTCAGAGGTGACAGACTGTTTCATACTAAACGCTATCATCAGGCCACCGGATGATTGCGTTTAGTATGAAACAATCTGTCGTCTCTGAGTGTTGACTTCAATGTACAACATATAAGGACTGTATGTGTTACATATTCAAAATATGCATGTCGTAAAGAGGTGTATTCACAAGTATGTGTTGTTTGTATATAGTTTAAAATTAAAAACAATTTTATGACGTTGTTGTCTCGTGCGTTTGTGTCAAGAATGCAAGTTAGTTTGTGACTGACTCTGACAGGTCTAGGCACAAGGTCACATATACATATGCAATTTCTGTGTCTATACACACACACAAACACTTGTATATATTTCTTAGAATGTAACGATACATATACGTATTCTTGTGTGTGCTTGTACATTACTTCATCTGTGTGAATGGGTTTATACAGCTACTTTTTTTACGTGCACTTTTTCATAATTTTGAGAGACCACAAAACGTTGACACCATTTGCTTACACACAAAAGCAAATAAACACTTAACATTCACGTTCTTCGTTTTTCGTTTCTCTTCCCATTCTGCTTTTTTTTCTGTTTTATTTTTTTTATTTTTTTTTTTTTTTTCGCTGACTGATTTTAAACAAAAACCATAATGAAGAAAAAAAAACGAAATAAACAATCGTTAGTGTTAACTTGAAATTTTCACGCTGAAACCATTGAATAGTTTCGCAGTTTGTCAAAACGAAAATTCTACTTTCAGAAAATAAAAATAAAAAAAATGATCCAAGCAAAGAAATAGTTTCAATCAGTTCATCTTTCCTAATTAGATACAATCTTGAAATTTCCTCGGGAAAATGCGTTCATATAATCCACAACACATGGCTGTTAAATGCTAAGAATAATTTAATAAGATACCCTGTTGGTCGGTATTTATTTATGCATAGACAAACAAAAGCAACAATAAATTCTGTCCATCATTCTCAGTAATGCTCGCGTTTTAAAGTATTAAGAAATGTTTCACAGGTTCCTATTATAAATAACTAGCTGGACCCATAGAAATTATTCGGTTGACAGCTTGACATTTGACATATTGTCTCTACATTCTAAGAAGGATAAATTGTTGGCATTCATTAAATTCCCATACGGCGTTATAGACTTCATATCGCGTTATAATAATTTTGCAAATAGTTTTTTATGATATCTACTTCCTTTAATCATGTACATCAGGACTCGTGGAATTTCCATGGTTCTTACTAATTTTTATTACTGAAAATAATCATTTCGGGCTGGCATCATTCATATTACAATGCCATTTCACTGAAGCAGGCGTTAAACGCACGAGGCCGTTATCGCTTAAATCACACGAGGGCGTAGAAAGAAAGAAAGAAATTTCTTTTTTGACCAAATTTTATATTTATTTTTTACATACGCTCTATCCCTGATATTGAGTACTTTTATCCATAAATATAGTATACGTTTAAACTATATTTTTCTAATATATGCTTAAACTTAAATTTAAATTTAGCTTATAGCGCAATTAAATATCTAACAGTAATAATTCATACCGAAAACATCACGAATCCCACGAGACCCAGGAATATCAACCAAACTGTAAACAACGATCAGTACATGAAGATTGCATTAGGCGTGAAACTCCGAGTCGTACTGTAGGCGTATGATATATATTTTTATTTTTATATATATATATATATATATATATATATATATATATATATATATATATATATAGTGAGCCAGAACCTACCTACCAAAGTTTCATCTAAACGGATTTTCAGGGTAAAACTGACCAGTTTTACCCAGAATATCCGTTTAGGTGAAACCTTGGTAGGTAGGTTCTGGCTCACTAGTTTTTTTTTTTGTTTTTTTTTTTTTAGATTTTGCTCTGCTTAGTGTATTGAGCACTTTTACGTTTTTACTTAATTTACTCTGGCGGTGTTTTTGTTTTCTTTTGACTAAGCATTGTGGTGCTGATTGATTATTTTCGATCCACACGGGTGTCTTTAGTTTTTTCTTCTTTTTTTTTTTTTTTTACTGAAGTTTTTTCCCTAATATCGGTTTGTTCAAATATATTTTTATTTACAAATTGTATTAGCCGGGTTTTCTTTTTTACACCATCAGAATATGGGTATTAAAATCGTATATATATTAAAATCATATATACACACAGTGTGAGAGATTTTTCATTGTATAATATAGACGATATATTATGTTCATTTTTTTTTATACTTATCCTTTCCAGTTCTCTAATCAGTTTCTTGATGTTAAGATGAAATTCATCAAGAAAGGCGCCGTAGTTTTTTCCTACATAAGTACTTTCACTTTCCTCCAAGATCATCCTCAGGGGTAAATTACAAAGATAAACTTATTGAAACTGTGATAAAACGGGCATTTCTTTGCAATGGTGATTTTTTTTAAAAATCACGCGTGAACGCGCTCTGTCATAATTATTTTTTTTAAATTATTTATCCGTTGTAGCTATAGAATTTTTTGTAAAACAAGAGTTTCAATATAAGGAAGATGAATGGAAAGTGGTAGAATGCATAATGCTTGTTATATGCACTTCAACACGTTGCTGCTACACTTGTAATAAGTTTTGTTGAGTGTTGGTTGCTTTTGATATAGAGGGTCTCGAAAATTTGAAATTTACGCTAGACGATGATCTTGAAGGAGATCGAAAGTACTTGGGTGGGTAAAAATTACAGCGCCTTCATTGACGAATTTCATCTTAACATCAAGAAACTGATTAGAGAATTGGAAAGGACCGTATAAAAATAAATAGGCATATGTCTATATTATTCAATAAAAGATGTTTGAATGAAATCCTGACTCTCTCTCTCTCTCTCTCTCTCGATATATATATATATATATAGAGAGAGAGAGAGAGTACGAATAGTATATTTCGCTTTGTAATAAAAATGATATTAACATAGAGGGTCATATTTGATTAAATTTGCCGTTTATGCAATCGCGTTAATTTATACAACATTGACAAAATATTATAAAATCTAATTAAAAAATTACTTTTAAAATCACTGTTTAATTTGTTATTTTAACGCGCTTTGTAGGCACAAATAGTAAACTCGCCCGTTGATTTCGACGTATGAGGGTCAAGCATCTCAGTTCCTAGGAACTGACAGCCCCAACACCAGCACATATGATTTGATTATAGTGGTGAAGGCATTGGGCAGAAACAACCACATTTTTTGAAGAATACAGGGAACTGGTGCACCTACGGAGAGCTGTTTGCACATTGAGAGTTGTCCATCTCCTAGACCAGCTACAGTCCTGTTATTTACCCATAGCTTGGGCGTGAAGATACCTTTCCCAAGGGTATTAGCACGTAAGTGAATGTAATGGGTTCGGTTGGAATTAGAGAGTTGAACTCTCTAATTCCTCAATCCGAGCCGCTATCATTTGCACCATCGTGACATATATAGATTTACATTTAACCGGATCTGTGTGTAGATTTGTGTCAACTGTATTCATCTCAACCTCTTTTACTCTAGTGTTAAGCGGACCTCTGTCTACCTTTTTCTTTACTCTCGTGTAAACCGAATCTGTCCACCTTTTTTGACTAGAGCAAACCATACTCATTCGCACCTTTTTTACTCTTGTACAGTCTTTCTCAACGTCGGTACTAATGCCCCCTTGCGGACTCTGTTATGTAAAAAGGGGGCGCTGGGAGTTTTAATTTCATTTGAGGGGAAGGGAGCATACTCAGGGGGCGGTGGACATTTATCCAATTTTTTTTTCAAACTTTCAAAAATTATTCAACATTTGCTACAAAAGGAAATTCTGAAAGGTGTCTAAAGCTGTGGGAAGCTATCAAACTTTTCTTCGTTGCTTTTCCAACTTCCAATGTGGCTGAATGTGGTTTCAACGCAGCTACACAGCTTCTTACTAAACAAAGAAACTACCTGGATGCTACAAAACGAGGAGATCTTATTTTTAAGCATCATGGAACTTAGGGTAAGACCCTTAGACAGTAAACACCAAAGTCAACCATTGCATTAAAAGCATTGAGATAAGATATCAAATGAGCCTAAAATAAGAGACTTAACCAGTAAACACCAAAGTTAAACATTGCATTAAAACATTGAGGGAAGCTATCAAATAAAAGATTTTTTAGCATTTTAATCATTAGCATTTATAGAAATAAAAACAATATCAAAATTACTTTTGCACTAATATCTAAGTGTTATCTTGCTATGAAAGATGAATTCAGTATAATATTCGAAATTTAATTTGATATTGGGAGCGTTGACAAACAATTTGTGCTCAAAGGTAGCACTGGTTGAAAAAGTTTAGTTAATACTGCTCTAGTGTAAAGCGATCTATGTCTACCTATTTTGACTAGTGCAAACTAGAATTGTGTGTACTTTTAATTACTATAGGGTCAAGCGTATCCATGTCCACTTTTGATTCAAGTGTAAAGCTATCCCCTGTATATTATTTTCTTTTAATCTAGGCTAAACTGGATATCTCTTTATTTTATTTTTTTATTTTGATGCAAACTGGGTTAATATATGGCTGACTCAAGTGTAAACGTACCCACGTCTACCATCCAACTTATGTGTGAACCGCATCAGTATCTTACCTTTTTGACTCGAGTATAATCCAGGCTTATGCCTACATCTTTGAAACTACTATAAATCGTCCGTATGTCTACATTTTTGACTAATGTAAACTGGACCCAGTCTTCAGTTTTTTATTCGAGCGTAAATCGGACTTATGCCAACCTAATATACCTGTGCCTGTCTTAAAATTAATTCATGATTTTTCTCCTATAAAAATGATATACAATTAATCTCTGTGCTTTTTCTATAAATATTTCCATGGTAATTGTTCGGATGAGCTCTTCGTTTAGTTTCTGGAAGGGACTCTTTCACTATTCCGATTCGCTTTCGGAGTTCTGTATGATACTTTTTGTTGTCGATAATTAAACATCCCATGTATTTGGTCCGATGCTCAATTTATTTAGAGATTCTTGATAAAAATCCAAAGAAGAATCAGCAATATTATTAGTCCTAGCCTGACGTCTCGGCTTCAGACATTTCCCACCGCCGTAAAGTTGCCTCTCTGTGCTTTCTATAAATACTTTTATGATAATTGTTCTCTTCCCGCTTCTTGCTTTCCGGCCAAATTTGATATTCAAAAATTTAAATGCAATGTCAATCGTTATCTACTTTCTTCCTGATTCTTCTTCTATTGTTCTTGTTCCTCAGTAATGTTTCTGTTTTCTAATTCTTTCACCACCAGTAAAGCCTTGTGTCTTAGTGGCTTTAAGTCTTTAATCGAGAAAAGGTTGATATGCCGTTAAATTAACCAACCTCAACTAATACATATTTCACGCACTTCATGTAAACAGAGATAGATAGATAGATAACAACAAAGATGAGGACAACAGTGTGCATACAAATAATGTAAATAGTGATAACTCCTCTTCCCAGAAATTTAGAGAGAAACCACATAGCATTAGCAATATCATTCACTATATATATATATATATATATATATATATATATATATATATATATATATATATGAGAGAACTAACAGACTGCTTGTTTCTCTTGATCTGCTCCATTCCGATTCTCCACTTCGTTTTTTCCCAATGCCTTGATCCTATATTCAAACCTACGCTGTCTACATACGGTTCAACAAGGGATGTGCATTTCTTAATAGGGTAAATGAGACTTACTTTGCCAAGGTAGCTTCCTGTGGCCTAACTGGTAAGGTGCACTTTGCTTGAAAGTGTTTTTCCTGAGAAAGGGAATACAGGTTTGATTCCTGTCGACATGCTCGTTTTATTTAGTAGGACAATTGCTGTCGAAGCCTGTAAAGATTAATTTCACTGATTAATTAAAGGCGTTGTCCCTTATACCGTCAACCCGCTTTGTGAGTAACACATTTTCTAAGTCTTCTTTCCTCATTATGTGACTTAAAAATTGCAACTGTCTCTTCCTGATATTAAGCATAAGTTTCCATTTTGTTTCCATTCGACATTTATTGACCGATAACTTAGCATTACAGTTAGGTTTATCTCCTTCTATATACTGTGTCCCTTCAAGACGTTGGCGATCATGACTCTCCACAATTTCCTGTTCTTTGTAGCTCTTAGGGACTTTTGTCTTTGCGCTATTTCTCTTAATCCCTGTTCTGCCAACTATTTACACAAGCTCGTTGGGTTGGTTATGCTCTGCTTTCC
This sequence comes from Acanthosepion lycidas, assembly GCA_963932145.1. Classification (NCBI taxonomy): domain Eukaryota; kingdom Metazoa; phylum Mollusca; class Cephalopoda; order Sepiida; family Sepiidae; genus Acanthosepion; species Acanthosepion lycidas. The sequence goes on from OZ010590.1 coordinate 12,860,563, forward strand.
TCTGTACCTCTTGCCTTTAATATGCCTCGTGAGTGACAAATTCTCCAAGCTTTCTTTCCTCTTTATGCACCCTAGAAATTTCAATTGTCTCTTTGTTGTGTTATGTATGTGTCTTTTTTATTTCCATTTTCTCTAAAACTTCATCATTGCTCACATGTTCGTATCCTCAGCATCCTTCTGTAGAATCATCTAAAAATAGATTGCATATATTTGTTTGTTAATTGAATCCTTATTGCTTGACAACAGAGCTTTATCCTCGTCATAAGAATGTTTTATTTAATATGCATTTTACGCTCTATAAAATATATTAGCATTTGCTGGATATGATTAGTTGTACTAGAAAGTTAGGTGTGTACAACAATGCGTGCAAGCTTTTGAAATGTTTTAAATGAAATTGTTACAAAACTGATCTTCCTTGTCTTTTTCTGTGTATAAAACGATTGGCTGTAATGACATTTTTTTTCTGTATTGGCTGTAATGACATGTTTAAATATAGTTTGAGGTCACGAGGTATAAATTAGAACGTATCAAGTGCTTAAACCACTGAGCCAGCGGACGACTGAAAGCAATTGATATTATTATTGCTTGGGTTTCATATTTTTTACGAATGCAGTTTTTACTAAAAGGAAATTGAAATGTATCCATCAGTCATAACGAGATGGCCTCTGAAAGATCCCGAACTAGGCCTAAAAAGAATATACATTATTTACATTTGACTTCCACCCCATTTGAAACAGCCAACTTGGAAACGTAAACAATGATTCCAGTAATTGTACCTGAAGAGCAAAGGGACAAAGTTTGTAATAAAATGATGCAGGTTCTAGATTTCCATTCGGATCTCCTGGTTGATTCCATAACTGATTCAACTCATATAAAAGAACTGCTTATTTCTCATTTATCTCTGTGTTCATATATATTTATACACACTCACTCCCTAATGCGTCAAATAATAACAAACACCCATAGAGATATACACGCTTACACACATCATACTCACTCACTCCCTAAGAACCAAATAACACACACACACTTAACAGAGACATATCCCTTTTCCAGGAACCAATAAAATTGTCAAAATGACCAAGAGAATTCACAGCAGCATGAATCCATCAAGTTCTTATCTTAAATAACAACTTAAAAGAGACTGACCAACACAAGGACTAACCAAAATTCATGTTAAAAAAAAATAAGAAAAAAAAACAAATGAAAACTACAGACAAAATTTCATTTTTTCCATCAAGACATTCATTTCTGTAGTTCACTGCTACCAGCAAGCAGAAAAGTTTTTTTTTTTCTGATGATGATGGCCATGTTGGCCGTAACTAGTCGAGGAATCTAAATGAAATATTAGGTTGGTGCAAAAATAATGACGTAATAATGTCGTTTTTTGACGTAACGTCAAAAAACGACATTATTACGTCATTATTTTTGCACCAACCTAATATATATATATATATATATATATATAATCAGTGTGTTCATATCTATATATCTATCTTATTTATCTATGTATCTGTCTATCTTAGTATGTTTATATCTATCTATCATTCTAATTATTTTGGCCCACTAATAAATAGTTTTAATATTATAATGTTCATTTTACAAAATGGAATTAGAAAGTTCCCTGACTAAATCTAACAAACATTTTCCGGCATTTTGTTGTTGACCAGTTGCTCTGATTGCTTTGTAATCTTGCCTTGTGGGTAAGAATAGAAAAAAATATTTTCATTTAAAATAAATTATATTTTTAGTAAGATAACTAATATTTTAATAAAACGCATATTTAATTTAAAGCAATGATATTAGGAATATTTTAATAAAACTCGTTCATTAGAATGTTTTAATTGCTAAAAGTTCGATGAGACTGTTATCAACATTTAGTTTATTAGACTATTTTTTTTAATTATTTCACCTCAAGCAAAGCTATAAAGCCTCTAAGACAAATGGGGGTTACTGTGTGTGAAAAAAAAAAGAAGTAAAGAAAAACATTACAAAGGTGCGGGAACACTGAAAGAAGAGGAATTAAGAAGACGAGAAGATGATGAATGACATTGCATTTAACATATTTGAAGGTCCAAGTTGACTGGAAAGCAAGAAAGCGAAAGAGAGCTCCACATGCGAGAAGTGCGATAAAAGAAACTGCTAGCATAGAACTTACGATTACATGTAACCAATTAAACTGTAAAATGATGAGACCTTGAAATTGATAAAGACTAGTTATCACAGAGGAAAGTTCACCAGAACAATTTCCATGAAAATATTTCTAGAAAAGGCACAGGGAAGCTAAATTACGGCGGTGGGAAAGTTGAGATGCCAGATCAGGACCAATAACAGCTTATTATTATAAATTAAATATGGTTTTTATTTTATTAAGCTATAATAGATGGATAGAAAAATTAATTTTTTAAAATGTCCCCTATTTTCAATGAAGATATTTATTTTCTTCGTAACGTTTTCCTACCCATAAACCAAAGTTTTTTTTCCTGTCTTATTTCAAATACAAGAGTCTTATTTCAAATATAAGAGTCTTATTCTGATGAATTCACTTTCACATAGTTGCCCTTAAAAAAAGGATTCGTCTCTCCCTCCCAACAAGAATACGGATTAAACAAGCAGAGTCGCCAGTCTAGGAAGAGGATTACTCTTAATTCAAAACAGCGGAGTAAGCAACGAATAACTACTTCATTATCTTTCCAAAGAAGGAAAGGCAATCCACAGATAATAAAGAAAAGGCAATGTGTGGGGAGTCATGATCATCCCCAAGTGACATGACATTACAAAATAAGTGTAATATGGTATTTTTCCTTACTTTTTTTTCTAGTCACCAAATAAAGTATACCCATAAGCCTATAGTGATTTCTAATATATATATATATATATATATATATATATATATAATGAGATGAACTAAGTCCGACAATTCCTTTAATATATTTTTTATTTAGGCGTTATTTATATAGACAAATATTTAAGTAAATGTTTTGTTTATAATAAACAGTATTAACAACATTTACCGGCCTGATTGTTGTTAATACTGTTTATTATAAACAGAGCATTTGCTTAAATATCTGTAAATAAAATAACGTATAAACAAAAAATAAATTAAAACTAAAAACTTATTAAATATAATAAATATATATTACATATATATAATGTATATAATTATATATACGTAATTAATTATATCATCTAGTTTTAAATATATATATATATATATATATAACTATATGCATATAATTAATTACACATATATATATATATTATCAACAACTTTTATCTTACTTTAAAATATCTTGTTTATATTAAAAATAAATAACTTCCTTTCATCTTTGTAGAGGAAGATAAGAAATAGCAAACGGTGGTGAAGAGAAAAGTTTTTGAAAATAAAGTCAAAAGTTTATATAGACATAAAAGAAAGAATGCCGAATGTAATTACAGGCAGGTGTAAAGGCGAGATAGAAAGAAGAAAAGAAAAAGAAAGTGTTACGATTGGCCATTGCAATAAAGTCGGTAAGAGATGGAATTGGGTAGGACTAACAATAGCTGTAAGTTGGGTCAGTGCCGCCGGGCAAACGGCACACGACAGTCACCCGCTTCTCCACGATCCTTACCCCCTATCCATCCCGACACCTTTTTTCAAACTTACCTAGCCCGTGTTATCAGTTGTTGGCGGCAGTCAAGTGGATAGTTTTCAGCTGCAGGTGTCACGCTTGCATACCCGTCCCAACGTTGTCTGCTGTTTTATGGGCAGTACCCGACAACAGGCTTACTCTATATACCCGAATATAATGAAAGTTTCTATGATCTAAATAAGGGGTCGCACTATACACAGGTAAATTATTTTGAAGAGGTTAAAAATTTTCGGTGACCGGTTGCACTATATACAGGTATTTTTTTTCTAATGGGGTTGTAGAAGAGAAAATCACTTACCTAGTGAGGCAAAGCGAGCACGTATATGTCTGGCGTGCAAAACGAGTGAAGGAAAGGAAAAAGAAATATGGCCGCCCTAACACTTTAATCTAAGAAAGACATGGTCTCGGTGCTAGAAGTGGCGAGAGTAGTTGGGCGTATGCAAATTTTTTGCGAGATCAGCTCGGCATAAAAAAACACTAAGCGTGACAGTTCGCTCGTGAACGTGGTGCTGCTTATACGGAGAGAATTTTGTCAGTTGGAAAGAGATTACTTGGGTCAGTTTCGCAAAGGGGTTAAAATTCATGCAAAACATTCCGGGGTTGCACTATGCATGAAGTCGCCTTAAACACGAGTATATACGGTTTAAAGTTAAGGCTCTGCGTTCGTGCATCCGCTTGTCTTGGTGGGTGGATTTTTGCGTATCTATATTCAGTTGGTGTGTGTGTGTATGTGCAAATGTGTTTTTAGATATGAGCTAATGCATATGACAGTTTTTTTTGTTTTGTTTTTTTAAAGGAAAAAAAAATAGTACTTAGGATATGTAGCATATTTACGGAAGAGAATATTGATTCGCGTAGTGTAATAGGGGCTCTGGGGGAGGAATCGGGGGTGCGTTACATTCGCTTTCACGTCAATACCCTTGTAACAGTTATGACTCCATCCCTTGGACTCGTTAGCTATGTTTGGTTACCCGTAAGGAGAAAGACAACTCTAAATTCAAAGCTGTATGTCTTCCTAATGGGGCACATTCTTTCTTTTTATGTGCCGTGTCCTTTCAGGGCGTAGATGATCATGGCTCTCCACTTCCCCCTAACCCTTGTAGCTCAAAATAAGTTTCGTCCCTCTGCCACCTCCCCCAGACACTGTTCTCTCATCCACTTGCTTAAGCCTGCCAGGTATGTCATGCATTGCTTTCCCTTGTCTTCCTTTCCCTCTATTCGACCTGTGAGTATCAAATTCTCCAAGCCCTCCTTTCTCATTACGTGTCCCAGAAATTTCAGCTACCTCTTCCTAATGTTAAGTATAAGCTTCATCCTTGTTTACATCCTCTCTAAAACCTCATCGTTTCTCACACGCTCGGTCAATGATATCCTCAGCATCCTTTTGTAGAACCATATCTCAGTTGCCTCGAGTCTCATCTTCATCTTTGAGGAGACCGTCCAATATTCGCTGCCGTACACAATTTTTTATTTATTTTTTGTTACTTTTTTTTTTAATTTTCAGACTAGTTTTTTGTAAATCTAAAAACTTCGTCATATACGCGTATATATAGTGAGTAATCTGGGCCACTTCGGGTTTTGACAACTAGTGAGACTTTATTTGCTCGATAGTGGGGCACATGCTTGAACTTTAATTTAGGACCCCTCAGGAAGATGTGGCATCGAGTAGATATTGGTATTGGGAGATTTGAGGAATAATAAAAAGAATTTGAAGCCTGGAACCCTTAATGAAAATCTCGATGAAAATCACTGGCGAACTTTAGTATCGGGTGTATTAAAAATACCTTTACAAACTTTGGACAAAAGGCCATCTAAACATATTGAGTGAAAGAGAATGAGAAGAGTTTAGAAAAAAATACCTGAAACCCAGTCCTAAACAAGAAACAAGTGATAAACTTCTACTCCTGTTCAATTAATGGGAAAGGAGTGTGAACAGGGCAATAGGCGAACCTATCTACTCCTAGTACTTAACAAGATTGCTTCAATGTAACCAAGGAAAGTGTCATTTTAGACCTAACCAGCACCTTCCTTAGTATTAGGTTGGTGCAAAAATAATGTCGTTTTCTCACATATGTTACTATGTGAGAAAACGACATTATTTTTGCACCAAGCTAATAACATATCTACCTGCTCACGATATGAATATCCTGGCATCGTGTTATATACCTTACCTATGAACATTAATGGGTATGTCTCAATCTTCATAACTATGTTGGACACTATTGGAAGTGGGGATAATATGATGTCTACGCTGGCAGCGTGGGAAGCTCTTGCTGTGTCGAACTCTCTGCAGAGTCTCGTCCAGGGAGGTAAACAGATACCCGATTCCGCTTATGCGGGATCTACGTGCAATTTTTGCCCGAGCTCACGAGCTCGGATTTCTTCACATTAAATTTGGCCTTATGACGCATCCTACCTCGTGGGGAGGCAGGTAAATATCGTAATATGTTGTGTAAGTAGTCCACGACTAGCAGTGGTTTACCTACTTCACGCCGCTGCGAGTATTATATTTTGTTGATGCTATAAAGATTACCATTTCATTTCCAACCTCCGTTTTGGTTATTCCTCATTCAGTAACCCTTTCTAGGTTACAACGCATTGTTTCACGGAATAATTCTCAGTTAACACGCTAATACACACGTTAAAAGTTGACGACAGACTATCCGCAAATGTACACGAATGACAAATGAAACCTAGTCTACATGGCAAAACAGCACCATTTACTGTAAACTTTCTTTAAACTTAATAACGCAAAAACGAAGGATTTGTGGATATATGTTTATATGGACTTTTGTCCTTGTTTTGGTGTGATATACCCCTGTATATATGGTGATATTTATTTATGAAGGCACTGTGGAATAATGGACAGCAGCTCGGATTCCGTGAATTACATTTTAGTTCATTACATTCCCTTACGGGCTAATATCATTGAGAAAGATATGCACCCTTATTTTCACTTCTAAATAGCAGGACAGACTGGGTCCTATATGGGAACTTGTGGCATACTGTATTCAACTCTTCCAAAAAGTGTGTTTGCGCCTTTACAAGCCTTCAGCATGATAATCAAATGATATGAGGAAACTCACAAAGTATATAACTAGATAGCATTATGTTAAAATACCTCCCTACACTTTCCGCTTTTATTTCTTGGGAAAGTTCATTGTCTGACTTGTATACGCTTTATATTATTTATCTGTATCAGTCTTTATTCTGATCTCTAGGATCTGTTTGCAGACAACTTCATGCCATCACCCAATTCTAAAAAAATATCTTTTTCGCTTAGTTTAAATTTAACATAGCTCATATTCGATTGGTTGATCAAGATAAAGCCATCAAGCTTATTTTTTCTCGAAAAAAAGAGGAGGTATTTTGCTTTTGAAATTAAATTAAGCGTTCATTCACCAGTAATTTAAAATCGTCTGAGGAGACGCATTGGTATGCGCTGAAACACGACCGTAATTGTGTACCGATTTTTAACGTGTTTTTTGATTTGATATCCTAAAATAAATAAGTAATATATATATATATATATATATATATATCTTTTATTTTCATATACCAAAGAACCGTATTATTTTTATTTACTATTAATATTACCCGTTAATGTACAATATTGAAACTGTTAAATTTACAAAGCATTTAACAGCCTTTCTAGCAGTGTTGTTATGATCTGATGTTCTTACTGAATGAAATGAAGACATCAGAATAATAAACAATAATATAGACAACTAATTGGTTTTAATATATTCCACGTTAGATACTTTGTCCGGATATTTCATATCCTACACACACACACACACACACACACACACACACATATATATATATATATATATATATATATATATATATATATATATATATATATATAATTTATTATAATGTTATCATATAGACAAAACCATTTTACTCACTACAAAGATGCAACTTAGTTTCAGTGCATTTCAACTGCACTTCGACGGGTGTGAATCGAAAATGGTTATGAACAATCCTGGTCGTAGGCAAACCGTATGTGAAACGTCACTTCTTCTCAAACAAGTGGAAAAAAGGAAGTTACGTTTCATATATATATATATATATATATATATATATATATATATATATATATATCAAATGTCTCGCTAAAAATGAGCATAAATGTTGAAAATGTGCCAAAAATTTAATAAAAACAAAGTTTTGTAGTCAAAACATTCGCATTACTATTAAGAGTTGAGACCAAATACTTTTTAGAACTTTAGAAATTTTGTTTGAAAATCTTGTTTTTCTGACGTTAACATGTGCCCATAAATGTGCATGGGAAATTTTAGCCTCATTTTGCGTTGAAAAACTTATTGATTTAGAAATTCTTACAAAAATCAAATAATTATCACGTTTTAATGAAATTTTCAGGGCTTATTCAAAATTCACAGTTGAATGAAACTATTTTAAAAACATTTCTTTTTTCGAAAATTTTGATAACTTTTTTTTTTACATTTGTTACCCCTCATTTATTTAATTTTAGGATATTTTAGCTCTAAAGAAAGTCTAAGGAGAATTTAAATTATAAAATTGTTTGGGTCAAAACGGAGGATATCTTATTTTCTACTGAAAGAAATTATAGCATCAAAGAAGGCTTATTTAAATCTTCCCAGCATATGAGCATCTTTTTTACTTTTTTTTTTTTTTTTTCGATTATTTCTAAAGTGATGAACCGTCACTTTAGAGCCCACCGGGAAATTTCCCGGTGTTTCGGTGGACAAGTCTACCACTGTTACATATAGAAATCGTTTTTCGGCTTTATCTTTTAACTTTCAGATGTATAACAGCCTTTGCCTCCCCAAGCTATAGAATATTCAGAAGCTCTTTCTTGGTAGGGTACCACAAAAAAAAAAACAAAAAAAAAACGCGATGCCTATGGTTTAAAATGAATTTTTATAGACGAAAAATCTTTCTTGAAGCTTTTATTTTAGGTTTAACATATATACATACATATATATATATATAAGAACATATATACATACATATATATATATATATGTATGTATATATGTTCTTATATATATATATGTATGTATATATGTTCTTATATATATATATGTATGTATATATGTTCTTATATATATATATATGTATGTATATATGTTCTTATATATATATATATGTATGTATATATGTTCTTATATATATATATATGTATGTATATATGTTCTTATATATATATATGTATGTATATATGTTCTTATATATATATATGTATGTATATATGTTCTTATATATATATATGTATGTATATATGTTCTTATATATATATATATGTCTGTATATATGTTCTTAGTTCTTATATATATATATATGTATGTATGTTCTTAGTTCTTATATATATATATATATATATATATATATATGTTCTTAGTTCTTATATATATATATATGTATGTATGTTCTTAGTTCTTATATATATATATATATATGTTCTTAGTTCTTATATATATATATATATATATATATATATATATGTTCTTAGTTCTTATATATATATATATATATGTATGTTCTTAGTTCTTATATATATACATATATATACATGTTCTTAGTTCTTATATATATACATATATATACATGTTCTTAGTTCTTATATATATACATATATATACATGTTCTTAGTTCTTATATATATATACATATATATATATGTTCTTAGTTCTTATATATATATATATATGTTCTTAGTTTTTATATATATATATATTCTTAGTTCTTATATATATATACATATATATATATGTTCTTAGTTCTTATATATATATATATATGTTCTTAGTTTTTATATATATATATATATTCTTAGTTCTTATATATATATACATATATATATATGTTCTTAGTTCTTATATATATATATATATATGTTCTTAGTTTTTATATATATATATATTCTTAGTTCTTATATATATATATATATGTTCTTAGTTCTTATATATATATATATATATGTTCTTAGTTCTTATATATATATATATATATGTTCTTAGTTTTTATATATATATATATATATATATATATATTCTTAGTTTTTATATATATATATATATATATATATTCTTAGTTCTTATATATATATATATATAATATTCTTAGTTCTAAAAACAGTCAGTTATGTACCATGCGTGATACACGCTTAGGCGATCATGTATCTTTCGATACATGACTGATAGATTTTTTTCCCGCATTAGGTTGCCATTACTTTCTGCGGTAGACCAGTTACGATCCAAGGCTATAGAACCCGATCTCTCCTGCTATTTACCCATAGCTGGGAGGAGAAGAACAGGATTCATACCTTTCCCAAAGATGTTAGCACATAAGTGAATTTAATGGATTTGACTGGAATTCGAACTCGGCTCTCCGATTTCTCAATCCCAGCCGCTATCTATTACTTCTAAAAACATATTTATATTTACCGGCAAAATAGCTCTGGTGTCTATTTTACCGGGATCGGCATAATGCATAGGTGATCATTACTCTATAATTTAAATATGACTTATATTAAATAAATCAAAATTAAGTAGACAGAGAAAAGAGAACGGGTTTTAAGCACAGAGAAATATGTTTACACTGAAAAAAATATTAAATTTAAATGAAAATATTATTTTATTAATATATGATAATTTCTCCTACCCTAATAAAATACCTACATTACGTCTTCTCTCATATGATATTTCCCCGGTCATCTACGAGAAATCTGCTTAACACAGAGATTCACGCTAGTATTAGTAACCTGAATACAACCACTTTAAACATATAGCCAGAAATTCTTGTGTTTATTTATATACGAGTGTGTGTAAAGAGCAAAAGTAACACATCTACATCAGATACACGCGCTTACAAACACCTAAAAAAAACTTCAAATATACAAAATACACATGCATTCAGTCAGAAGTGGAAAATTCACACTTTTCTGGTAACATCGCACACACATGCTTGCACATTTTAAAATATAAATGCGCTTGAATTTTTGCCTTCTTACTATAATTTCAGTTGTTTTTTTTTTCTTGTATTGTGGGTGTGAATATTTAATATTATTTTAAGCACTTTTTTTATGCGTATCAAACTGAAATATTTCATTCTCCGCCATTCTTGTTCTTTTTTTTATCTTGCACGCATGCGTGTAACATTTTCTGTTATATATATGGGCACCCCGTGTCGGTGTAATGGTTAGCAAGCTTGTCTCGCTAGAACAACTACGACTGAGTAGTGAGTTCAATCCTCACTTGGCGCCTCATACTTTCGGCCTTGGGCCACATCTACGCTTGGAAAATCACTATATATATATATATATATGTGTGTGTGTGTGTGTGTGTGTGTGTGTGTGTGTGTATGTATCATTGTGCAGGTATGCAGAAAATAGAAAAGAACACGTTGGGTGCATAATCCGGGGTTCCTTAGTATTTTTGTTTTTATTTTTAAGAAGACAGATCTCCATACAGAAGTAGAGCTTACATTATAATAATATTTTTTGTTTAAAAATATGATTCCTTCGCTACATAAGAGTTCTCATGTTTCAAAAACGAGAGCCGAAATCATCCAAATAATTATTAAAATTAAGTTGAATTGTGGTGTTTTTCGCTTGAAGATGAAACGGGACTAAACACCACAATTCAACTTAATTTTAATAATTATTTGGATGATTTCGGCTCTCGTTTTTGAAATATGAGAACTCTTATGTAGCGAAGGAATCATATTTTTAAACAAAAAATATTATGATATATATATATATATATATATATATATATATATATATATGTGTGTGTGTGTAGTAAGGCTGACCTCTTTACAAAGCCCGCTGGTCACTTTATATAGCGGGTTACGTTAGGAGACAATTTGTGCGGATAGGAGTGGAAAATAACGGTTAATCCTAACTTTGAACAGGCTAAGATTTTAGTGATCGAAGAGTCGGTTCCACAGAACAGTGTTTCGCGGAAAGAAGCTGTTCGTGTGGAATTTACTTTTCACCGATGGAATACGGGGGGGAATGTCGGTGGTTTGCTATTATGTAAGTGGCATGGGGCGTCCTTGCCGCGGAGGTTTGATTTGGCGGGACAAGGGAATATAGTTCATCCGAGCACTTTCTTTCCGTGGAAGTAGCGATAGAACAGCGAGTGGCTTCTCACGTTCCGCCTGTGAGAGAGAGGTTCAGAGACGCGTTTGGTCTCTACCTAGTCTGGATAGTGAGGTCTCGGCGACGTCCGACCAAATATGACAACAGTACTCTATTTTTAACCTGATCTTTTTAAAATTCTTTTAAAAATTCCTTATTCTATATTTTTTTTTATCTGTTCCGTTTAATAAAAAGTCATATTTTTAGATCTGTTATCCTACAAGAAACATGCGCTTTCATAGTTTTGATTTATTTATTTATTTATTTTTGCTTTTACTTATTTTCAGGAATAAAACTTATAAACAAATACCTCCATCTTAAAAAATGCGTTTCTGTGACATTTTAAACTTAAAGTATTTAATATTTGTTTCAAATCAAATTAAACTTTAAACCAGCTGATATTCCTCAAATAAAGTTTCGGAAAAGTATATTTCATTTTTGAAAGATTTTTAAATAAAGAGAATTACGTTATGATGATATGTCTAAAATGGAGCTATTAGGTTGGTGCAAAAATAATGCCGTAGTAATGTCGTTTTTTGACGTATTTTTTAACGTGAAAGAAATGACATTATTACGTCATTATTTTTGCACCAACCTAATAAAATCAGCGATGTTTAGTGATTTCGAAACGAAAACTCCTTCCAGTCAATCTAAATTAGTTTTGAGGTACAGCAAAGTATTTTGTTTATTGAAAATATTAAATTTAATCTATTAGGTTGAATTTTAGAATAAAATAAAGGCTTCAAGAAAGATTTTTCATTTTAAAAAATTAATCTTAGACCTTAGGTATCGCGTTTCTGTGGTGGTACCACCTATAAACTATTCCGCATGTAGAAGTTTAAGAAACTAATATTTTGAAAAAGAAATTACTGCGGTAATGATTTTAGACAAATAATACAGTTTTACTCAATAGCATTGTTATATAGATTGTGACCAAGAAGACAAGTTTCGTTTACTGTTTAATCCTTAGTTCCAGCAAAAGTGTCTGTGTTTGGGACGGTCGTGTCCTCTCAGTTCTCCTTGTATTGCTGTCGTTGTATAATGATATTATTGGTTTAAAATCCCCGCATTAACCCTACAACACTAACCATCAATTAAAGTTTACACCACTACTAACCATGGGTTTATCATACCCGACTTTAAAAATATCAAAAAAATATTATATATAAATCTCTATTTGAAATATTTTACGTGCAGGCACTTCAAACTTTTTACCTTGAATTAACATTAATAGGAACTGAAAAACATATTATTTAGGTAAGAAAATCAGGTACTGAAAATTGTAATTAAAAATAGGAAAATTTGAGCTGGGTACTATTAGGTTGGTCTTCTAGGGTTAAGTTACTTTCTTTTTTTTAAGCATTTTCACAGTCTTCAGATTTCATCATCAAAGTAACGAAATCAAGTCGTTATTACGAGGAGGTTTTGAAAGTTCTCGGATCGTCCCCAATTTTGAAAGGTTTCTTAGTTAGGCTGAGAACTTTTCATTACACTATCTCATAATTAAATCTTACTTATTTTCCCCAAATACAATTTTTTTCATATTCCCACACGCATTTTTGTTCTACATAGCACTCTTGGTTTGGATAATTTTCATCATCTTCAATTCGAAAACTAATCGATATACCTTCAACGCTTGAACAGCTATGTGTGTGCTCATGACAGAAACCTCAGGCGAGATTACATACGCATGTACAAAGTTCCATGCGCTTACAGACATTAAACATTATATATGGATTCTAGGACATCATTTATATAAACACATTGTAAAACGAACTAGCATTACTTTTTTTTGACGAAGGAGATAAAACTCAGTCGGTCAGACAAGGTAACACACGCACCTACTTTATCTACACACTTATAGGCAGGCAACCACACTTCTGTTTGCTCCCAGCCAGTCGCCTTCCTAATGTCTCACCTGACCCCCATTCGACAATCCACAAGCCCGGCGCACGTAGGCGAATAATAAAGGAAAAAAAGCCACGAAAAAAAAAAAAAAGTAAACGAAGGCAAGAAATGGATAGGTAGGTAAGTAAACTCAAGAAGACGCTAGGGTGGTGTATGATAAGGTTAGGGAAGGGTTTCTGGTACGAGCGTGTTAGGGAGGAGGTTGGCAATAGCCTTGGAGGCAGCTGGTTTGGCTACACGCGTGGTGGCCATACCCAGCCCTGTTACCTCTAACGGAATCCGGCCGAGCCTCTTGCTCTTATTTATTATTTTACTATTTATTGTAATTTACTTTCCATCTTTCCTCTTTCTTTCTTTACCCAACTATCTTTGTTTAATTCCATCCGCCATTTTATTTTCAAATCCTAAACAACCTTGCTTTACTTTAGTGTCTCTCTTTAATCTGACAGCCTCCCATTCTTTTTAAAGTTATTTTTATTTTTGTTTAAATATCCCTCTTTTTTTTTCTTTCTGCCTACATGTCAATCTGTTTCTGCTTAAATGTCTTTCTCTTTCCTCGGTTGAACGTCTCTCACTCTCTCTCTTTTCTCGGTTGTATATATCTCTCTCTTTTCTCGGTTGAACGTCTCTCTCTCTCTCTTTTCTCGATTGAACGTCTCTCTCTCTCTTTTCTCGATTGAACGCCTCTCTCTCTCTCTCTTTTCTCGATTGAACGTCTCTCTCTTTCTCTCTCTCTTTTCTCGATTGAACGTCTCTCTCTCTCTCTCTCTCTTCTCGGTTATACGTATCTCTCTCTATTCTCGGTTGAACGTCTCTCTTCTCGGTTGTACGTCTCTCTCTTTTCTCGGTTGAACGTCTCTCTCTTTTCTCGGTTGAACGTCTCTCTCTCTTCTCGGTTGAACGTCTCTCTCTTTTCTCGGTTGAACGTCTCTCTCTCTCTCTCTCTCTTTTATCGGTTAAACGTATCTCTCTCTCTCTCTTTTATCGGTTAAACGTATCTCTCTCTCTCTCTCTCTTTTATCGGTTAAACGTATCTCTCTCTCTCTCTTTTCTCAGTTGAACGTCTCTCTCTCTTCTCTGTTTAACGTCTCTCTCTCTCTTCTCTGTTTAACGTCTCTCTCTCTCTTTTCTCTGTTGAACGTCTTTCTTATTATGTGGTTTAAAACTTCTCTAGCAGAAACCACCACAATTTAGAATTTTTCTACATACTTAAAAGTTAAATTCCTTTCTTTTTCCTTAAAAGCTCCACCCATTGCTGCCTTGTCAAGAGTGAGAGAGGGGGGGCATGAATATAGATAGAAATCCCTGTTTCGGACATTCTCTTGTGCTAAAACAAGATTTCTGGCTTTTTCTCTCCGTTCGTTTATTCCCCTCTTTCTTTTCTCTCTCTCTCTCTCTCTCAAAACACGGAAAAAATTAAAACAAAACCTCTTTGGGTTGATTCAAAGCAGCTAAACCAATATCAACCTAATATCCCAAAACGTTTACTTTTAATAGTGTCCATATTTTGCTTAGATGTCATTAACTTGTTTTTCTCTTTAGCTGTTGGTCTTTCAGATTCCTCAGATTGAAAGCAGACGAGAGCCACAACATTTCAAACAGTCTTCAGTCATTGGCACGTTCAGAAATACTATACAAATAATAAAGAAAACAAAATGTTACTCTTTCGTAAATTTTTTTAAAAAGCAAAAACTCAATTCTTCACCAGTAAATTAATCAATATGTTAGGATTGTTTTAATATTATGTGAAACCTCAAAATTTATTTTGAATTCGGTAAAAAAAAAAAGACCTTGATTTTGTATTTTCAAAGTGAACGTAATATTTCCCTAATTGAATTACGAGATTATTTACATCATTCGGACTATTGTCTTTGTTGCAATATTTATTACAACGTTTCGACCGTTGTACGTTCCGGCCTTCTTCCGGTGGTTGGAATGTTAAACTGAACGCTTTAATTCGCTCACTGTGGTAGACTGTTCTAGTTCCACGTGCCATGTCTAATGGATGTCTGTTATCAGTTATCTCTTGTTAATTTCCCTCCCCAATTTCTCCACCGCCTTTTTGAACTCACACACTTTGGGTCCTGTCTAACGCCTTTATCCACTGTGCCATGTGTTGTTGAGGTCATCGCTGTATGAATTTCTTGGTTATTATAAACATACTGTCTTCAAAAACCAATTTTTAACAATAGCCCATATTGCAATTTTCGTTGTTAAAAAATCAGGCGTGGATGACCACATATGGAGAGAAAAAGGAAATCACTGCCCTCTGTGGGATCAAGTTGAAATCACAGACAAAGAATATCACTGGAAAATTCGTAAACTTAAGGAATCAGCACATATGCTAGCGCACAAAAATCTCCTGAGTAGAACAAACATAGTAATGAATATAATATGGGAACTAGTAATAAGGAGTGCCAGAGAAAAGAAATAATAACGAAAATTGCAATATAAATAATATATAGACAGATGCCAGTATATACACATCTCGGCCAGAATATACTACAGTTCTTTTCCTATGTGATAAAACGTATATTGTTGTATCCACACCATAGACGGAGATATCATGGATCATGCCATGTCACGCGTCCCCAGAATTATTTTTGTACGAAGGTGAGTCAAATGTAATGTCAATTGTTTTATTATATAAGAAATAAGAGACACAATCAAACATGTCATACATCAAGATACATCTATACATCATAGGTTCACATCCCTAATTCTCAGCATAGTCACTACCTTTCAGAGGCAGTGCTCCACCTTTGAATAAGGGCATGTATCCTAGCCTTATAATACTCAGCTGGCTACTGACGTAGCCAATTCTTTACAGCCGTTTTCACTTCTTCATCACCAGCATAACGTTTGCCCTTCTGTGCTTCTTTCATTGGACCATGAAGATGGAAGTCTGAGAGTACTAAGCCAGGTTGTGATGACGAAGGGACCACTGCTGTAGATAACTGGCTATATCAGCAGCTAGGTCAGATTTATTATACATATCCTCGTTCGAAGGTGGAACACATGCCATTGAAAGGTGTTAACTATGTTGCGATGTAGGGATGTGAACCTATGATGTATAGCTATATCTTGATGTACGATATGTTTGATTATTTTCTTTATTTCTTATATAAGAAAACAGATTGCAATACATTTTGATTCACTATACATTATACAGCCGTCCTTTATTTTCAGGTTTATTGGCTTACACATTAGCAAACATAACTTCTGGATGACCATAAACAAGTTTGTATATTCTAGAGCACAATTTTAACAAGAAACTGTTAACTGAAGAAGATTAGTTACTGTTTAGAAACACGAATAACTGTTTGTTGAATGAGTTCTAATCAGCAATTGTTACCGGTTTTTATTGATTTGTTTATTTTTTGCAGGTTATTTAAAGCCAGAAAATATTTTCAGATTGTAAGACTTTTTTTTTTTTTTTTTTTTTACTGATACAAATTTTATTAATTAACACATAGCTGGGGGAGAGAGGTGGATTCATACCTCTCCGAATGTTATTTGCGCGTAAGTGAATATGACGAACCCAGCTTGAATTGGAATTCGGTTCTCCAGTTTTCGTTTCCAATTGCTCCACCCGCACATCCGAACTTACAGCACCTGGTATTCCCAAGCGGTCACTCATCTAGATACTGGTCAGGTTCAATATTGCTTAACTTCATTGATCGCACGAGGACGAATGTTTGACCGTGATATAGTCGTAAGCCTACCAGTTTTTGGATTGGCCCCATCCCATAACATAAAAAAAGAGTTATTGATATTACAGTGTAACCCGGATATTAGAGACCCGGATATAAGAGAGATTTTCTCTGGTCCCAAATTAGAGCCTGTGTTAATGTAAACAAAATAGACCAAACCCGGATATAAGAGAAACACGGATATAAGATACTCCCGACATCTCTCTTATATCCGGGTTACACTGTAATACTAAAAGTGGGTATACACTGAACAAACGCGAGTATAAGATTAGACCCAAACGTACCTCAGAGGTTATTCAGGACTAGACGGGCGTCACTATATGGGTACGTACTTCGCCGTGGTGTAATGGTTGCCTTGCTAGAGATCAGTTACGACTGAGTAATGAGTTCGGTCCTCACTTTGTTCTCCATAGTTATAGCCATGTGCTCTATCTAATTTACGCTTAGTAAATCAATATTCTGGATTCGGTGACACTATATCCGGGCATATTCTGGGAAGAGGATTATATGGACTGTTACACCGATCGTTTGTCCGTATCTACAATAAGATAGACCTAAAGTCAGATAAAATTACAAAAAAGAAAACAAAAAAAGAAAGAAAGACGGCAAAAAAGCTTCCATTCAAAATATAAGAAAAAAAAAATGAATCCCAAGAAGAAAAAAGGGCCCCGAATATTTGTATATCTGTTGCCTGCTATCAACGGAGGCAATCTTTGGTTTCACGAACGGTTCATTATGTTTTGAGCATGTGTCGAAAACAGAGCGTTAGATTTAAAAAGAATGCACGAAAAAGGCTTTTCTTTTATTTACAAACCTGGATATTTTTAAACCACAGACATTTAGAAAAGGAATCATGATCGGAAGTCTGTTTACCTGTTTTAGTCTTTAACTCTTAAATGGAGCACGTTGTCAACTGATGTTTCGAATTAACTAATGTCATCAACTAAGGATTTAAACTTTTTTCTAAAAATACAAGAGTAATTCCTTCATGATCCGAATCTAAATAACTAGAAACTCGGGGATTCATGAGGTTACTTTATCTCCTGGAATATTTGCCTGCAAATAAAGCAGGTAGAACAAGCCAACGACAGTGCTATGTCTGCACGTTATATTTCTCGAATAGGGAAAGAGGTGAAAAATGGGGACAAGTTAGTTTAAGCAATGCACAGTGCCATTGTGCATGAAATGCTAAAAGGTGTATCATAGCGGTAAAATATTAAATTTACGAAACTAACAACTATTTTATTTCCCTTTTTTCTTTATTTTTATATTTTAAAAGTGATAAAATATTATTTACAGACAGATTATCTTTAAACCATGGCGTTCTAAACTTAAGGCCAAGTCATAGTGCAACTCATGTTCAGAACTGGAAGTCTATCTCAAAGCTCGCTGTTCAGCTGGGAGTGAAGATTTTTAATTTCGGTTTGGGTTTGAAGCAGATCGCTGCTGTAGTTGCCTTAAGAAATACAAACAAAAATGTTGAGATTAAGAGTATTATTAATTTTACTCGAAAAGTTAATCCTCTTTATCTTGGTATATTTTCTTTACTAAAGGGTTTTTTTACAGTTAATATATAATTTGGTAGAACTTTGAATCCGTCACTTGCCGCCATCTTAACAAGGGTGTACGTAATGTTATTTGCAATCTAATCTTTGAATTATCCACGTTAAAACAGTTTAATGAGACAAAAACCTAAATTAAAAACTCTGCATGTAGACGAAGTGGTCAGTAGTGCATATTTGTTAATATGCACTACTGACCACCTTGTCTTAGATGCATCACCCTCATTCAGCAACCCTCTGTAAATTGATCGCCATACGGAAGCTAAAACAAAATCTGCTTATATCATGTGATTTCTTTTTTTTAAAATATCGTGTAATCTGCATTGCTTAATAGACGGTAATACAGAGGAAACTCTGTTGTCGAATGTCTCGCATATCAAACAAATCGGTTTTCGAGCATAAAATTCGAGAGGAAAATACCTCGGTTATCGAACAAAATTTCGGTTCTCGAACAACATAGCCGAACCGAGTTAACCCGAACGAAATAATTTCTGAGTCGACCGCCGTGTTGTATACATTCATTTGTTGTGCTGTGCTTTTCTTTTGCAATTTTATTATACTGTGACTTTTCTCTCTACATTGATTCCTATTGGAAAAATAGTTTTGGGTTTACGAACATTTCGTGTTACGAACGACTGTCAAGAACGAATTAATTCTTCATATATCTTTGTTTAGGTATCTTTAGTGATTCAAATGCGCCTTTGGTTCTATGCGTCATACAATGGCGGAATAGTCAGGGTTTCAACTGGCCCGATGGCAAATAGGCCCTCTATACCAAATAAAAATGCATTAAAAAAAAAAAGTAAACACAGACAACTGATTTAGTAATAAAAAGTAACAAGAACTATATAAATTCACCCGCACACTATCAGTTATTGAAGTCCAATGTGAGAGGACATTTTCAAAGCTAAAGATCATAAGGACAAGGTTAAGAAATTGGCAGGAGAATTTGATACCATATATATTGCAATTCATTGAAAAAGTATTGTTTAACCTGCAAAAGGTTGATAAGCAGTAGAAAATAAATCAATCAAATCGAAAGGAATTGTTAGATAGGTTGAATGCAGAAGCAATTATTGGCAGAGTTGAACAATTGCCTGGTGAACACAGACTATTGCTCTTAATATGCATGCAATGCTTTATTTTGATTTTGACTTATTTGTTAATGTGTAAATTGTACGGTAAACTATTTAAAAATATCAACCAATTTCTAAAAGTTAGAAAAATAAATAAAAAATTAAATTATACCATTCTGTATTTACATTTGGTATCGACACCCTGCATCTGCAAATTGATTAAAACCACCGTTTTGGTTTCCTTTCTTTCAGCATACGATCAGTTTTAGACCCACTGGAGTGAACAGGTGTAATCAATTTCTGTTTTTCCTCAGATTTGGTCATTTGCAGTGGTGTGCAGTAATATGAATCTGTTTTCGAGGTGTATGATGAAATTTGTTTGGCCTTGAATATTACGACACCCGTGATTGCATCAGATTTTTATCAAGCCAGGACACTATTGTCTCGACTGTCGATTAGTTGTCCTACGGCCATTGTCTGCGATGGACGTTACTCCAAGGAAGCGTACGAAAATGTGTAACGCTGCACGAAAACTCTGGCAAGCCTTACAAGGGAGAAAATCAAAGTACTATAGACTAGCCCGGACACTCTCCTGATTTAAATCCAATCAAGAATCTGTGGTTAATCTGCAAGGAATGACTTCGTGGAATGGACATACGAAGTACTAACATGTGCACTGGGTCATGTTTCACTGGAAAAATACAAAAGTAGTAAATAATAGCGGAATTATTCGTTTTGTTTCAATTAGTTTGCACAAGGGTATACTACCAATAATATATACACAATTAGTATCTACTTCCAATAATATATACAGTTATCTGTACAATGTAATTACTAAGAAATAGACATTTTTCCATTAAAATATTAACTGGCCCTTTTGGGTTTTTTGAAAATTTGATTTACTCGTTATGAAAATTAAATGATAGTATCGTACTTGTGGGTGGGCCCCGTTTGTCTCCTGCAATCAATATTTTAGGCCTAGTTCAGCACTGGTATCACATTTTACGTAACACAAAGAAAAAATGGTGAACATAGTATGTATTTGTAAAATCCTTGATACCTTTGTGGTTACAAATATGAGAAACGGATATTGTGGCAACCAAAGTAAATCTTGTTCCTTCTACAACAACAGAAATCTAATTAAGGGCAATTAAAAATGCAAGGCGTTGAAGCAGGGAGAAAATGACTCCTCGGGATGACATAATGTCTTCCACAGCCAGAAGAAACTGAAGCTTCTTCTAAATGAAAGCCCCAGACGGAAGATAACGGAAGTTCAGGGTTCTGGATGTTGAGGCGAATGTTTGCATAAGGGAGGAAGTAACCACTGGTCGAATACCGACCGGAAGTGTCGTGGGGGTAGTTTTTTTTTTTTATATTTTTAATTTATTTTTTATTTTACTTCTTTTCCACCACATCATGCATTTAATTCCGGATGCTCAGCCCAGGAACTTTTTTTTTTCTTTCTTTTTTTTTTTTTTTACGGGAAGGAGGTTCTGGCTATTTATTTCCTTTAAGTACCAAAACGTATCATTCAGCCTTCCTTCACTCAGTTAACATCTTCGGGACTATTTAAATTAACAGGTCCCCTCGTAAAAAAAAAAAAAAAAAAAAAAAAAAAAAGCTAGGAAGAATATCTTTTTAAAAATGTATATCAGCATATAATTGACATTTGGGAAAAACAAAGAAAGTACTTCTTTAAGAAGTCAGGGATCAATTTTACACTATTTATGTTATGAACAGGATCCCCACCTCACTTCCAAAACGATAAAAATTCAATATATTTCGATTTTGACAAATCTCGTGATTAAAAGGTCTACTGAACATTAATCAACAGAAAATATTCCCCTCAAAGGAAAAAAAAATTATGATCGAACTAATTTATTTTAGTAGTCCTACCCCTTCAATGGCGACTACCACTACTTTTCTAGTCCTGGGTATGACGATAAACTACATCCGGCTGCAAGACCTCTGATCGGGAAATTGGAGGATTTGAGTTTGTGATACCACCTCTTAATTGCTGTTGTGCCCAGGTCCACCCTGACCCGAGGTGGTGGAACCTGTTAGAGTCCTAGCTATGGGCAAATAGTTAACCCCCCCCACAAACAAAAATCAAAACACTATGACAGTATAAAAATAACAGCAATGCATTTTTATATAAAAAATATTAGCAACAATACATTTTATCTGTAGTTGAAGGCATAGAATTACATTCAAAAATTTATTTAGTTCAAGCTATAAAATTGTGTTCGAAATATATTTAGTTAAAGCCATAATTTTGTTTAAAAATATTTTAATTTCGACATTAAATAACCCATATAGATTGATATACCACTAAACAAAATCAACCGACCACTTTTTCTTACATGTATTACACATTGCTTTAATAGAAATACTTCGTTTTTCCATCTTTGAAATCAATATATATCAACACATTTGGATTTTCGTGCCGTAAAAATAAAAACGGTGCCAAAAGGACTTTTTCCCTTGACACCGATATTATTTTAACTAACTTTACTCCTCAGCAATGATTAGAATTGTAATAAAATCTAAACGTATGAAAGTGGATTTATACATTTCCTTTGTTCTTAAGAATTGACAACAAAAATAATAAACCTTTTTTATTTATTATATTGCTTGTTGGAATACTTGGTAAAACATCGGCTAATTGCCAATCGATTCGAACTTTATAAAATGGTAAATAATAAGGACTTCCTTATAATTGATTCACATATTTTAATAATTTAGTAAATGTTTATAAATTAATGAATAAAAAATTGTTTTCATAATTATTTGTTTATAAATTGGTAAATGATAAATATTACATTGCATTGATTTTGATTTATATTAGTTTTTAGAATGTTGTAAATATAAAATTATTTGTGTAAATGAACAATCTGATAAATAGTCTTTTCAAGGACAAAAAATTAACTTCCATCATATATTTAGATTTTAGTAAAATTCACTTTTTAAAACATTGCCGTGGAGCAGTGGTAGTTAAAATAATAGCGGTGTCAACGGAAAAACCGTTATTTTAACACTCCGTTCTTTTGCGGTAAGTTTGCCCGTATCTCTTTCACACAGTAAATGTAATGATGAATAACACTAGTTCTTTACTCAGAACAGAATTTTACCTCATTAATATCAAGTCTCAACTGTCGACTAATAAACACAATAATTGTTATTCATAAAAGTAATTAAAAGTAACTGTGTGAAGTTCATGATTTTTTTTTTTTTTTTTTTTGGTGCGTGTGTGTTGTATCCCGACAACACAAGGCGACATTGCAGTCACCAAATAGCGCGAATAAAGTCTTACAATTTAGTGGCACTTTCTTCGCCCAAACCCGTTTTGGCATCATCAGATTTCTGGTTGGTTGTAAAATTAAAACACTCGTTGAAAATTCAACATTTCTCCTCTAATGCCGAAGTTGAAATTGCTGTAAGCACACGAATAAAAACGTATTACAAAAAAAAAAATCTTTCCTCGCGAAATAAATAAAAAGTAAATAAAACGTTTCGAAAAGTCTGCAGCATTTAAGGTCACTATGTTAATAAACTTGTTTGGTTTGTTGTTTTTTTTAAAGTCATATCAACTTCTTATGGGTCATTTAATTTAATTTTTGGTGGGTGCTCTGCTAATTTTTCTCTTCCTTTTTCAGTAATGTATTGATGGTAATTTTCCTTACTACAAAATTGTATTTTTATACTTTTATAATATTTTGACCCCAGTTCACATTTTTCCCATAACTGCGACCCTGACAGGTGCTACCAGCCCGGATCAGGGTGGACCTGAGAACAACAACAATTAAGAGGTGATCCTATGCTTTTCAAAGACTCTAATCTTCCGATCAGAGGCCTTGCTGCTGGATGCAGTTTATAGTCATACCCAGGACGAAATAAACTTGTAATTTTGAAGAGAAATACATCCCGTAACCTATTAGGGTAGTATGGTCATCGCATGTATTGCAGCCATAACAACAGTAGTGTGTCTATAAGATGGCATGACAGATGCATCACTATTCAGGTTGGGTTTGAATTCAGTTTTCCTTCTACTATATGGCTGCCACCTCAATGCAAGAGAAACTAGTGAACATTGCTATTTAACCCTTAGCTGGAGGGAGAATAGATGGTTTAGTACGATTCCCAAGGGCATTTGTGCGAAAGTGAAGGTACCGAACTCAACCGGAATTCGAACTCGGCTCGCTGATTTGTCTTTTCAAGTCACTAACCGTTACATTATTCAGAAGAGAAATAAAATGTTTTCTTTTTGATACTAGTTTTATCATTCTGACTGATCTAATACTTGTTTTATTGGAATGGAAACCTTACCTATCAGTCAACACTCATATATAGATTTGTACGTCAGTGTTCAAATTATATTACTTAAGCTGTGAAATATGTACCAGAGTTTAGGTGGCAGGAGGGCAATTCAGTGCGCCTTCTTGGACTCACGTTTTCTACTGACATAAAGAGGAGTAATTATATTGAATCAATTGCTAGGTCTGCTGCTAGGAAAGTTGGTTCACTGTGTCGTACCATCTTGCATATTTATAAATCTACCATCCGTCCGTGCATTGAATATTGCTATCATATCTGGTCTGATGCCCCGGCTCGCTATCTCCAGATTCTCGACAAAATCCAAAGAAGGGCGTCCTGGGTAAGACGATAAACTACATCCGACAGCAAGGTCTTTGATCAGGAGGTTTTGAGTAGCATGGAATCACCTCTTAATTGCTAGTGTTCCTGACCCGGGGTGGTAGCACCTGCTTAACTATTTGACCAGCTATGGTCAAATAGTTAAGCCCCCGTCCCCCAAAGGAGTCAAAACACTATGAAAGTATAAAAATAGGTTTTAATACCAGCAATCTTTTTTTTTTTTTTTTTGGAGGGAATAACTATTACCAGCAGTACATTTTGAAAAATTTTTGTCGGTATTAAATAACCCATTGAGGTTGATATGCCGTAAACCAAATTAAACCAAATCAAAGGGTTATCGGTCCTGGCCTGGCATCTCGGCTTCAGTCACTTTCCCACCGCCATGACGTGGCTTTTCTGTGTCTTTTCTACAAATATTTTCCTGGCAACTGTTCTGATGAACTCTCCTCTTTGGCACCTCAACTACATGAATTTAAGAGTATTACTAGATTGGCAACTAGGTCCCATTGTTTTACTAGACGTAACTATTCTAATATTCTCTTTTCTCACCTGTGGAATTCTCTTTCAGTTTCCTGTTCCCCTGCCACCTCCGATCTTCAAAACCAGCTTCTTGTTTTGTTCTTTTATTGTCTTTTCTCCTCACTAAAGCTTTATCATTCTCTTACACTCCCAGAAACTCCTTGTAACTTAGTGACATTATCGCCTTCCTTGGAGTGAAATGATTTTTAAAAAAAGTTCCGCAGATTCCCACAGATATTTACTCCTTTGATTTTCTCTCCGTGTCATAATCCCATTAAACTCAGGAAGTCTGACTCCGGATGTGTATCCATTGTCTTTCTCTTATTTCATGAACACATTGTAAATCCATTCTCCTGGGGCGGTTCTTTGGGAGTTCCTTCAACTCGGAGAACTTTGTATATCCATTGTTGGGTCTCCTTGTCTTGCTTTTTATATTATTAGCCTGAAAATTTCCCGGATACTTTAGAAGTCTGGTGGGATGATTTTCTTTTAAGTAAACGAAACGAATAACAGCTGTTGTTTTTGAAGAATATTTAAAAAAAAAAAAAATCTAATCATTTCTAAATTTTGGAAATAAATTTGTTATTTCATTTTTTTATTCATAAACTTTTTTTATTAGAACAGAAATATTTTACATTTATTTGAAAACATTAGTTAGGATAAAATGTAATAAAAATTAAATGTTGTTAAATGTAGTTTTATTCTTTTGAAATGAATTTAACGCAACAATATTATCAGAAAAAGAAATAAATATCAGTGATTGATAGAATTTTTTATTGCCATGTGCCTTCAGGTTGGTGACGATCATGACTCTCCCCAGATTTCGTTTCTTTATTATCTGTGAATTGTTGCGCGTTCATGGGAAGAGAGCGATTTTCCATTTCCTTCTCCACGCTTTAGTTTTTCCCTCTTTTAGACTGGTTGCTGCACAAGGCTAGAGAGCCCATGTCTACCCTGCTATTTAACCCATAGCCAGAGAGAGAGAGAGAGAGTGTATGTGTGTGTGCGTGCGTATTCATCTATTCCCCAAAGAAAATTTAAGTTAGTATTCAAATGTTAAATTTACACCAATATTTAAATAGCAATATGATGGCGTATTGATATGTCCCTTACCTTACTTGGTTGGACATTTGAGTCTAGGAGTACTACTTAGACTGGTCTGCTCATAATAAAATTGGGAAATATTTTTAGGAAATAACTTTTTGTACATTAGCATTCTTTAGAGCTTCCTTAGGCCGCAGCAAAACTTTTTAGAATAGAAAAATATTGATTTTTTTTTTTTTTTTTTTTTTTTTTTTTATCGATTTAAAAGAGGATCCGGTTTATAATATCTATACAGTGCCAAATCGATCCCTAACTTTCTGACCGAGGATTTAACAGCATCAGCAGATTGCAATGATATGCGGCTTACGGTAATATAAATTTGAAACACCGGTTCCCGTACTATCACAGAAGTTAAGCAACGCCAAGTCTGGTCAATATCTAGATGAGTGACTGCTTGGGAATACCAGGAGATGTGCTTTGTTGTGCGGATGGAATTGGAAATCAGAACTGAGTTCCAGTTCCAGTCAAGTTCCTTATATTCACTTACGCGCAAACACCCTTCGAAAAAACTATGAGATCACCTCTTCATCCCCCCACCCACATAGATACTAGTTGATTAGTAAGACTTGTATTACTAAATCATTATTATCTAATAAAAAAAAAATTAAAAAAATGAAAAAGAAAAAAAATCAGTTCTTAAAATCTAAAATTAATTTCTGGTTTTAAATAGCCCACAAAGGGTTGATAAAATGTAGAAAACAAATCATTCGATGCAATATGTGGATCTTCAATACATAATTGCCGAATGTGTTATCAGTTCTCCTAATATCATCAGCAGGACCTACTAGTGCAAACTGCTAAGTGGCGAATATCTTCCTTATCCTTATAACCTGCTTGTTATTCCTCCTCTTTCATTCATATCACTGATGTAATGAATATGCGTAGACCTGGGTTCCCCCTCACAGTAATATGATTGGCTGGTGTCAGCTATAAATACAGACTGATGTGGATGTACAGGACGACGCCTATTGGCTACGCCTATAGTCTTCACCTATTGCCTACCACTACGACGAGGACCAGTTCATTACGGCTACCTGCTAGATTGCCCTACTTGGTTACAATAGTCCAAAACCACTTTGCTACTTCGAACAAATATATCCCTTTCCAGGTCATATTTAACAGTAACTTTTTATCTTTTTTTTAATCGTTTTACCCCAAGCAAGGCGATAATGTCACTAAGACGCAAGGATTTACAAGGAGTGGAATAGAATGTGAAGCCTTTAGTGAGACAGAGTGAGGAAAAGGGGCAATAAAGAAACAGAATCCAGGAAGACAGAAGATGGCGATTGATGTTGCATATAATTTTTTTTGAGGATTGTACGTGGTGGGGAAGCAAGAAATCGGAAAGGTGTTTCACAGGTGAGAAGTGTGAGAAAAGAAACTATTGGAATAGAGCTTACGGTTATATCTAGCTGTTTCAACAGTAAAACAGTGATACATAGTTACCATTCTAGTATTTTCTCTTAATGTGCCGTATCCCTTCAGGACGTAGACGATCATGGCCCTCCACTTCCTCCTATCACTTGTAGATCTCAATAAGTTTTGTCCCTTTGCTACTTCTCCCAAACCATGTTCTGTCATCCACTTAAACCCGCCAGTTCTCCACTGCCTTAAGGACACATAGCACAATGGATAAAGGCGTTGGTTAGATCTAGTGACAAGACCCAAAGAGTGTGAGTTCAATACCCGGTTAAGGCAGTGGAGAACTTTCAGAGTGAAATTAACAGGAGATAACTGATAACTGACATCCATTAAACATGGCACGTGGAACTAGAACAGTCTACCCCAGTGAGCGAAATAAAGGGTTCAGTTCGACATTCCAATCACCTGAAGAAGGCCGGAGTGTATAACGGCCGAAACGTTGTAATAAATATGGCGACAAAGATGAGGACAATAGTCCGAATGATGTAAATAATGTACATAATACCTCATCTCAGAAATATAGATAATGATTTCCTAATGGAAAGCAAAATCGAGGTTGATTAAAAATTACTGGTAGTGAACCGTCAGAGATGAGTGGACAATAGCTGGAATGATATCCGGTTACTCAGTGCTGATAGATCGAAGCAGTGTCGACTACCTGATGTATTAGAAGAATTGGCAGAGCTGATTGATTGAATTTAAGCCCAAAGAACTAAAAAATATAATCCCCTTCTCCTAAAACTGTCGTCAGTTCCGTTTGTTAACCTCGGCACCAAAGTTTTAGCGATATAAATGAATTAACTTTAAGAGTCAGGTTTAGTTAATATGCTGACACGTTTTGAATCCAAATCTATTACCTGGAGCCAAATATTTGGTCTAGTGGTGAGCACGTTTATTAATAATGAAGAAATTTACTGAAGAACATGATACCCAAAGACTTTCACATTTATGAAAGAGAATTTGAAATTGAAGTGACATTTTTCGAAAACTGAACCCATTAGTTAAACCTGTTTATTTTATTCTATAGCTTATTATCTTGAAAGTATCATTAATATGCAATAAGAATTTCAGGAGCAGACTAACTAATCACATTCGTGTGTGTCAGAAAAAAATATCGACCAAAAGATTAGGCAAACATGTCATAAGCACACATTTCCTATTCAGTAATTTATTGCCAAGAAATGGACGAATGAAGAAATCTCGTGTCATAATAATTGAAATTCGTAGAATTTTTTTTATTAGGATTAAATAACAAAAGCTATATAAAGATCAAATCCTAAAGACTATATAAGAACGAAATCATACAAGCTATATAAATATCAAACTACAAAAATCTATATAAAAACAAATAAAATCAATTACAATTAGTTTCAAAACGGGTATTTTTTTTACCCATATCTTCCTGGCGTCAGTTTAAACTAATGTCTTCCATTTTTCATACATTGTGAGAACTTTGCTTAAAATTCGTATTTGATTTCACATTAAAGAATATTTGGAAATATTCCAATATATTTCAGTGAAATTTTCGCCTCCCAAGCTTGTATTTTATAATTATAGTTTAGATAGTCAATAGGAGTAGATAGGTCCGCCTATCGCCCAGTTCATACTCTTTCGGTCGTTTGAACAGGAGTAGATGTTTATACCTTGTTTCCCTTTCCTTCTAAAGTCTCTGCCTTCTCTTTCATTTCCAATATCTCCTTTGCGTTTTAGTGGTATTATCGCTTGCTTGATTTTAAAAGAAATTATATAGAAGGCGGATATGGGTTTTCTTCAGTGAAAGGCACCTACTGCTTCTACTGCAATTTTATCATGAGATGCTTTTGTCTTCATTGATCTTTACATGATAAACAAACTCCCTAGAGAAAAATTAATTTTTACTTGTCTATTTCTTAGACAGTAGAACATAACAGTAATTATATTCTTAACTAAAATTTTTGAAGAAAATAATATCTTTTAATTTTACTTAATAAAACAAAGAGATTTTTCACCCAACCAAATAATTGCCTCAGGTTCAATCAGAAACTTGTTGCTTATACATCTAGATTTATAAAGAATTCGCCTTCAAGATGAGATTCTTTCGACTTGCGTACATATTTTGTTCGTAATTTAAAATGCCTGTATGACATCAGATCTGACACACTTGCCAGACATTTTCATGAGGTTTATTTATTTTTCTCAAACTCAAAACAATCCATTTCCAAAGTTGCCAGGAAAATTCAAAGTAAACTTGTCATCTGTGTACTCAAAATAAATAAAATAAAGATAGAAAACATCTTCACATCTGTTTGTAATTTTTTAAAATCTTTTTTATGCTTTTCAGTTTTGACTTGGTTATTTCCCAGAGCAATGTTAAAGTACATTTCTGGACACAACCTATATATATATATATATATATATATATCCCCTTCTCCTACTCACAATTTCTTCCACTTCTCTCTCTTTTCTCTTTCTTTGCTCTTCCATTTTCTCTTTCGTTCTTCCTCTTTTTCTTTCTTTCTTTTTCTCTTTGATATTTCCGTTCATTTATTTCTTTTACTTTTCTCCTTCTCTATATATTTTGCACATTTTTTCTTACTGTCTCTTTCTTTCTTTCTTTCTCACTTTTCCTTCTTCCTCTTCGCTTTTTTCCATCCCTCCCTCTTTATAATCTCATTTCTCGTTCCTATTCCGTTCTTCATTCCCTTTTCTCCCTTCTCTCTTTCTTCCTTCCCCTCTTGTGTTCCCTCACCTTCTCTTTATCACTGCCTCTCTTTTTCTCTCTCATTACCTTCCTTTTTGGTTTTCTCTCTATCATTTCTAAACATAAGAGTTGTTATACAAATTCGTCTGTTGTGGTCAAATTGACTTGTGTAAAAAAAGACATCGTCATTACGGATTGGTTGACATTCAACCGTGAAAATGCACTGTTGATAGCCTTCAGTCGCATGCTATACAATACATCTTTCTTGTATGTTCCGTATACTTTCATGACTTCAGTGAACAGGGCTCTCCACAACTTCCTGTCCATTGTAACTCTTAGCCTTCTCACCATCTTTCCCATGTCCCAGACGCTTCTTTGTGAATGAATGTTAACAGCATGTCAGGCTATATGACGGTTCCCATAGGAGTTACAGGTTCGATTCCTGTCGGAGAGCGCATATTTTCTAAGTAATTTCTCGAACATTCAGACTGGTAAATGTAATTAATACTGGCTAATTAAAAAAAAAAACAGAGCATTTATTTAAATTATATCCATAAAAATAACGTATAAACAGAAAATATATTAAATACTCGTTGGACAATCCATTTCATAATATATATATATATATATATATATATATAGATATATATATATATATATAGTTAAGGTAATAAATCCGTTGGTATATAATTCAAGTGGATTCTAGTAATATAAGTTATAAAACTGATCCACAAAAAGAGCTCAATGTATTTATTGTGTGTGTGTGTGTGTCTGCTTTATTTTAGGATATTACATCAAAACATGTAAAAAAACGCTACACAAATGCAATCCTGCTTCAATGTGTACATCTCCTCAGGCGTTAGTGCTAATTTCACTTGGAGATATATATATATATATATATATATATATATACACACACACACACACACACACCAGGGTCGAATAATACTGACGAATATTTTCGTCTGTCGAAATAAGCTTATAAGGGGGTTTGGGATTTTATTAATAATAATAATAATAAATATATATATATATATAATGTGTGTGTGCGTATATACGAGGCACGCTCCGAAAATAAAGCTTCCCATTTTATAATGTTGGCACACAACGGCAGAAAACGGATTATGATAGTATAACATTAGAGGCATTACTTTCGTGGCGTCCCATACATATATACCGACCCGTCTCCAAAAATAATGTCTACTGTTTTATTATGTGAACCATGGGTGCAGCTATGACAACAGAAGTTGACCGTTCCGGTCAATTTTGTTTTTTCAATTGCTATTTTCCAACTTCACCTCATTTCTTTTTTAAATTTCTGATATGAGTATATCAGAGTAACCCTCAGAGAAATTCGAACTAAAGACTTTATTTTATATAAAGTGGTAGATTTTTTTTCGTTCTTTCATACAAGTCTTGTTCTTATTTAGTAATGTTCAGTTATTTTTCACCTTATTTTAGGAATTGAACTCACAATTAGCCAGTTAAGTGCCATACGCTTGGACGATCATGTCGCTTTCGATTCATGATTGACGAGGCAGAATATTTTCCCTCAGTAGGTTGCCAACCAAAGCTATAGAACCCAGTCTATCCTGTTAGTCAAACCATATCTGAAGGGAGAAGCGACGTGTCATAACTTTCCCAAGAGTAAGTGAATGTAATGAACTCGAGCGGAATTCGAACTCGGCTCTCCCATTCCAAGTCGCTATCCATTACAGCACAAGGTACAATTATTATGGCAACTAAAAATTGATGAAAGTAAATTCCCATTCATCGGTTCAGAACAAAAAAAAAATGACAATATCTTTTTCTTCTTCTATATACCGTGTCACTTCAAGATGTCTGTGATCATGGCCCTCCACAGTGTCCTATCTTTCGTAGCTCTTAATAATTTTTGTCTTTTTGTCAATTCTCTTAAACCTTTTTCCGCCATCCATTTATTCAAGGTCACTAAGTAGGTTATGCGTTGTTTTCCTCTGTCCCTCTTGTGAGTATCAAATTTCCAAGCCATCTTTTCTCATTAGTTGAAATTTCTAGGTCAACTAGTCTCGTTCTTATGTTAAGTATAAGTGTCCTTTTTGTTTTGATTTTTTTCTAAAACTTCATCGTTGCCCGTATATTCGGTCTATGGTATCCTCAGCATCCTTCTGTAGAACCACATTTCTGTTTCTTAAAATCTCTTCTTCGTCTTTGATGAGATTGTCCAACATTCTCTGCTATATAGCAGGACTGATATTACGTAACAGTTCAGTCCTCTTTTCTTTGTTTCTAACTAAAATTTCCTGTTTCTTAATACTTGTCTTAGCTTTTAGAAGGTATCTTTCTGTATCTTAATAAGCTTTCGGATTTCGATGTTGCACTTTCCATCCTTTACTAAAACATTCAAATTGTTATGCTTGCTGATTTTGTTATCCCCAATCTGTAATTTGCATGTTTGGCTGTTTCTTTTGCTGACAACCATGCATTCTGTTTTCTTGCAATTGGTGTTTAGTCCTTTCTTGCTTTCTTTCTCTACCTTTTTGTAATTTTCTGCTACCAACATTATGTTACCTGCATATCTTATGCCATTAAGATTGTGGTCGCCATAATAAACTTTAGTAGGGCTTCTAATTCTCTCACAGTCGCCTCGCTGAATAGGTTGAATAAGTCCCGGCATCCATTTACTTAAGCTCACTAAGTATGTTATGCATTATTATAGATAAAAGCAAATTCTCACTCATCGGTTCAGAACAAAAAATGACAATATCTTTTTCTTCGTCTATATGCCGTGTCACTTCAAGATGTTTGTGATCATGGCCCTCCACAGTGTCCTGTCTTTCGTAGCTCTTAATAATTTTGGTCTTTTTGTTATTTCTCCTAAACCTTGTTCAGTCATCCGTTTACCTCAACTCGTTAGGTAGGTTTATACATTGTTTTCCTCTGACCCTCTTGCTTTCAATCTGCCCTGTGAGTATCAAATTTTCCAAGCTTTCTTTCCTCATTTAAGCCCCCCCCCCCGAAACCGCAACTGTCACTTTTTGATGTTAAGTATAAGTTTCCTTTTTGTTTCCATTTTCTCTAAAACTTCGTCGTTGCTCACATGTTCGGACCATAGTATCCTCAGTATCCTTCTGTAGAACCACATTGCTGTTGTTTCTGTAGAAAAACAGAAGAAATCTTAAGATTGTTCCCAAATCATTCACAAAACGTTGGGTCAGCTGTCACTTACTGAGAGTAACCTACGACACTTACCGAGAATCCACGAGACTTACTCTGAACTGATATTGACGAAATTCAGCCATTCCCTCGAAATAAAGATCTTTACATTTCGAATAATACAATTCAATTTTGATCCTTTCCGATATTATTTAATCAAAAATCTCGACGATGCAATTAACAATAAAAGACCACAATTAAACAGAATTAAAATTGTTTTTATTAGTGAAAAAAATAAACAGTCTAGTATGATAGAAGATACATCCTTGTCTTATTTCTCTTACTGTCTCTTTTATTACTTAATTCCCAATGCCTGAAATGTTCGATCTCAGAGCATCTTTATATCAATATAGATGTCGATATTCTGAAAAATAATAAACGCTTGAGCCACGAAAAAATGAAGAACCAGACACAAGAAACGCACACATGTTGTCCATATTTGTATTTACTGCAATATTTTAGTCGTTTTTTGGTACTTAAGTCTTTCTGTTTAGTCTTTTCTTTTCTTAACTTTTCGACTGCAGATACCATAGAGTTCCAGAAAGCTGAGTTAGGCAAATTCCAACGAAGAAAAATAAACAAGTGCCCCCTTTTTTATTTATTTTATTTATTTATTTATTTATATAGGATAAGTCATACAATGAATTATGATGGCGCCCATGACGATGAATGTACTATAATCACCAAAACTTTTTCTCTTTTTGACTTTTGATCCTGATAAAATATATATATATATATATATATATATATATATAGTACTGAGTCGCTCCTATTTTATTTTATTGATACACGACGTCAGAAGGCGGACGTTCGTAAGTAGTATGGCAGTAGCGTCTCACACAGATAGACACACACACATATATAGATGGTTTCTTCTGAAAAAAGTGACGCAGTTTCAAACCCTGCGGATGGCAGTGGTTTGATAGAGAGACATTATTTACGAAGAGTCTTTTAAGTAATTCGCTCCAAGAGTAATGCCTTCATTTGGTACACAACGTCGCAGTGCGTATTGTGGTGGTGCGGAAACGGAGGTATTATTTTCGGAGCGCCCCATACATATATACAGCTCGCTCGCAAAATAATGCCTCATTTTATTTTTAATTTAGGTCACGTCGTCAAAGGCAGATGTTGATGGTCCAATATAGAGACAATACTTTCAGAGCATTCCACACAGACAAACACACACACATACTCTCTCTATCTCTATCTATCTATCTATCTATATATATATATATATATATATATATATATATATATATATAAAGAATGAATTTATTTTTAATCCGACATTTTTATTATTTTAAACGTTATTAAAGAGGACACTTCTTATTTGAAATAAACGCCCCATTTTTATTTATTGAACTGTGTGTATTGTGTCATTCGGCCTCCGCATTCATGATTTCTAAATAAAGAAAATATACCCACGCATATAAAAGCATATATATATATATATATATATATATATATATATATATATATATGCTTTTACATTTGTATATATATATATATATATGCTTTTACATTTGTATATATATATATATATATATGCTTTTACATTTGTATATATATATATATATATATGCTTTTACATTTGTGTATATATATATATATATATATATATATATATATGCTTTTACATTTGTATATATATATATATATATATATATGCTTTTACATTTGTATATATATATATGTATATATGCTTTTACATTTGTATATATATATATATATATATATGTATATATGCTTTTATATTTGTATATATATATATATATATGTATATATGCTTTTATATTTGTATATATATATATATATATGTATATATGCTTTTATATTTGTATATATATATATATATGTATATATGCTTTTATATTTGTATATATATATATATATGTATATATGCTTTTATATTTGTATATATATATATATATGTATATATGCTTTTATATTTGTATATATATATATGCATTTATATTTGTATATATATATATGCATTTATATTTGTATATATATATATGCATTTATATATATATATGTATATATGTATATATATATATGCATTTATATATATATATGCATTTATATATATATGTATATATACTTTTACATTTGTATATATATGTATATATACTTTTACATTTGTATATATATGTATATATACTTTTACATTTGTATATATATGTATATATACTTTTACATTTGTATATATATATATATGTGTGTGTATATGCTTTTACATTTATATATATATGTATATGCTTTTACATTTGTATATATATATATGTATATGCTTTTACATTTGTGTATATATATATATATATATATATATATATATATGTATATGCTTTTACATTTGTATATATATATATATGTATATATGCTTTTACATTTGTATATATATTTATGTATATATGCTTTTACATTTGTATATATATATATACATATATTTGTATATATGTTTTTACATTTGTGTATATATATATATATATATATATATATATATATATATATATATATATATATATATTAAAGACATTTTTTTATGTTTAACGTTATAACGTTAAAAAAAAATGTCTTTAATAAATAAATTGTCGGACTTTGTCCATTTCGTAATATATGACGTCATATATATATATATATATATATGCTTTTACATTTGTATATATATGTATATATGCTTTCACATTTGTGTGTATATATATATATATATATATATATATATATATATATATAAGCATGTCAGATCAAACGTTTGTTTCCCCTACAAATGTGTGCACAGGTTCTTGTTGGAGGGTACATTTTCTTAATTTATATGTCATCAATTCGAAGAACGAAAGACACATTAAATAAAAATGCCGCGTCTGTTTCAAATAAGAAGTGTCCAGTATAAATGTTTGAAGTAATAAAAATGTCCGATTAAAAATAAATCCATTCTTTATATATATATATATATTTACATACAGAGAGAGTAAGAGAGATACTCACTCCGAAAATGATGCCTCCTATCGTATTATGTGAGTCATGACATGTGTTATGCCAATAGAATTTGAACGTTTCATCCAATAAATCATTTTTCAATTATTGTTTTTACTATTTTTATTTTATTTATTTATTTGTATTGCAACTCGATAAGACCCCCTATCCCACCCCATTTTAAAGGACATTGGATTACGTTGCAAATTTTGTTTGGACTATCCTTACACACTCATCGTATCGCCTGGATTTGATACCTTCCGACTTTCATCTGTTTATTGTAGATGAAAGATGGACTCCGCCGACATTGTTTTCCTGACGACGATTCTGTCATCGCTGCTGTAGAAAAGTGGGTCGCCTTCGCTGGTTGGGATATTTTAAGAGCGTGGCATGTAGGCCATCGTTTACCGCAGGCGAAAATGCATAGCAATGTTGTTGACGATGAGGAAAAATAATCTTTTCTAATATGAAAACTTGCTCTTTCAATTCGTACAATTTTACTCCCAGAATCGGTTGTAGTTTCTATTGAAAAAAACCCCGAAGTATTACTTTCGGAGCGTCCATCGGATAGATGAAGAGCATAATCCATTGCATTGGTATTTAACTACATCATCATCAGAGCTGTTACGAGTTGAAAGCATGCTGCAAATTGGCGGATTTGCTCATCTTCAGCATGGCTAATCGCTTCCAAGCATTCCCCTCTGATCAGAACCATTTGTGTTTCTTCAACTCCCGTAGAGTCAGTCATCTTATGGTTTATACTGTAACTATGATGAGCGGAGCTCAGTTATAGTTCAAGAATGCATATAGTTTCAGTATAAACCACAAGATGACTCTATGGGAGTTGAAGAAACACAAATAAGTTTTTAAATTCAGAATTGCCCTTCGCCTATACTGGCTAGAGAAACCAGTATGACTGTTATAGTTGGGAGAGAAGAAAGACATTTATAACTTTCTTAAGGATATCCGTGCGAAAGTGAATGCAATGATCTCGATCGAACGTCGATTACTCTTTCTGAGATCCCAACTATTACACCACCTGCGCATCCGCCTTCACTGCATAAACAGCAAATGCTTTAGAAAACAAATTGCTTTATTTATGATCAGTGGCTAAAGAGATAAAACCAATTACGTTACGCATGAAGTTTGATATGACGCTTCTGTTGGCTGTCACCCATTCGTTCAATGAACTGCTCCAGTAATAGTCACAGGTAGTGGGATTGACTCAGTGCTTCTTTATGCGCTGTGTCCAATATGAACGTAGGCGATCATGGCTCTCCACAACTTCCTGTCTTTCTGTTATTTCTCCTGAACCCTATTCCGGCATCCATTTACTCAAGCTCACTAAGTATGTTATGCATTATTATGAATAAATGTAAATTCCCATTTATCAGTTCAGAACAAAAAAATGACAATATCTTTTACTTCAAGACGTTTGTGATCATGGCTCTCCACAATGTCCTGTCTTTCGTAGCACTTAATATTTTTGCCTTTTTATAATTTCTCCTAAACCTTGTTCAGCCATCCATTTACCCAAACTCGTTAGTTGCATTGTTTTCCTCTGTCCCTCTTGCCTTCAATCAGCCCTGTTAGTATCAAATTTTCCAAGCTCTCTTTCCTCATTTTTTGCCCCCCGAAACCTCAACTGTCTCTTTCTGATGTTAAGTATAAGTTTCCTTTTTGTTTCCATTTTCTCTAAAACTCCGTCGTTGCTCATATGTTCGGACCATAGTATCCCCAGTATCCTTCTGTAGAACCACATTGCTGTTGTTTTTGCAGAAAAACATGAAGAAATCTTAAGATTGTTCTTAGTTCCCAAATAGTCCACAAATCGTCGGGCCAGCTGTCACTTACTGAGAGTAACCTACGACACTTACCGAGAATCCACGAGACTTACTCTGAACTGATATTGACGAAATTCAGCTATTCCCTGGAAGTAAAAATCTTTACATTTCAAATAATGCAATTCAATTTTGACCCTTTCCGACATTATTTAATCAACATCGCGAAGATGCAATTTAATAAAAAAACCACAATTAAACAGAATTGCATTTATACAGCTTTTATTAGTGAGAAAAAAATCTAGTATGATATAAGCTGTTTCTGATTGTCCGGCCGAGCAATGACTTCAGATATTTATTTTAATTTGCTTTCTTTGCGTAATCAGCGTCTTTACGTACGTTGAAGCAATCAATTTACTGAAAATAATTTACTTATTTATTCACTAGTTTGCTATAAAAAAAAAATGGCATATTTTGTTAGATATTTACTATAATTAGATTTTCACATGCAAGAATTTCAACACATTTTTACAGTTACGATAAGATAATGAACAAATAGTAAACATTTACCAATCTAACATGTTTCACTTTTATTAAAGTTTTCGTTAGACGCTGACAATATATTTTGTTTTCGTTTCTCAGTCTCTGGCGAAGTTTTAATAAAAGTGAAGTATGTCAGATTGATAAACATTTCCTATTGGTTCTTTAGCTTATCATCTTGTCGGATTCCAATCGGTAATTGATCTACAGGGTGGTCCGAAAGTCTTGTCACCCCTACATAATATAATTTTCTTTCAGATGATTGACACGAGCTCCTACAATTTAGAAGTGCGATATGGGTGACAAGACTTTCGGACCACCCTGTATATTCAATCCTTTTCCAGTTATATATAATATCTATAAAAGGCAGGATGTGTGTGTGTGTGTAACGAATGCACGGCTGCAATTTTCGACGGATTTGCACCAAAATTTACATGCACATGCTCCAAGTTAGCGGGAAGACCAAGACCGACTTTGCATTTCCTAACTCCCATCGATAGTGGAAATAATCGATTTTTTCATGCTTCTATGGCAGTTTTCATGTAGTTTGCGGATACTTTCTACTGGCCAGAGTGAGAGCTTATAGCTGGCTGTCACGAATAGGCAGGAAGATTCTATTGGCCAGCTGACTACACACGAATATTAACTAGCATGCTAGCATGCAAAAAAATCGCCAGCTGCATTCGTCACAAGTGGGAAAAATTTAAATCTGCATGGAACTTTACTCCAATTGGCTCATTCGCTTGCTTAAACTCAACGTTGATTCTGATTCCGCAGAACTGGGTTGGGTGTGAAAACGTATTTGTTGTTAACATTCTTTTTTCATTCGGTTTTTCCAGTCACGAGTCCTTTTTTAAAGCTGATCGTTTTGTGTTCATTTTGTTTAGTTCTTTTTTCGTAACAGATTTAAGTATAGAGCTTAGAAAAAATTCGCAGTGTGAGATAGGCAAGAAGTAAGGCATGTAGCAACATCAGCACAGCAAAGGGAACTCCTTTAAAGGCAAGGAAGGGCAAAAATATTTTAAGTCAAGTGATAGCGATTGCTGTATGAGTTGTACGATTTTTGAATCAAGCACGAGCAATGCCGGGCCATGCTGCTAGTTATAATATAAACGTCAACGTAATTTTCATTTATTTCATTTTTGGTCCCGTTAAATGAAACGTTCAGAAATGTTTTATATATATATATATATATATATATATATATAATGAACTCTTACATCGTCTTCGATTGCTGTATGAGTCGTACGATTTTTTAATCAAGCACGGGCAACGCCGGACCATGCTGCTAGTAATTCTATATAATGCTATATTCATATGTAGTAAATTGGGGGAATATTGTTTTTTATCAATAGTACTTCTGTATGGTCAATTTAAGAATTAATAGCAACAGAAAAACGATCCCTCTCCTCTTTGGGCTCAACAGACACTTATACAGGGTGGTCCAAATGTTGGTGGACAGTAAATGTTTACATTCATTTTGAGATTACACATACATACAATTATATTTACTAACACAGTTATTACATTGACAATTAGATTTTGTTGTGAACAATAATACAAAAGCCCTTAAATTTTATTGTGAACAATAAGCTAAAAGCCCTTAAATTTTATCAGTGCAGGTGCTCAAACAGTTTTCAATCCCAATTTACACAGCTTTGAAGTCTACCTCTAACGCTTCGACAAACTTTTTTGCACAAGTCTTTTTGGGTATTAATTTCTTGAAATGCATCTCTTATGAAATTTTTCAAATCACCGACACTTCTTGGTTTTCAACTATAAATTTTTTCCTTGAGTACTTCCCAAAAGAAGAAATCCATTGGGGACAAGTCTGGTGAACGTGCTGGCCAATCAATTAGACCTCTTCGGCCAACCCATTTCTCAGGAAATGTTTCATTAAGATACTCACGGACTGCTCTTGAATAATGTGGAGGGCCACCATCTTGTTGGAAATAAAGGTCATGTGATTTAAGCTGTTGCTGTAACTGGGGAACAACTTGAATCATTAGAAATTCGAGATACTTATCTTCTGTGACTGTTCCATCAAAAAAATATTGGTCCTAAAGCACCAGAACTTGAAATACCACACCAAACATTGATACCAGGCTGATTTAGTTGTTGCTCTAATGTTAAATGCATGTTCTCGCCATGCGAGTAAACACAATTATGTCTGTTAATATTAGTTTGCCTATTCCATAAAAATGATAACCTTACTATTATTAGGATTCCGCGTGTGAGCCGTTAAGTATATTTCCCTATTATATTTAATATGTAGTATATCTGGGGAGCAGTTTATTAGTTAATAATAATAGAAAAAACCGATCACTCATTTTATGCCCAGCAGAATCCTTGCTTAATAATCGTTTGCCCATATCTTAGAAAAATACAATATTTTGTTAAACCCTTCCTATTCTTGGGATTTCACACGTGGGTCTTTAAGTATATAAATAAATCACCTGCCCAAAGAAGACAATTCTCAAAAAAAAAAAAAAAAGTTAGATATTACAAGCAAAAAAAGGGGGTAATGTATAATAAAATAATTTACGGTATATTTTGTAAAGTCCTTTTACGTAT
This sequence comes from Acanthosepion lycidas, assembly GCA_963932145.1. Classification (NCBI taxonomy): domain Eukaryota; kingdom Metazoa; phylum Mollusca; class Cephalopoda; order Sepiida; family Sepiidae; genus Acanthosepion; species Acanthosepion lycidas. Next base: position 12,902,029 of record OZ010590.1, read on the forward strand.
TACGTTTTCACAATGTAGGAGTCTTGATATATCTCTACAATAATTATTGCTTGTATTTTACTCTCTCATAGAATCTCACTCTTCGCTTTCCGGTTTTGAAAAAATCTTCGGATAGCCCACTATTGTAATAACAAAGGCACTACCACCTGGCATTGGCAATACAAGGGAGATAACTCTGGTACATTATAAATGTACTAGATATGTACTAGATGTCATATATAATATATATATATGTATGCATCTTTCATTAAAAACGGCCGGCAAGAGATTTAATTAATCTTTTATTGAGTTTATCCAGCAATGTAACATTTTTCTGTTTTTTAGGGGTTAAAATATATACGAATTGTCCATAATTATAATCGTTCCGAGCGCTTTCGGCTACTTCTCTAGCCATTATCAAGGATATGGTTTTGGGGGTGGTGAAATTCTGTGTGTGGCTGCTATATATTAGGTTGGTGCAAAATCTGTAACTTCCTATTTTATGTATGAGCGGCTAGCCAGGAGTCCTGACTTAACACTCTGTGACTTTCTTCTTTGGGGTTGGTTAAAGGAGCAAGTCTACTATAATACCAAACCAATACTTTTGAAGAGTGAAGACAAGAAGTTATGTCTTCCATACTAAAAGAGTTTCTGATGAAATCAGTTGACGCGATTCCTGGGCGACTTGAGAAGCTGGTAGCGAAATCTGGTACCCATATCAAATTTTAAATAAAACCTCATGCTAAACGCTCTTATATCCTCTTATATCAATTTCTTGTCAACATTATATTTAATAAATAAGTAATAAGTATTTTAAAATGGGGAGTTGCTTTTCAATCACCCTGTGTATATATTCTATAGCCTTGAATGGCAACTGGTCTATCGCAGAAAGAAATGACAACCTACTGCGAGAAAAAAATCTGCCTCGTCAGTCTTGTATCGAAAGATACATGATCGCCTAAGCGTGTATCACGCATAGCACATAACTGACTATCTATTACACGACCCGCACATCCCAAGCGATAGGGTTAATCCGCCTATAAAGTGATATCTTTTCCTTTGCATCAATATGAATCGTTTACACTGGAGCATCCAGCTTCAATCTACAGCAAAATAGGCACACTTTTTTTTTTTTTTAGCACAAGCACGGACTTCCTCATTTATGCACGAACTGGTTTTCTTTAATTTGAAACAGCTGTCTGCAGGTAGCCACGTGTGTATTTTAACTGTCAAATATTCTGTGTTCGAGCTTATATAAACTTATGACTCTTGTGGGGGGGTCGTCTAAGGAATTGGTACACACAGTTTTTTTTCGAAATAAGACCTATGTGCATCCGCTCCCGTGCTTTATGTCCCTCTTCAAGACCGTGAGCCCGCGTAAACATCTGAGACAGTTATAAACTCTCGAATTTGTACGTGACACTTGGTGCATGACGCATACTTATAGAAAGAACTCTCTCTCTCTCTCTCTCTCTCTCTCTCTATATATATATATATATATATATATATATATATATATATATATATATAATATGTGTGTGTGTGTGTGTGTGCGTGTTATAGAAAGCTTATTAAAGCAAATATTTGTTAAAAGAAAATATAACGAATTAGTAAGTTACGGAAACTAGAATTGACGAGTCGAGTTCAAATTCCGGCTTAGTCTGTTCCGTTCATTTTCGCACTAATGGCCTCGGGAAAAGCATGATTCTATCGTTTCTACTTCTCCTCCAGCTACGAGTTAAATAACAGGATAAACTGTGCTCTCTATCATTTCAATTGCAGCCAATCTAGGAGAAAGAAAACTCTGCCATTTCCACGGTTTTTAATTCAATGTGAAGCCTCTCCACTATTTTTTAAAAGAATACTTAGCAGTTAACAGAACATAAAAGAATTTTTTTTTCTTTTTTACTGGTACTTAACCCAATACAAGGCCCAAGAGCCACTCATGTTCGAAGTTACGGAGTGAGATTGTAAGGGAGGGTACGTAAGAGTATTTTGAGAAAGTAGAAGAAATATTGGTTGACTTAAGGAGACCAAGATTGTAGTTGTCAGGGAAGCATTCTCTCGGGAGTTTGTTCGACAGAGCAAAAGTTTTGATTAAAGAAACTATTAGGTTGGTACAAAAATAATGTCGTTTTCTCACATATGTTACTATGTGAGAAAACGACATTATTTTGCACCAACCTAATATCAAAGAAACACGAAAGGAATTTAGATGGTTTGCCACCGTGAATACGGTATGACGGGTCCTAACTCTGAATGTCCAAGCTTGTGGAACTAAGGAATGTAACTCGTTCAAACATCTGTCATCGTAATAGCGATATAGTAGTAAAACGCTGGTGATGTTTCGTCTGTGGAATAAGAGTTGCAGAGTGGACTATAATTCATCACCGGCCGCGTGGAGAGCCATGATTCCCTAAGTCTTGAAGGGACATGGAATTAAATTTAGAAAAAAAAATGACTACGTCTGAGTGATCAGAGTTCAGGGAGCCATTCGAATAGAATTCCTGCCAAAGGAAGTGACGATTAATTCAGTACGACACTAGAGAAACATTTGCGCGCATCCAAACAATGGGACGACCCATTTCCCCAATAAGAGTATCCAAACGAGAGAAAGAACAGATGGAGCAAAAATCCACAGTTCGTAGAATTTACTTTTAAAAAAATAATTGCTCAATACAAAGTAGAGCAAAATATAATTATTATTAATTTAAAATGTTTTTATTATAAGAGATTTTAATAAAAACATTTTAAATCGTTACACAAAATCTTTCATGTTTCAATTCTATGATTGTACTTCCTCAGGCGATGGTTTGGTAACTGGTGATAAAAAGGATTTATTAGGGAATTTAAAAACAAATCGTCACTTCTTTTCTGAAAGTTAAAGGGAGGGCATAAGGTCAGAATTAAAAATATACTTGTAGGCTTGTCTCGATTTACTAATTAAATGTCGGATCTATGCTAAATAGAAAAATACTCTCAGAAGGTGGAGGTGGGTGAGTTATTTTACCTTATTTTTATAGACCTGATGAAGTACAATCCTAGTATTGAAACATGAAAGCTTTTTGTGTAGCGATTTCAACATATTTTTATTAAAATCTCTTATAATAAAAATATAATAACAATAGGAATAGTTTTCTTAAAAGCCACCAGTTTTAAGATTTCGGGGTTTGCGAAACCTAGACATTTCACATGATTTGCACCAGCACCGATGGTAGCCGAGCGGGGATATGTTGAGATCTTTACTACTAAACGCGGTACATAAGACAGAATAAACAATATGTGTTGTTTCATTTTCTTTTCTTTTTTTAATGCCATGTCCATTCAGGATCGTTATTATTTCCATGCAAATGTCCTGATGAGCTGCATTCATTAGTAACGCCATTTCATGTACACAGGGTTGAATCATCCGCATTCGCTTCGTTAGAAAAAGTTTGATACAGACAGCTTCTTCTCGAGAACTTCTACTTTGTGAAACAGACTCCCAAAATGGAGGTTTCCCTGATCATTACAAACTTAACCTTTTTTTCAAGCCAAGGGTCAACCTTTATCTATCCTACATATTTTTATAATCTGCACTTAAGTCCTCCTCTTACGTCTATACAACACTCTCATTCATTAACACTCTACCTTGAATGACTCTTAGGCCTTGCATTGAATGAAACTTTAGTGAAAAACTACTGAACTATGAATAAAAGTTAGTGTAGAGCGATGGGAAAGAAAGTTCCATTTGAGTTTCAGGGCGATTACTTTTCTTTTTTTTTTTTTTTTTTTTTTTTTTAACAGTCCACCCGGTACATCACTATTCCAATCGCCCCTTTTATTAAATATTCATTAAATTTTCTCATACCCTTTAATTTATGCTATGAACATTCAAGGGCAAATGGTTTCTTACTGATAATTTATAAATAAAATTTTCTAATTTCATTCATCCTTTATATTCCAACCTCCCTGTTTGTTTGAAAACAGTTTTGAATTCAGAGTTTTTCCTTCTCCTAGACTGGTTGCCATGTTATAGAACCAAGTCTTTCCTGCTTATTACTCATAGCTGAGGGCACGGTAAATGTAAGCGTAAGTTCTATGCTAATCGTTTCTTCTCTCGCACTTTTCGCTTGTGGAACTCTCTTCCGGCTTTCCAGTAAACTTTGATCTTCCAAAATTTAAATGCAATGTCAGTCGTTATCTTCTGTCTTCTTAATTTCTGTTCTGTTATCGTCCTCTCTCAATAATGTTTTATTTTTCTCGTATTCTCTCGTCCTCTCTCAATAATGTTTTATTTTTCTCGTATTCTCTCGTCCTCTCTCAATAAAGTTTTATTTTTCTCGTATTCTCTCGTCCTGTCTCAATAAAGTTTTATTTTTCTCGTATTCTCTCGTCCTGTCTCAATAAAGTCTTATTTTTCTCGTATTCTCTCGTCCTGTCTCAATAAAGTCTTATTTTTCTCGTATTCTCTCGTCCTGTCTCAATAAAGTCTTATTTTTCTCGTATTCTCTCTTGCTCAGTAACCCCTTACGTCTTAGTTGTTTTACTGCCTTGCTTGTGGTGAAATGATTTTTTTTTAATTATTCATCGTTTCCCGTATCATTATATAAAGACCGTTAAGCCAATTCAAAGATCTCTTTAGAATGATTTGCCTCATATTTTTCTGGGTTTCTTAATAGAAGTTAAATATTTACCTGTTTTCGAAACCTGGTCACTATGTCGGTAATAATTTAATATTTATGCGTATTTTTCTGACGAGACTTAATTATTCTGAGTCAGATGGAAACTGCAGGGACACAGAGTCGCGCCTTGTGTCTTCTAAATATACACAACCGAAACCCCCCATGATGGCTGACGGACGACCTAGTTTTTTGTTTTTTTTTTTTTGTTTTTTTTTTTAATTTAGAGCCCCGTCATGACATATGCTACAGACCCCGCATTAGATTATTCTGGTCCTGTTCTCTACAACGGGATCATCTAAATACCGAAAAAAAGGTAATGGCGAATTTGATTTGCGATAGGCCATGTGTTTATAAAAGCAACTTTTTTCTTTTCTTTTTTCTTTTACAAAAGATACCAAAATCATAACTCTATCCTTTCGCTTTACAACGTTAAATATCTTTATTTTTTCAAATATAAATAGCAAAGGGTCATTTTCTTCTTGTATTGATAAAACTTGATTGTTTTTTATGTTTTGTTTTTTGTTTTTTTTTTTTCATATACCATACTTTGTTTTGTCAGCTTGAAAATCCTGGCACAGTTAACCATTCATCAAAATTAGTTCCAGTCATCGACAAATTTCATTTATTCTGTTACGTAGTTCGCCATTTTGTCATGATTTCGCGCTTTTTGTTGTTTTGTAACATAATTTAAGTTTTGGTAACTACTTTGGATATTTGTGTCTACTTGTCTATTATAAAATATTCGTGATAATCCCTCTTGCCTCTCACAGTCTTTCCTTTTATTCTCTTCTCTCTTCTCATTACCCGCTTCTCTCACACACTCTTCTACTTCTTCAGTTCTCTCCGTTTTTTCTTTCTCTTTATTCTTTTCACTCTTTCCCTTTTTCTTGTTATATAGTTCTATACGCCTCTTTTCTCTCTTTCTTGCCTCCTCCTCTTTCTCCCGTGTTTCTCTCTTTCTTTCTTTCTCTCTTTCTTTCTTTCTCTCTTTCTTTCTTTCTCTCTTTCTTTCTTCCTCTCTTTCTTTCTTCCTCTCTTTCTTTCTTCCTTTCTCTCTTTCTCTCTTTCTTTCTCTCTTTCTCTCTTTCTTTCTCTCTTTCTCTCTTTCTTTCTCTCTTTCTTTCTCTCTTTCTTTCTCTCTTTCTCTCTTTCTCTCTTTCTTTTTTTCTTTCTCTCTTTAATTCCTGTGGCTCTCTCTTTCTCTTTTGCGTTCCTTTCTTTCTCTCCTGTGTTTCTCTCTTTCTCTCCCATGGTCTTCTCTTTCTTTTTCCTCTGCGTCCCTATCTTTCTTCCTCTCTGCACACTCGGTCACCCTCCTCATCTTCTTTGAACTTCGTCTCAACGACCGAATAGACGCTATCCTTTATCCTTATGGCACATAATTATTAGGTTGGTGCAAAAATAATGTCATTTTTTGACGTATTTTTTAACGTCAAAAAACGACATTATTCTTGCACCAACCTAATATATTTCCTCACAAGTGTTTGTATTTTTTTTCGAAACAAATACTAATAAATGTCTGTTTAGGAAGATCACAGTTTATATAGAATTATCCAAATAGACCGAACCAAGCCTGTGCATTGACTCTGAAGTATATTTTCACAATTTGGGTCTCTATTAAAATTTAATACATGCGTAAACTGCAGAACCAAAAATGGTGAAATATTTCAGATATGTACATGACACTGAATTTTATAAGTTATAGGCAACCCACAATTTCTGCCATTTTATAAACATATTTTAGGATCAATTATTGCATCATATCGATTTGATTTTTTTTGTTGTTGTTGTTAGGGTCAGGTTAATGACTACCATTAAAAATGTTATAACTTTTATGCTTCTTTAAATATTGTTTTTTACCTTTTATTTTTAATAAACTTTACTGAGTTAAAATGTCAGAGAATAGGGTTAATTTGCAGTTTAGTACCCACGCTCAATTCGTATTAAAATTTTCCAGAATATTTACATTTATGTGTACGTGCTTCATTCAAATCTGGCTCGATAAATTTGATAAAATCTACCGTTTTAGAGTTATCGACAGTAAAATTTCGGATTCATTCGCGTCGCAGCAGCCATTACTGGCGTTGTTTGGATATATTTGCTGCAGAATAGCTATCGAGTAATATTCACTTTTCTTGATTATTGTGCACGCAGCGCATAATTAAGAATGTGTACGTAAATAATTCTTTTGCGTAGTAATTGAGACAAGATGAGACAAGTAAGATCAGTAAAAAAAGCTCGTTAACTACATTTTTCCGAGTTTAGCTTTCCACAGCGAATGTATGCAAAAAACGCAGTAATGGTTGCCACCAACGACGCGAATGAATGCGAACTTTTACTGTCGAGAACTCCAAAACGGTAGATTTTATCAAATTTACCAAGCCAGATTCGAATGAAGCAGGTACAATTACACAAAAATGTAAGTATTTTTAATGCGAACTGAACGCGGGTACTAAACTGCAACTTAACCGAGAAGGGATCTAGTTAAACACTTTAAAAAGCTATTTTGAAAAATGGGGACAAATTTTAATTCAAGAATTTAGCCGTAATATTGTGCTACTTAGGGTTACATGTTGAACAAACCTTTGCGACTTTTGGAGGTCATATTAAACGAAAAATGATTTTTTTAAGCGGGTTGTAGAAGATTTGGATGCCACTGTCTGACTGACAAAGTCTTTGACACCGAGAAATATTTGATGCCAGTTTTCCGTCATGTTTTGTTTTTGTTTTTTTTTGGTTTTTTGCTGTTTTTTTGTTTTGTTTTTTTTTGTTTTTTTTTTGTTTGTTTTATTTTTTTGTTTTTTTGCATCGCTTTGTAGAATTCAAATTATGTCCTCTGAACATTCTTAACACCGTCGGCCGACAACCTCTTTGGGAAAATGCCATTGTTTTGAAGGATGAGAATAAAAGTTACTAAATGGGGACTTTCTCTCGCATTTTTCTCTCTTTCTATCTCTCATTTTGTCTTACATTCGCTCTCTCAAACTCACTCTCACACTCACTCTAAAACTCATTCTCACTCACAATCTCAATGAAAATATAACCCTTTTCTTCAGCTGGTTGAAGACCATTGATAACTCCAGTAAAAGTTATTAAACAATACCCTCTCTCCCCCATTTTCTTTCTCTCTCACTTTCTCTCTCTCTTCCCACCCCCTCTCTCACTTCCTCTCATATTCACTCTCTCAAATGCACTCACACTCACTTACAGTTTCAATGAAAATAGAAACTGGTTAAAAATCATTGATAAATAGTTAACACGACGAAAATTAATTTTCTGTTTACCTAACGGGAATAGTTAAGTCGGGTGTCTCTCAGTATGAGATCATAGTTGACGAACTCGTCTGGTTGGCCTTTACAACTGAGTAGAGAGTTCGATTCTCGCTGGCTGTTCCTATACCTCTGGCCTTATGTGAAACAAAGCTTCCCAAATATATAAAGTAATAAATCTGGTTTTATCATGCGAGTTATTCAAAATATGACTTTAAAGAGAAAAAAAAACAGCAAACGAGATTTGGAAGCTGAATCGTCTTTTTATTTTATTTTCATTTTCTTCAGTAAAAATATTCTTTAAAATTGTTGCTTTTCTTTTTGAAGTTGAAAAGAAAGAAAACACATTCTCCGAATTGTCAAGTGACTCTCTTCAGTTTGCAATTCTTGGTTTATTGGAGCGACGCAAAGCAGTGAAAGAATGAAATTTGAAATCCGTTTCAATTATAACAAGAAAAAACAAGTAGTTATAATAGTTTGCGTCTTTCTTATATAAAGCGCTGATGCTCACCTGTCACAGGCCGGGTAGGTATCACAGCTATGACTAGCTTAGACCAGCACTGACCAGCTATGACCGGCTTGAACCAGCGTCCCAAGTGAAAACACTCGGGTCCCCACGTTAAAATCCGACCTTGTGTCACAACCTGACTTAGTGGGGGTCAAGTAAATCTCTACTCACCTGTCACAGGCCGGGTAGGTATCACAGCTATGACTAGCTTAGACCAGCACTGACCAGCTATGACCAGCTTGAACCAGCGGCCCAAGTGAAAACACTCGGGTCCCCACGTTAAAATCCGACCTTATGTCACCATCTGACTCAGTGGGGGTCAAGTAAATCTCTACTTACGTGGCACAGGCCGGATAGGTATCACAGCTATGACTAGCTTAGACCAGCTATGACCAGCTATGTCTCGCTTAGACCAACGGCCCGAGTGAAAACACTCGGGTCCCCACGTTAATAATCGGCCTTTTGTCACAACCTGACTTAGTGGAGGTGGAGTCAAGTAAATCTTTTCTTATAAAACATTGTTAATCGTTATAACAGTAACCTTTTCACTGCTGATTCTCTGTAGCGTATGTGATATAAACGCAGACACATCTCTTGTCTGAATCACCCCTGATATTTGACTACCTAACTCCCCAGACTGCAACACCCTTGATTATTATGTGTGGGACGCAGTTGAGTGAGAGACCAACAAATCCCCTTGTAAGACCAAAGATGCATGCAAGGATTATGGCTGCATTCATCAACAAGATTTCGAAGTTGTCTGGAAGTTGTGATTGAAGCCAGTGGCGATTTTATTGAATAGATTTACTTTTTCGTATTTCAAGATATTTTTGCGTAATTTTGGTAAAATGAGATGTTATTTTCATTTTTGCGTAATTTAGACAATTTATCCATCGCACTATATATATATTGCTTTAAGTCTCTTCTTCAACTGTAAGGATATTTTTACTCCTTTAAAACATTATGTTGCCTTGCATGCTTCAGAGACAAGAAGAATTTTACAGGATACACATATAGTCTTTATAGTCAGGTTCGGATTATTTTAGTTCAGAGCCTGTAGTAGTATATGATGTAAGAAAATGCTGGAAAATTCTACAAATTCACATAAATATTAAAACATAAATAACTTGTTAGTTAATTCATTTTTTTATTTATTTATTTTATATACAACCAAATAAATGTCTGATACTTCATCAATACTATTACTTGCATGTAAGTATCAATTTCACGGGTCAAAGGTTACATTTTTCTAGATTTGCATATGAGCAATTCATTGATAAAACTGGAAGACTTATATTGATTCCCGCGGATTGGCAACAGACGAGAGATTAAATTGTTTATTCACATATCCTTGTGAAATATGAGAAATGTTACATTGTGATAATAATGGTTTTGTTTCATTAGAAACAAAGAAAAAAGTACTGAACTGTTATGTAATATCAATTCTTCTTTATAGCAGTGAATTTGGGACAATCTCTTTAAAGATGAAGAAGGAACTTAAGACAACTGAAATGTGATTCTGCAATGATGCTGAGAACACCATATACTGAATATGTGAATAATGAGGAAGTTTTAAGGAAGATGGAAATAAAAGGACTCTTATAATTAGAAAGAGATAGTAGCAATGGCTAGGGCGCATAATGAGGAAAGAGGGCTTGGAGAATTTGACACTCACAGGTCACCCGGCAAACAAGAGAAACAACGGAAAGCAGCGAATTACCTAACTAACGAGTTTGTGTAAATGGTTCACAGAACAGGAATTAATAGTAGAAAGACAAACCTTACTAAAATCTTCAAAGGATAGGAAGTTGTGGCGAGAAGTTACCCTAGATAAAATATATAAACAATAGTAAACGCACGTTGCAAAAACGAATAACTGCCTTTCTGTTAAATGAAATAAAATAATCTTATATCAGATTTTTAAACCAATTCTTTTTTTTAATTTTGTAAATTTTATGAACATCTATTAAACTTTCCTATATGATTGAGTTGAATTCCATTTGAATCCATTACATTCACTTACGTGCTAATACCCTTGAGAAAGCTATGAATCCTCTACTTCTCCCTCTAGCTATGGGTAAATAGCAGGAAAGACCGAGTTCTATAGCCTTGGATGGCAACTGGTCTAGCGCAAAAAGAAATGGCAACCTACTGGGGGGAAAAATCTGCCTCATCAGTCATGAATCGAAAGATAAATGATCGCTTAAGCGTGTATCCCGCATAACTAACTGATATGATTGAGTAATTTCTTTCTCAGAGGGTGTCAATTTTATGACAGTCACGTGTTCGAAATGAACACTGGTTTCATGTAAAATTGACACATTCACTTTCACTTTCACATTTAAGTAGCTTAACAATCGGTATCATTCTTCATTGAACTGTCGTCTACATTTAAGATTTAATCTAACAAACCTCGACATTGCACTTTATTTAACTGCATACTTAGGGCTAACAGTCATGAATAACAATATCCAAACATCTGTTTAAATGGGACATGATTCTGGCTGGCAAGCATCATTTGGTTAATGACCATACACTCACTTTACAATAACTATAAGTTGACTCTTCCAAAGGATGTGGAAGTAAACGCTTCAGGCAGATATAACACAAGAGGCAACTAAATGTTTGGGGAAATTAACCAAATTTCATCATAAATTGACATAACCACTCTTAGTTGTCATTTTTTAATCACCCCCCCCTTATTCTATGATATTAGTCCTGGGTATGACGATAAACGACATCCGACAGCTAGGCCTCTGATCGGGAGATTGGGGGTTTTGAAGAGCATGAAACCACCTTTTAACTGCTGTTATTCCCAGGTCCACCTTGGCACGGTGTGGTAGCACCTGTTAGGGTCCCAGCTATGGGCAAATAGTGAAGCCCCCAAGCAAAAATCAACAGTACATTTTTATAATAAAATGACCAACAATAGATTTTTTATAGTAAAATGACAATCAATTCAATACTAAAAAAATGTAAAAATACATTTTTATAGTAAAATTACCAATTACAACGTTTCGGCCGTTGTACGCTCCGGCCTTCTTCAGGTGGTTGGAATGTCGAACTGAAGCCTTTATTTCCCTCTCTAGGGTAGACTGCTCTAGTTCCACGTGCCATGTTTAATGGATATCAGTTATCAGTTATCTCTTGTCAATTTCCCTCTGAAAGTTCTCCACTGCCTTAAACGGGTATTGAACTCACACTCTTTGGGTCCTGTCACTGGATCTAACCAACGCCTTTATCCCATGTGCCATGTGTCCTTGAGCGTACAACGGCTGAAACGTTGTAATAAATATGGTGACAAAAATGCGGACAGTAGTCCGAATAATGTAAATAGTGTACATAATACCTTATCTCAGAAATATAGACAGATACTAAAATTACCAACATTACATTTCATTATGTACAAACTATATATCTATAAAAAACATACATATATCTTGTTAGAAAGTAAGGTAGGGATATTATTACTTTTAATCATTTAAAACGGATAATTCTTTCTCACACGTGACAATAGTTAATTATATTTAAAAAAAAATGTCCGCTGATATGAAGTAGAAGGAATATATTGAATTAATTGATAGGTCTGTCGCAAGGAAAGTTGGTTCACTGCGTCATGCTAGGCAACCTTTTATCTTAAACATTTATAGGTCTATCATTTATTCGTGTATTAAATATCGCTATCACATCTGGTCTGGTGTTTCTGCTATGCATTTAGAGATTCTAGAAAAAATACAACGAATCAGCAATGTTATTATCCCTGACCTGACATCTCGGCTTCAGTCACTTCCCCACCGCCGTAACGTGCCCTCTCTGTATCTTTTCTATAAATATTTTCATGGGAATTGTTCTGATGAACTCCTCTCTTTGGAACCTAAACTTTATGAATATCAGCACAGTACCAGATTAGCAGCAAGGTCATGTCGTTTTACAATGGAAATGGCTAGATATAACCGTAAGTTCTATGCTAAAAGTTTCTTCTCTCGCGCTTCTCGCTTGTGGAACTCTCTTCCGACATCTTGCTTTGATTTTCAAAAATTAAAATACAGTCAATCGTTAACATTCGTTTTCTCAATTCCTGTTCTTTTATTTTTCTCTGTCATTAATAATGTTTTCTTTTTCTCGTATTTTTATCACACTCAGTAAGCTCTTGCGTCTTAGTGGCTTTATTGCCTTGCTTGAAGTGAAATGATTTTTTAAAAAGCTACCTGATAACTCATAGAGAAAATATAACAGACGAATTTACAAAATTGCTTAAATATGTCTGTCATATTTTGACAGTAAGCGTAAACTAACATATCAGAATTAATACTGTGACACTTTCTTTCTTTATTTGTCATTAACTTTTGTAATACTAAAGTAGACAATTATATAAAACTAACAAATCCTGCTTTAATTCGAACGCCCGGCGTAGAGTTAAACTTGTGGATAACATAACCATTGTACTAGTATTCTACTGCATAGACAGTACAAATAATTTTAATAAATACCAAGTTGTGCAGGGTGCACAGATACTAAACTGATCCTAGTCGTGAT
>OZ010590.1:12919984-12939984 GCA_963932145.1 Acanthosepion lycidas
TTTAATGGGCTAAATGAAATCGGCTTTAACCCAATAACTCTGGAGTAGAGGCACGTTTCTGGGCATTTTTTTTAAACTTGTTATAAAGTTCATAGAACGTTCGTAGTTCTAGTTAATAATACTGTAAGAATAGATTGGAACAAAAAGTTTGGTGAAGAACAGGTTTAATCACATCAGAGACATGAATTAATAATAATACAGTAATAGACAATTCCGTAGTTCAGTGCGGCAATGTGTACGACCCAAGCGCAACGCCTTGTCACCCACTTTACAACGACCGATCCTCCGAGCATAGCGAATGGACGAGTCTATATTTAACGATTAGTGCAGAGAAAGTCGGCCGTCTTTCTACACAACACCTCAACCTTTTAAGAAATGCATTCTCTTTCGAATACTTTTTGGGGTTCTCTCCCAACAGATACCCTGGATTTATTTTTCTTTTAGTAAGATGAGGACAATAGTCCGAATAATGTAAATAATGTACATAATACCTCATCTCAGAAATATAGACAGATACTGAAAGGCCGAAACGTTGTAATAAATATGGCGACAAAGATGAGGACAATAGTCCGATGAATGTAAATAATGTACATAATACCTCATCTCAGAAATATAAACAGATACTTTAGTACATAAATTAAACCGAGGCGCTTTCTCTATAGTTTCATAATTTATGCCGTACTTTAAAAGCTAATTCTGACACAGAGTAAGTATGGATCATTTTTCAAGTAGTCAAAATTAAAGCGATATAACAAAAGGATAATATGATCCAATTCAAAATGTCTCCCGGGATAAAGCAGTCCCAGATGTAGAACCGAATAAAATTATATTTTTCTTTCTTACATTATTCGGACTGTTAACCTCATCTTCATTGCCATATTCACAACGTTTCAGCCTTCTTCAGCTGATTAGAATTTCGAACCGAGCCCCTTATGTCGTCCACCGGGGTAGGGTGTTCTAGTTCCTCGAGGATACATGGTCCAGTGGATAAAGAAGTTGGTTAGACCCAAAGAGTTGTGAGTTCAATACCAGGCCACAGCAGTGGCGAACCAAAATACTTGGAGAGTTGAATTGCAGGGAAATAAACTGAGACATCCGGAAGTGACATGGCACGTGGAACTAGAATAATCTACCCCGGTGGACGTCATCAAGAGTTCGGTTCGAAATTCCAATCACCGGAACTAGACTGGAGCGTATGACGACTGAAACATTGTGAATATGGCAATGAAGATGAGGATAACAGTCCGAATAATGTAAATAATGCAAGCAATCATAATACCTCATCTCAGAGATCGAATCACCTGAAGAAGGCCGGAGCACACAACGACCGAAACGTTGTGAATATGGCAATGAGGATGAGGATAACAGTCCGAATAATGTAAATAATGTAAGTAATTCTAGAAACCATTTGAAACAATTTTACATTAGTTTCAGAACAAATTTATCAGAAATTACTTGTTTTAATTCAGGTATTGTTTTGAACCTGTAATCAAGATCTTTCAGTACACCCCCACAAGAAAAAGTCTGGTAGAGATAGTTACGGAGATCGTGATGGCCACACAATTGCTCCCTTTCACTCTATCCATCTCAGCTCGAATAAAAGGGGCGTTATTTTTGCCACACCCTTTATATGCAATATTATTGGAATAGAATTTATTTTACTATTTTTTTTAATTTTTTTTTTACAGTAAGCTTCACCCTTTACAAGACCCCGGGGCCACTCGAGGTAGAGGGTTACGTTAGGAGGTAGTTTGTACGGATAGGAGTGGAAGGTAACAGTTAAATCTTGACTTGAACAGGTTAAGAATGTCATGGTCGGGGAAACATTCTCTTAGGAGTCGGTTCCATAGGACAGTGGTTCACGGAAAGAAGCTGTTTGAATGGAACTTACTTCTCGCCCATAGAATACGAAGGGGTGTAGGTGGCTTGCTACTACGTAAGTGAAATTGTGGGTCTTTGCTGTGAAGGTTAGGCCTGGCGGAACCAAGGAATGTAGTTCATCCGAGCACTTTCAGTGAAAGTAGCGACAGAGCAACGGGAGGCTTGTCACATCCCGCCTATGAAAGAGAAGTCAGAGGATGGAAAATAGTTCATCAACCACAAGGACTCGGAGTTAGACGCTTTTGGACTTTATCTAGGTTGGGAAGTGCGGTTTTGGCAGAGCTCCCGCCAAAATATGACAACAGATCTCCATTCTTGGTCTGATCAAACTTTGAATAGAGATATTTTTAAGTAGCTAATTCAGTAAGATAATATTACAATGATATTTCGACAGATTTACTTTTCCTCCTCTAAGACCAGACAAATGAAATGAGACCCCCCCACATCCCACAGCATTACAAATCTATCTTACTAGCGTGAGTGTAAAAGATTCGCTTGCTGTATCCGCAGATGTAGTTGTAGCAGAAATACAATTAACAAAACAAAATTCCTAAACAGCTTCATATCTTTCAAAACTAGATGATTTTCCTCCTCGGTGCTAATGTTGTTGTACAACAACACCGACATCCAAATACAGAAAAATATAAACCTTACCGTATTTGGGTCACTGGGTCACAAACTTCATCCTCCCCCACCCCTTGTCCGATCTCCTGAGAGAATTATTTGCCCCTGTTTTATAGATATGATGTTGTGACGACATGAAAGAAATTGAGTTGGGAATTGGGAGAAGAGCAAGATGATTTAGAAAAAGAATAGACAGGATGGTGAGTCGGAGAGGGAAGTTTTGAGAACGTCACAGGGGGTGGCGCGTTCTAATTTAGAACTTTCGCGCACGCGCAACACGCATTCCAACGCCACAGATTGCCATGCTGTTTGACAGCCTCCTTCACGCTGACAAAACATTTGGTGCGTTTTCTTGTGGAAATGCTTTTTACAGCTGGTTGGAAAGAAATAGATTTGATCAAAGATAAACTAAGGTGCCATATGTATTTTGCGTTCGTGTTTATCCACCCTAGGGTATTGCTAATTGTGTTATGCACTTCTAATGCAGCCCTTCGGCACTCATTGCAAACATCTGCAGACGATAACAAACTAAAAGATTTTATAAGCTCAGCCCGTCTAACAGATCGAGTTAGATCACCTTTTACGATTGGATGCATGACTAACTCTAAAGGGACCAGAGTTCTTCAAAGAAAGCAGTCAGTTTGGTATGCTAATTTACACTTGTATATTTGCGTTGAAATAAGCTAAATGCATTAATATTCTCATGGAGCTTGCAAAATTAAAAAAAAAAAAAAAAACGTTCTACTAATTATAAATATACAAGTTGACACTCAGGTCAACACCGAGCGACGATAGTCTGTTTCATGCTTGAACACAATCTTCAGGCTTGAAGATTGTGTTTAACTTAAACACAGTCTTAAAGAGTTTAAGCATGAAACAAAGAGTGGCCGCTCGGTAGTGACCTCAGTGTCAACTTTTATATTTACATACGTTCTATCCCTGATATCACTTTCACCCATAAATACAGCACACCATGAAACTATATTTTTATCATAATATATATATATATATATATATATATATATATATATATATATATATGGCAAACTTGGACCGTCTTACGTGCAAAAAATGGTGTACCAAAAGAACTGTTTTTCCATTGACACCGCTACTGTTTTAACTCCGAAAACTCTTCAAAAATGTTTATAGTTAAAAAAACATGATTAGAATTGTAATAAAAACTTAACATATAATGAAAGTAAATTTATACATATTTTTTTGTTCTTAAGAATTTACAATATCTCTCTATATTTCTGAGATGAGGGATTATGTACATTATTTACATTATTCTGACTATTGACCTCATCTTTGTCGCCATATTTATTACGTTTCGGCCGTTGTACGCTCCGGCCTTCTTCATGGGGTTGGAATGTCGAACTGAACCCTTTATTTCGCTCACTGGGGTAGACTGTTCTAGTTCCACGTGCCATGTTTAATGGATGTTTGTTATCTCCTGTTAATTTTTCTCCGCTGCCTTAACCGGGTATTGAACTCACGCTCTTTGCAATATGAGCACTGGTAAAAATGGTTGCTGAAGACATTAGGTTTATAATACCCAGAAATGCATACACAGGATACTCAAGGACACATGGTAGAGTTGATAATGGCGTTGGTTAGATCCAGTGATAGGACCCAAAGAGTGTGAGTTCAATATCCGGTTAAGGCAGTGGAGAACTTGGAGAGGGAAAATTAACAGGTGATAACTGATAACTGATAACCATTAAACATGACACGTGGAACTAAAGCAGTCTACACTAGTGAGCGAAATAAAGGGATCAGTTCGACATTTCAACCACCTGAAGAAGGCCGGAGCGTACAAAGGCCGAAACTTTGTAATAAATATTGCGGCAAAGATGAGGACAATAGTCCAAATAATGTAAGAATATATAGTAAAAAATATTAAACACTGTTTTTTAGATTTGTTTATTCATAAGAATAATTTTATGCTTTCCGTTTTCTAAAAATCAATAAAATTAAAACTAGCGTCATGCAATATTTATCATTTACCAATTTATAAAGAAATAAATATGAAAATAATTTTTTTATTCATGAATTTATAAATATTTACTAAATTATTAAAATATGTGAACCAATTATAAGAAAGTTCTTATTATTTACCATTTTATAAAGTCCGAATCGATTGGCTATTAGCCGATGTTTTGTCAACCATTCCAATAAACAATATAAATAAATAGTGTAAATATACAATGTAATAAATAGTTTTTGGAAGGCTACTTTCTCTATCCCAATTGCTACTTCTGCTTTTGGTGTCACGTTCACTGTTAAAACATTTCCTAGCACTCTTTCCAACATATGTCAGAATGACAAGCGCACTTTCCAAGATTGTACGATTCAAAAGTTGCATTCCAAATAATAAGTATATATTTCATTCTTTTCCATATTAGTGTATCTACATTAACATGGTTATATATGGGGTATAATCTGTTGCTTACCTTGTATATTCGGTTTATTGACGCACTGCGGTATCATCACTTAATGACCACGTATTTTCGGTTTATTAACACACTGGGGTATAATGTGTGGCTTACCTCATATATTCGGTTTATTAACAGACGGGGTACAATCTGTTGCTGACCTTTATATTCGGTTTATTAACACACTGCTGTATAATCTGTTGCTGGCATTGTATATTGAGTTTATTAACACTCTGAAGTATAATGTGTTGCTGACCTTGTCTATTCGGTTTATTAACATACTGGGGTTTAATCTGTTGCTGATCTCGTATAGTCGTAGATTCGCGCAATTCTTTTTACATGCTTTTCAAAACACCACCAGAAAACGCACCCTTAAATGCTTGTAGTATGATTAAGTCAAATTAATAACTTTAACTTGACATTAAGTTTTGTAACTTTTCAAGCGAACACAAGTCTTTGTCCTGAAAAAAGAAGTAAAATAAAATCCGACTGCAAGTTTCAGTTTACGATATTAGCAATGTTAACATTTAATAATTAAATAAAATAATTTTGACCTAATTATTTTTTAGTTATGTTCGTAACAGATGATGTTAATATCCGGTGATTATTGTTAAGTCATGAAATATATTTCTACTGAAATATTGGTGTCATCTAGTATATAAAGGTCATAGTTTGTGGGTGTGTCCTCTCGAATGTTTGAAAATTAATTAAATATCTATGAAGTTGGTTGTGTTATGTTTGTAATTATTTTGTAAAACTGACATCAAATAAATGCTGTTTATTCAATCATATCTACCATCATGTGTCTTATATCATGCCCAACTTAGCGGTTTTTAATGAAGGTAATTAATTTGCATATTCGGCTTTAAAAATCAATTGAAAAAGAATACTTGTTCAGTAATAATTGTATTCGTTTCCGATTTGATCTTTATAAATAAGCGATTGTTTTGTTGATCATTCTTATAAATAATTAAATTACTTAGTTTACAGTATTTTTCTGGCTTGCAACTGGTAATCCCCTCAGGACTTAGATCACAGCATAGGCGTAAAGGGAAGTGAGCAATTATGACATTCTATTTAATATTATTACTCTGAGTCAAAAATAATTTCCATTTTTCTTTCTCAAATTCATTCTTCAAAAAGTAAATTGCAATTACATTATATTCAATTATAGATTCACTATTATTTGCGATGACTTGTTGCTGATTATCATGCAATTTTTTGATACCTTTCGAGAAAAATTCCACAGGTGAAAAGGTTTTCGATAAACTCTTTAATCTGAAGATAAATTTGTTCCCATCAAAGCGTTTTGCAGCACTTAGCAAAGATAATAATCAGTTAGAGCAGGTCAGATAGAACAGAGCAACCAAGTTTCAAAATTCTGCAGGTTTTGTTGTGAAAAAGTATTTGATAAACTCTTGAATCTAGTTTTCATTAAAGAAAGTTTTGCAACACTCAGAAAACGTAATAATCAGTTGCTGCAAGGTGAGGCGAATATGGCAGTTGAAATAGAACAGACCATCCGAATATGTTGCCTTGCTTTGTCATGAAGAACTTTTTTTTTCTAATAGGGAGCAAAGAGCGTTTTTTACTCAAACATTTATGGACACGTTGCATCTACTGGAAATATAAATGTGCATGTAATGTTTCCTTGCATTTTAAGAACTCTAAAGGATTCGTACATCAACGATCTCACTACGTGTCCAACATTACCTTTCTTTCATAGAACTCATCTTTTGTGGTCGGTTGTAGAGGTTTATCCTTGTAACTTTATTCATTGGACATAGATAATAAGGGCTCTTCTAGCTATGAAAGATCTCGAAGAGCCCTCACTATCTATCATCAAGTTCTTTCTATCAATTAGGTCCTTGAAGGTCGTTGTCGATGGTCAGTCTTCTGAAACACTTGGCATCAATTTAAGCACTTCACAAGACTCACACCTCGCTTTTACTCGCCTTTTTATCAACGATCTCAGAACATTCTCATATTGATCATAAATACCTATGTAGATAAAACGACAGTTTATGAGTGCACCTTCAATAATGCAGAAGACCAGAGTTTAGAATCTGAGCTTTCCACTTAATGAATTCTAACACACCAGTGGGGGCAAAAATCGACTTGTAAATTTCGATACCTCAAAATCCAACCTCTCATCATCCGGACTGGCCCTGAATTCTTACAAGTCACGGTGAATGGTTGCACTCTAAAAGTGGCTCCTTGCTTTACGCGTCTATTGTGACTTAAATTCAGCCCAGATCTCAAGTTAAGCTTATGTATGCGATACATCGCTGAAGATGCGGGAAAACTGTTCGTCGCAATCTAATAACCACTCTATCGTTGTCTATATTTCTGCTCTCCACATTTTTGTTAACATATTCATGACTATTTGGCAGTTGCACGCTCTGTCCTTCTTCGGGATCTGTCTATATTTCTGAGATGAGGCATTGTAATTATTTACACTATTTACAATGTTCGGACTGTTGTCCTCACCTTTATTACCATATTCAAGACGTTTCAGCCGTTGTGCGCTCAGGCCTTCTTCAGGTGATTGGAATTTTGAAATGAACACTTTTTCATACACCGTGGTAGAATGTTCTAGTTTCACGTACCATGCCTTTTCCGGGTGTTATTTCATTTATCTCCCTTTAAATCAAATCTCCAAGTTTTTGTTCACCACTGCCGTAGCCAGGTATTGAACTCACAACTCTTTGGGTCAAGTCACTGGATCCAACCATCGCTTTTTTTCACTGAGCCTTGACAAGAAAATATGAAGACAACAGCCCGAACAACGTATATAGTGTAAATACTCAATCGCTATTTCAATGGAAAATGATCAGGGGCTACATACTTTATTTACAACCGTTCAGACATTTACACCTAAGACCCCTATATACCATGTTCACAGCGGCGAACAATCCTCATTCCCTTCGTATTTCAATGGTAAGAAGAACTACTGCTCCGTGAAACTGAGTTCCAAGAGCATGCTTCCTCGACCACTAAAATCTTCAAATCTATAGTTAACCGTCTACATATCTCTATAATCTACAATTATTACCTTCTCTTATGCTCATAAAGTAAACTTACTCTACCTTGAGTGGCTCTTAAGACTTATATTGGGCAAGCAATAGCTTGAAATAAATTCTATTATATGGCCATAAGCTAAATAAATCGTTTGGTTTATCGCTAGCTTGTATCGGTTTCTAACTGTTAAAGTCCAACTTTACACTGTGCCTTGTGTTCAAGCTTTGTAAAACTTTCAAAAAGTACTACTTAACATAAACTGAATATTTCCCTTTCGTAAAACTGATTTATTTCTGTACTAGCTGAAGTACTTGTCTACGCCTATTAAGAGGTCAAGAATTAGATCGCAGCTGACAGTAAAACAATTCCTCAGCACTGATGCTGATATTTCCGCAAGGCTCAAGTTACGCCAAACTGCTGGAGATATTTAGTCCTGAAAACTCCTAGAATTCTTGTGTGGAATAATTGCTTGTAAACAATCAATTTTCATACAATTTATTGCTTAAGTTTCCTTATTATTTGAAAGGCAAAAGCCAAAGAAACAGACGTATTGTTTCCGCATACATTATTATCCTAATGTAACAAAATAATCCCTGCTGGTTTAATTAGCAGTACAAGTAAAGTTGTACTTTCTTCGTTGCGGATGGTATTTCTGCTTGCGTCAAAGCCATTACGCCAAGTTATTCTACGAGTGTTATTCGTACTGTGTAACTCTGTACTACCTACTGCTCAGTCGGGTCATGGGCGACTAAACTGGTTCCTCATCCAATTTTCTGGTGAAGAAGGTGGCTAAACACCAAGCAGAATTAAAAACAAGATCTGTCAAAGGGAGAATGAACTTTTATGAGAGTCAAATGCTATGGCGTAGACTGGGATCAATATCTATGTATAGGAAAACGATGTATAAATTTCTATATATCAAAAACAATGTTAGGGAAATCCGTGACAAAGTGGAAAGAGTTTTCGTTTGACGCATTTCGTCCTTCATTTGGAATAAGTTTAGTCCGATGAACTCCTAAAGAATGAAACGCGAAATACGTGAAAAAATGGAATAAGTTTTTTTTTTTTTTTTTTTTTTTTTTTTTTGACGCGTTTAATCCGATGAAGGACGAAAAACGTCACATGAAAACCTTTTTCCCACTTTGTCACAGATTTCCCTAAAATAGCTATGTATGAATCCAGTACGGTAGTTATGATATTGCCGGCTGTAGAGCTTCCTAAACTGAAGTCAGGGCAGAGGTTTCCCCAGATGAAATCAATGACTACATGTCCATGACCCAGCTGAAGAGGGATGTGCCTAGCCAGGTTTTTTTTGCTCAAAACACGCTGCGCTTAAATGAATACCTCTCCGGCTTTCAACCCAGACATATGGAGGGAACTGGCCAGGTGCTTCGCTGCGTAGCTCCCCCACGACCACAATCCTGGTATCGGGGTCTGATAATGAGGAAATAAACTTGATCCATATGATTTCTTATAGTAAGGTGAAATAAATAAAATATAAAAGTAATAAATGTCTATTTCACAATCTTTGTTGTCAAATAAAAATTTATTTAAGCGCATTATTTACACGATAGACGTACAGTAACTGCATAAAGCAATTAGTAACACAAGAGAAAAACAAAACAGATTCTTCAATATCTGTCTATATCTCTGAGATGAGGTATTATGACTACTTGCATTATTTACATTATTTGGACTATTATCCTCATCTTCATTGCCATAATCACAACGTTTCGGCCGTTGTACTCTCCGGCCTTCTTCAAGTTATTGGAATTTCGAATAGAACCCTTTATTTCTACCCGGGTAGATTATTCTATTTCCACAGGCCATGCCTCTTCTGGATGTCTCAGTTATTTCTCTTTAACTCAAATCTCCAAGATTTGGTTCACACTGCTGTGGCCTGGTATTGAACTCACTCCTCGAGGGCACATGATAATGATGTTGGTTAAATCCGGTGACTAAACCCAAAGAGTTGTGAGTTCATAACAGCAGTGGTGACAAAAAAACTTGGAGAGTTGAGGTAAAGGGAAATAACTGAGACATCTGGAAGAGGCATGGCACATGGAACTAGAATAACCTACCTCGGTGGACGAAATAAAGGGTTCGTTCAAAATTCCAATCACCTGAAGTAGGCCGGAGTGTACGACGGCCGAAACGTTGTGAATATGGCAATGAAGATATGAATAACAGTCGGAATAATGTAAATAATGCAAGTAATCATAATACCTCATCTCAGAGATAAAGAGGCCAAAACGTTGTGAATATGGCAATGAAGATGAGGATAACAGTCCAAATAATGTAAGTAAAAAAGATTTTGTGTGTTTCTATTAGGTTGGTGCAAAAATAATGACGTAATAATGTCGTTTTTTGACGTATAACGTCAAAAAACGACATTATTACGTCATTATTTTTGCACCAACCTAATAGGTTTCCAATAAAGAAATAGTATGAAAACTGGAGATTATATTTTGAGGGGTAATTGTTAATTTAAATTGTTTGTTTTATGTGTTTTTGGTTTTGGATTCTTCAAAACACAAAAATATTTCTCTTGTCCAGATATTTATAAACTACAGTCTTACAACGAACGATAAAAAACGGTAATTGTTATTGTTAAATAATAAATCCCTATAACCGAAAAGACACCTTTTCCTTACAGTAACTGCATAAACAATTCGTAGCGCAAGAATAAAAGAAAACAGATTTTATTTACTGGACACCTACTAGAAACAAAGAAATGCTATGAAAATTGGAAAATATATTTTGAGTAGTAATTACTAATTGAAAATGTTTTGTTTGTTGTTGTTTTTTTGTTTTTTTTTAAACAAATATTTTTCTTGTAAGGATATCTCTATCTATAAAGGGCAGTGTGTGTGTGTGTGTGTGTGTGTGTGTGTGTGTGTGTGTAACGAATGCACGGCCGCAATTTTAAACGGATTTGCAGCCAAAATTTACATGCACATGCTCCAACTTAGCGGGAAGGCCAAGACTGACTTTGCATTTCCCAACTCCCATCGATAATGGAAATAATCGATTTTTTCATGCTTCTACGACAGTTTTCATGTAGTTTGCTTCCATTTTTTACTGGCCAGTGTGAGAGCCTATAGCTGGCTGTCACGAATGTTAACCAGCATGCTAGCATGCAAAAAAATCGATAGCTCCATTCGTCACAAGTGGGAAAAATTTAAATCTTCATGGCACTTTACTCCAATTGGCTCATTCGCTTGCTTAAACACAATGTTGATTCTGATTCCGCAGAACTGGGTTGGGTGTGAAAACGTATTTGTTGTTAACATTCTTTTTTCATTCGGTTTTTCCAGTTGATCGTTTTGTGTTCATTTTGTTTAGTTCAATTTTCGTAACAGATTTAATGTTTAGTATAGAGCTTAGAAAAAATTCGCAGTGTGAGATAGGCAAGAAGTAAGGCATGTAGCAACATCAGCACGGCAAAGGGTACTCCTTTAAAGGCAAGGAAGGGCAAAAATATTTTAAGTCACGTGATAGCGATTGCTGTATGAGTCGTAAGATTTTTAATCAAGTACGGGCAACGCCGGGCCATGCTGCTAGCTTATAAAAAAAGCAATTACAATCTTACAACAAACGTTAACAAATGGTAACTGTTATTTTTTAAAACACATCCCTATAACCGAAAAGAGACACATTTTTCTTCACGAGGAACAATTTTTTACGTTAAAATATTCTCTTGGATATAAAAATTGACAGCTGTGTGTTAAATGGTTCTTCCGTGGATAGCAAACAAAAAAAAGCTTCTCTCTAATCATATAAAAATGCCAACAACAGTTATATTATATTGTGAACAGACACTCTACTTTTAGTTTTCTTATAATGTCTGCATTTATGATAACAATTTGCACCAACACAAAGTTGAATATATGATACCAAGCCTCTCGTTCGTCAGTCTCCTTTTCACTTTGTCACAGTTCATATTTTATATATTTTTGGTTAAATTCAAATTTGACTCAAATATTAGGTTGGTGCAAAAATAATGACGTAATAATGTCGTTTTTTGACGTAACGTCAAAAAACGACATTATTACGTCATTATTTTTGCACCAACCTAATATATATATATATAAAGAAGAATAAAACGCTTCTTCTATATGGCGTGTCCTTTCAAGATGTGGGCGATCATGGCTCTCCACAATTTCCTGTCCTTTGTAGCTCTTAGTAAAGTTTGTCACGTTGATATATCTCCTAATCCCACTTCTGCTAGCCATTTACATAGGCCCATTGGGTAACTTATTTGCTGCTTTTCTCTCCCTCTTGCCATCAATATGTCCTGTGAGTGTCGAATTCTTCAAACCCACTTTTTTCATTATGTGCCCTAGAAATTTACTCAAGCTCATTAGGTAGGTTACTCTCTGCTTTCCTCTTGTCCCTCTTGCTTTCAATATGTCCTGTGAGTACCAAATTCTCCAAGTCTTCTTTCCTCATTGTGCGTCCTTTTAATTCTTTCTTATTTTAAGAATAAGTGACCGTTTTGTTTCCATTTTCCTTAAAAAATCTTCGTTGCTTACATGGTCCATCTATGGTATTACCAGCATCGATCTGTAGAATTAGATATCTGTTGCCTGGTCTATGGGGAAATTATCCCACCTTCACTGATATCTAGGAGAAATTACACTACATTATGCACTCTTTTGTGTGTGTATGTGTGGGGGTGGCTAACGAATTTTTCCGCTTCTGAATATTTTTAGTTTTTTGAACGGTATATTCTACTATCCCAAAGCTCATTTGGATTTCTTCAGTCTCACATTTTTCTGTTAAGACACTTTCAAGATAGTTAAATTCCTGGAATTGTTTGATTTTGACATCTCCAATTCGTATCCTTCAGCTTGGGCTTTTGCTCTTTCTGACGACCATATATTCTGTCTTCTCACAGTTGATGGTTAGTTCTTTCTTCCTGCTTTCCTTGCTACTTTATATGGGATTTCCTGTAGTTTTCTTTCTGTATCTGCCATCGACACAGTGGAATTTGCGTATTTTATATTAAGATTGCGCACCAATAATAAATCCTGGATATATTAATAGAAGTAGACAGATACGCTTATCGTCCGGTTCTCACTCCTCCCCGGTGTTTTGAACAGGAGTATAGGTCTACCCATTGTTTCCTGTTTAGGATTGAGTTTCCGGTTACTTCTAAAGTCCGCTTCAGCTCTATACTCCTACCACACCGCTGTCACCCATTCACACCTGCTGAAGGGTAAAGAAGCCCCAATTTGCATTCCATGCCAGGAGCTCTACACAGTGAAACATTTACTAATAAGCTGCATAGATCTTGAACAAATACGATTAAGATACTATCAAGATACCAATCTGAAAGACATCTTCAACAAAACTGACCCAAATGATCTTTTTAGAATTTCTAAAAAGCAACAAAATTATATAATAAAATATATTTGGAAAAGAAGATAGCATATAATCATCATGTACTAAATCACAACACCTCTACCTATATCTCGGAAACAGTAAACTCACAAAAAATCAAAAGACGTAAACAAAAATCAAACAAATTCTTCAGCATTAAATAACCCAAAAGGGTTGATATGCTCGTAAAACAAACAACTAAACTAAACTAAATCTATACTCCTAACGCTTGTTCTTTCCTATATTAATATGGTAACACTCTGCCTTGAACCTTATAATGGACGAACATTCTGAAAAAATATCTCCAGTTCCCTCGCTGTAAAGGTTGAATAAATCTCGTGAGAAGTCACCTCCTTTTCTCACGCCCCTTTCTATTTTCAATTCATTCTTCTAAAGTCTTCTCATTTTATTTCGCCCCCAGTAATTACTTGGATTTTAATGGCATCATTACTTTGCTTGAGGGTGAAATGATTTTGAAAAATTCTATCCGAATGCAGGCGGTTTGCTGCTAGTATAAATTCTGAATAATTCTGATACACTTCCCAAATAAATTTTCTTTTTCAACAATTTGTGAAATTTCCGAGATTTTCCGAGCCAATTTTTTGAAAGTTGATTGATTCTTCAACTATTCAAAAACAAGTAGAGGATATTAATTTGCCTGAAAGCGAATGAATTGGGAATTTATTATGGGCCCAGCCTTTTAGCTGACGTTACAATATGGCGCGATATACTTGTACTGCGCTGGTATTTCGAAACTTTGTTTTAATCAGATAACTATTTCAGGCAAATTTCTGTACTTCTACAGCTGAATCTGTAATAAATTCTTAATTGAGGTTTTTCAAGGATTTCAGTATTTAATGTTATCTTTCTCATGGTTTATTATACGAATGATAAAGACAGTCTTTCTCGGTGTAACCGTCGTTATAGACATTTGAGTGTTTTTATCTTTTTTTTTAATTTTTTCTTTTACAATCATCAGTCAGCTAAAAGCTATAGTACAAAAGATGGGGAAGAATAACATTAATAGTTGTTTCGATTGCTTCTCCATTTTCAGGCGGCTTGGTTTGGGATTAGTGTCAACAAGGTTAGTGAGATTGGCAGTTACTATTGAGTCGTGGATTCGATCCTCACTGGGTACCTAATACAAAATTCTACATTAAATAATCAAATTTTTGTTGCTCATAGGAATATTTGCCCTTCTCTGACTCCTCTTTGTTATTGTGTCACCCCCAGCATGCGGTAATGTTTAACGAGGCTAGTCTAATCGGCTATTACTACTTGAGTCATGAGTTCGATCCTCACTGGGGGCTCTATAGAAAATTCAACAGTATATCGGGATTTTCTAAGCGTAGCTTAGATGTGGCACAAGGTCGAAAATATGGAGCACCTATTGAAGATCGAACTCAGTCGTAATTAACCTAGCGAAACAAACTTGCTAACCATTTCACCACGAACTGCCGATAGTGATTTTTCTAAGCGAAGCGTAGATGTGACACAAGGGAGAAAATATGGAGCACCTGGTGAGGATCGAACTCAGTATTGATATGGCAAAACAAGCTTGTTACCACGTCGAAGTGCCCAAATTCAGCATTACATAACCCAACAAGGATTGACATATTATATCAATCAACCAATCGTTTTTCATCATTACTACCCAGTAGGTAAAGGTAATGGTCGGGCTGGGCGCTAGTAGTGAGTTTACTCCTAACTGGGTGCCCTATACAAAAATTCGACATTAAATAATTGGTATATTGCTGTTTTCAGCACTACTTTTTCTTCTTGGTTATTATTATTATTATTATTCGTGAGTTCAATCCTCACTTTAATTAACCTGCCATTTATTTCTCTCATCAATAGTTGCTCCGTTATAACTCCGCTTTTCCTTGGTATGCCTCGTCGTGACTTAATGGTTAGTAAGGCTGAATTGCTTTTCTCGAACTGCCTGAGTAGCGAGTTGCATCCTCACTGGGTGCCTCGTGCAAATTTCGACATTAAATAACTATGTCGAAAAAAATCAACCAAGCTGACATTTTCTTAACCACCTGTTTGTGTTGTTACGATTTACGGGCAACTCTTGCAAGCTATTGTGAATAAGTTCCCTAACCACGCGCTATTCTTCAAAAGTGGCGTTACACGCGCGCGTATAATTCAACGCCGGTGGATTTTTATCGCGGCTTGTCTAACGGTTATCTTCTGAGTAAAGAACGTAAAGAGCTGAGTTCAAATTCTAGCTGAGACTGTTTGTGTTCACTTCACACTTTGAAAATAACATTAATCTATTTCTTTCTATACTTGGTTGGCAACCAGTCTAGAAAAAGGTAAACTTCGAAAACCGTATAGAGAAGGTAACGAGAAACTATTTCACAGCAGCAATTATGTAGATAGACGGTTTACAAAAATTAATGCTTCCAAGCAGGAAACCAATAAACGATTTCATACGCAAATGACTTATATTTGACTAAAAATTTGATGACTTCCTATTAATTTTATAATTAAGAAAGATTACAACTTTTTTTTTGTTTGCATAAAAAGGTGGAACGCAATGTATTCTCAACTGACACCTTCCTCTTGATAATAAAACCGGACTCAATACTAATTGATATGGCAAGACAAGCTTGTTAACCATTACACCACGTCGAAGTGCCCAAATTCAGCATTACATAACCCAACCAGGATTGACATATTAAATCAATCAACCAATCGTTTTTCATCATTGCTACCCAGTTATTATGAGTAAAGGGTTAACATGTTTGGTTAGGTTAGGGGCTAGTGGTGAGTTTACTCCTAAATGGGTACCCTACACAAAAATTCGACATTAAATAATTAGTATATTGCTGATTTTAGCACTAATTTTTCTTCTTGGTTATTATTATTATTATTATTCGTGAGTTCGATCCTCACTGGGTGTACAATGCAAAAGTTCCTCTTTAATTAACCTGCCATTTATTTCTATCAACAATAGTTGATCCTTTATAACTCCGCTTTTCCTTGGTATGCCTCTCGTTGAAACACTCGTACGATTACTGAAGTTAAGCAACATCGAGCCTAGTTAGTACCTAGGTGGGTAACCGCATGGAAATACCAGGTGCTGTAAGCTTGAATGTGCAGGTGGTGTAAAAGATAATGGCTTGGAATTGGAAATTGGAGAGCCGAGTTCTAATTCCAGCCGTGTTCGTGAAATTTACTTACGCGCAAATGTTTTACTACTTTGGTTTTTAACGTAAAAAGGGGGAGAAAACTAACTTGAAAATACAATGCATCTTAGAGAGTACGTTTGGTTTACAGCATATCAACCACAATGGGTTATTTAATGCTGACAAGATTTTTATTGTTGGTAATAATTTTTTCTTCAAAATTCATTGCTGATAATACTTTTTAACAAAAATGTATTGCTGGTATTAAAACCTATATTTACACTTTCATAGTGCTTTGACCTCAGTTTGGTGGTTAGCTATTTGCTCATAGCTAGGTCCCTAACAGGTGCTACCATCCTGGATCAGGGTGGACCTGGGAACACCAGTAATTAAGAGGTGGTTCCACACTCCTCAAAACGTCCTGATCAGAGCCCTTGCTGTTGGATGTAGTTTATCGTCTTACCCAGGACGCGGATGTAGTTTATCGCCATACCCAAGACGAAATACGTTGTAGAAATGTAAATGAAATGTGTCTCAAAATTAATTTGTGTGTGTGTGTGTTTTTTTTGTTTTTTTTTTTTATAAT
The DNA here is from genome assembly GCA_963932145.1 of Acanthosepion lycidas. Taxonomy (NCBI): domain Eukaryota; kingdom Metazoa; phylum Mollusca; class Cephalopoda; order Sepiida; family Sepiidae; genus Acanthosepion; species Acanthosepion lycidas. The sequence goes on from OZ010590.1 coordinate 12,937,051, forward strand.
AGCAACTATGGGTAGAAATTTAACACTTAAGTGAAAACTTGAAATGACAAGTGTTATTTGATTTGAAATTCTGTATTTTTGTTACAGCGTATGTATATTTGTTAAAACTTACTAAAAATGGAAAATTGATGAACAGTGTAACAAATTCTGTTTCAAAAGAACAACGGGACAAAAGAATGTTTAAATTCAAATTCATATTATTTAAATGTTTCCCAAAATCAATGTTCCCAAACACTGAATTTATAAACTGTTACGGATCTGCTCATAGTTGGACTAAAAGCAGCGGTAAACAAAATTTACACCAGTAAACGACGGTTCGCCATTGTTAGTAGAGGTGAAAGGAAATGGAATCATTTTTACCAAGGTGCTATTTTTATATTTCATATATGGCTATTAAAGGATTAACAAGAAATAAAATATACTTGCAGGCCTGTAAATGTTGCTGAAAATAAAGACATTAAAATCTAACTATTAGGAATGTGTATGTGAGGTGGAGGTGACATAGAGAGAGAGTGAAAAAAGAGAGAGAGAGAGAGAGAGAGAGAGAGATAGAGGGAGATGAATTTCAGTCACTCAGTGAAAATATATCCCAAAGCCAGGGGATGAGTTTCGTGTTGGTGTTGCTACTACTGCGTACTAAAAGGAAAAAGAGGAAGAAACAGGAAGTGTCACGCCTTTATTGTTCCTGCAGAGCGCCGCCTAACGGCGTCAGGACAAACCAAATGCGGGTAATTCCACAAAACTATTTCATTTTCATGAGTTTATATTTTCTTTTCTTTTCTTTTTTTTTCATTTACGGAAGGGACAAATGTTTCAGAATACATTTCATACACTAAATCTAACAACAATTATGGAACAGGGGTAGTTATTAGAAAATTTAACTTCTACATATTCTAAAACATAAGTGCGTATTATACAGAAGAGTCTTCTCCCGGAATTACGTAAAATAAATTTAAATGGTGCGTATTATACACGAATAATTAAGCTAACTGCAATTTTAAATTTAAAAGCTGTTTTAATACGAGGTTGGACTAAAAAAAAATTAGATGTTTGGTCATTTCGTCAAATTTCTTGAAAATAGGTATGGTCGAAAAAAAATGTCTTGATTATTTACCCGAAATGCTTCTCTAAACAAATGGATTCAAGCTTTGAATTCAAAAACATTTTCATTGAGCTTAGCTATTATTTTATAACTATTTACAAAAGTAATAACTATTATAAATATAACAACTGTTGAGTCCAATATTCTTCTTCGTGGCGATAATGACTCTCCACAACTTCTCATCCTAAAAATTCAAAAGAATTTAAAGTACATAGCAACTCTGAAAATATATTTTTAATATCATATCCCTTTCCGACCGGTTATAGCTCTGATCCCTCATATTCGGAGTGCCTCACATCCCGCATATCCGGACATGATTTTGATGTGTATATTTGAACTATTTGGTTGATATATAACTGTTTTGAAATTTCTGTTTTTCAGTAAATTTACTTTGGATAATTGCTTATGCTTATTTCACCCTAATGGCTTGTATTGGTGCAAAAGATGATGGGAATAAGAGGAAAAGAACAACTTTGGAGTTATCGCAAAAGTGGAAATTTTAAACAGACTAGACGCTGGTGAAAGTTCATTGTGACTAATGGCTGAGTTCAACATAGGAAAGTTAACATTGTATGATATAAAATCTTCCAAAGAAACTATTTTCCACCGTTCACAATGAACATGATTGTGATGAAACAGGGACTGAATTGAAAAACTATTGAAAAGGTTATCAGTTTTATGGAAAGAAAGCCAGCATTCAACTATGACGATTGTAATAACGCTCGCGGAGTTAAAAAGTGTCTTTCCGTTTAAAAAATTTCAAGAACAAAAGCAAATCAAAATGCGGAAAAAGTTGAGAATGACATTAGAAGAGAAAGAATCATCATGCAACAGCGATTTAAAAAACCTCGTTACATTATTTGTTTTGCATACGTGGCAGACTAAATTTAATGAATTTTCATTAACATTACATAATTTCTTTTTTTTTTCCTTAAAATCAATTCTGTTATATTTCGTTCAACATTAGCTTATTTTGTTTACTATAAAATATTGAAAATAAATGTTAAACCTGATTTCAGTTCTTTTATTTTAATCTAAATATTTATTTATAAATACTTATATCCGGACTTTGTAACCAATTCCTCATATCCGGAAGGCCTTCTTAGTCCGGTTGTCAGAGATTCTACTGTATTTATCTTTTTTTAAATTTTTGATTTGCTATGTCTTCATGACAAAGATAGTGCAATCATTTCACGTTGAGACATCCACAGTTTTAAATTCTGAGTTGTTCTTTTCTTACACTGTCTACTATCCAAGGCTAGAAAGTCCAGTCTGCTCTGCTTTTTGACCTCTAGCATTGGGGAGAGAATAAACTTATTCATATCTTTCTCGGGGGTGATAGTGTAAAATTGAGCACAATCATTATCCGTGCTGGTAATCTTTATTCTACCCGCAAAATGTCAAAAACTAAAATGGCTTAAAACTGAATTATTAAATTGTTGCTTTTTAATTATCGATTCCATCGAATACTTATTTTTCTGGATCAGTTTCATACACTAAATACAACAGAAGCATTTGGATAGAGGCAGTTAATCAGAAAATTAACTTTTCAGTTTCGAGTCTCATTCACGTGTTCATTATTTCAATTTTACTGAACTTTTTCCGTTTCTAACTTTGCACTTTTAGATTTTTTTTCTTCAGTTTTTCCCAGGGTCAGATATTAATTGCTCAAAAATGACGTCTTTCTCTTTTTCTTTTTCTTTTTTTAGTCAAGAAAGGAAATAAAGAGTCAGAAAACGTTTCCTCTATCTTAGACTATTTGAATATCTGTGGGAAAGAAAGTTTGGAGACAAGCAACGATGTGGCACGATGGGAGAGGAGAGAAAGCGCGG
>OZ010590.1:12944984-12954984 GCA_963932145.1 Acanthosepion lycidas
ATATATATATATATATATATATATATATACACACACACACACACACACACACACACATCTTAGAAGACAACCGTGAAAAGAACTTCAGAACAAACCCCTTGAAAATAGCTAAAGATGTGTCCGAAACCGTTTGATGAAATATTTACACTGACAATTTTTATATTGACTTGCCCCAGCAAAACACAAAAAATAGTATTAGAGAATCTCAAAAAACATTAATCAAATTTTCCTATATCAGCAAAACATGTCATATTCAGCAAAACATGTTTGAAAGAAAGGTTGCTACCCATATATATATATATATATAGTTTTAAGGTATACTATATTTAAAAATGCTCAATATTATAGATAGAGCGTATCATCAGGCCTGATGATTCCGTTTAGCATGAAAAAGTCTGTCACCTCTGAGTGTTAACTTCAGTGTTCACTTTTATACATTAATAATAAATATATATTTTTCCTCGCCGTTAGCACAATCAGTTTATAAGTAGCACCTGAAGATTGAGTTGTGTATGAAACTCAGAGTTGTATCACCGGTATTTATTATTGTTCCTCGACGCCTTTATCTTTTATCCAAAAATTTAATTTCTTCTGTACTGTTCGCTTCCTTTTTGATGATGGCGTTGATGTCTAAATTCGCCGCCAACCTGCAAGTTCAGGTATAGAAGCTTCCAGTTTCACCAAACCCTGCTCGCGTCATCCATTCCCTATCGCCGTTTGGCTTTGCAAGAGTTGGTTGGAAAATCAGAGTAGAAGAAAATGCCAATGGCGTGAATTTGTTTATCGTGAACTTCAGCTTGCTAGGAAGTGTCCCACACATTGGATTTCATGACCTTCCTCTTCGACACGTATGGAATAAGTCCTGCAGAATCCAGTTCTGAAACTAAACGGACTGCCGTTATAATTTCGAGTGGCGCCTTCTGTAGTATGTCTATCATGCGTAGCCCTTTTCATCCGCTGGTTCAACTCTTGACATCTGTTGTAATCTTCATTCGCTTGTTCCACCGATGGGATCTTTGGAATTGGTCACGCTTAATCTGGGTCCTCGTTTTCGACCTTACCGCTAAGAGTGGCCCTAGCAGGAGTATAGAATCGCTCTCAGAGTCGTGGTGGAGGAAATTGCGTGGTCCAGTACAAGAGTTCAACATATCATCTAAGATTTGAATATTGCATCCTGAAATGTTCACCATCACTAGGAGAACATGGAGCACGCAAGTTCCTCCACCACGACAAGGAGCGACCCTCATAGGTACGCATATAGACACACACGCATAAAAACACATATATATTTTATACTGGGTCACCAAATGTACCACATTATTAATATATATATATGTGTGTGTGTGTGTGTGTGTGTGTATATATATAATATATATATATATATATATAAGTGATAGAAATTTTGTTTGGATTGAATAATCCTTCATAGTAATTCATCAAGCCTAAACGCATCCTCAACAGAATGCGGAAAGCACTGGACGGCCGTTTCGTCCTTTCTGTGACTCTCCGGCAGTGCGCATTCACTACTGAGAATTGAACCCAGACCGTTGCGATAAAACGCAAGCATCATACCAACTATACCACGGGCCTCGGTGACGAAGAGGAAACTAACTAGACTCAATATAACGCAGCGACTCACTAAATTCGGGTGGTGATTCTCATCCTAGTATAAATAACCCAACCGATATGGCGCCAAAAGCAATGTCTTATTTCACCAAGCCGCTCCCTCCAGAGCATTAGAAGCTGGATCAAATAAGGTTATATTTCTAGTTGAAACAATTCACATTATAATGCCATACTACAGTTATAAATGTAATAAAATTACTTTTACTTCTTGATTTCACATTAAAATGCAATATTCGAGAGATTACACAACAATTTGCAAAAGTCCCGCTGAGTATTTTGCCCAAGAAACAAGTAATAAATAAATCCTTCATTCTTGCTTTTTAGAGCTATGCGTTTATACCAATCATTATTTCCCATAGCAGTGTTAAATAACAACGTTTAGGATTATATACAATCTATATTTCTAATTAAAATCCCTTATCATTATGTTAATAACAACATTTAGTATAACATGCAAACTTTATTTTTCAATATCATACATTATACCGTACATGGGCTAGCCTACGTTTTCGGCCGTCTTATACTACGGATATAAAGTTAAAAATAAATCAAGATTTACCGTATATTTTCGCGTATAAGGTTACCTTTAAATTTAAATATGATTCCGTCCCCAAATATTTGGTCGTCTAATACAACAGTTACAAAAACCTAGTCTTAAAATCTGTGCTGTATCGGCACAGGTAAGTAGGCTAGTATGCTTGCACCGCGGATCGCGGTAGGCCAACAACTGCCTCGGTATGAAAACTACCGAAGCAATTGAAACAAGTCACATGATAGTGTTGTACTACAGTTATTAATGTAATAAAACTACTTTTACTTTTTGATTTCGCATTAAGATGCAATATTCAAGAGGCGACTACACAATAATTTGCAAAAGATCCTCTGACCAACGCGTACGCACATTTGCAAGTAACGTGAACAAATATTTCCTTCTTGATTTGTAGAGCTATGGATGCATTCACACCAATCATTATTTCTCATAGTAGTGTCAGATAACAATATTTAGGATAATATACCCTCTATATTTCTAATTAAAATTCATTATCATTGTGGTGTTAAATAACATTTAGCATAACATGCAAACTTTAGTTTTCAATAACATACATTATACTAACCTCTATACTACACCAAAGTACCTACACACACACACACACACACATATATATATATATATATATATATATATATATGTGTGTGTGTGTGTATTATTTTATATGCGTAGTACTTAGTGGAAAGCGCTCAATATCAGTGATAGAGCTAACATATTCAGTTGTATAAATATGAAAATGAACATTGAAGTCAACACTCAGAGGCGAGAGACTGTTTCATGCTAAATGCAATCATCAGACCTGATGGTTGCGTTTAGCATGAAACAATCTGTCGCCTCTGGGTGTTGACTTCAATGTTCATTTTCATATTTACATACGCTCTCTCTCTCTCTCTCTCTCTCTCTCTCTCTCTCTCTATATATATATATATATATATATATATATATATATATATATATATAATAAAAAAGACTCAAACACTAATATTCCATGGTTATAATTTATTACATTGGAATCATCATCAAGATCCAATTCATCTATAAAATTTTAGTGAGAGTGTATGTGTGGGAGTTGGAAACAAGTGTGAGAGGGAAATGTATGAAAGCTCTAGAGAGGGGTGTAACAGAAGAAAGAAGAACAGGAAGGCCTATAGGTGAAGGAGGGAATTAAAATTTAACAGAGAGAAGTTTTAAAAAGAGAAGTTAAATAACGGTTTAAATGAGTGAGATACAGATAAATTATGAATTATTATAAAAAGGACATAGAGTACCAGATATATTTATTACATAACTGATATACAAGAGTTCAATATTTTATATAAGATTTTGCGATATCCTAAAGGTATCTGATATCTCTTTTGCTGACGGTGGAGGCTCATAATGTCTGTATTTGAAAAGAGAGACCGAGAATGTGCATGTTCTCTTCGTGATAATAACTATCTCAGGGATGTAATATTCAAATCTGAGATAATATATTGAACTCTTGTATATCAGTTATGTAATAAATATATTTGGTACTTTGTGTCATTTTTATAATCCAAGAAACTTGCATTTAAAATGTGCCCCCATCGTTATGGGACAACCAATATATACAGGTCATATATATTATCATATGGATACCAGTGTGTGTAGGATAACTACTACAAAAATTTCTCGTATGTCGTTAACCACACAACATGTCTCCTCAGTAATGTGTTAGCATCTGCTTTGCGTGCGCGCCTCTAACACTATGTTTCTGTAAACATCCACTTGCTGTAACTGTGAATAATGTAATTAAGGACATATCTATACGTTTGTGTGTGTGTGCGCGCGCGCGCGTTCGGACACACGTGTTCTTATTTGTAACCACTGCCACTTGCTTCTCAATGTGTGCGGAATTTTGTGTTCTACATAAAACTGCAACCACTTGTTTCTATATTCCCTCTCTCTTCCCCCTCTCTATCTCTTTCAGGTTCTCTCTTTTCTTCTCTCTCATACATTCAATTAAATTGTTTGTGTGAGAGTGAGCGTGTGAAACCTGTTATTTGTGTATGTGTTTGTGTGTGTGAAACCTATGAATTTTGTGTGTGAAGCCTGTTATATAAGAGTGTATATGTGAAACCTGTTCTGTGTGCGTGGGAAACCTGTTATACGTGTGTGTGTGCGCGCGCGCGGATGAAACCTGTTATGTGTGTGCGTGTGTGTGGGAAACCTGTTATATATGTGTGTGTGTGTATGAAATCTGCTGTGTGCGTATGCGGGTGTGAAAACTGTTACACGTGTGTGTGTGTGTGTGTGTGTGTGTGTGTGTGTGTGTGTGTGTGTGTGTGTGTGAGATACCTGTTATATGTGTCTGTATGAAACCTGTTATATGTGTTTATGTTTCTGAAACCTGTTATTCGTGTGTATGTGTGTACGAAGCCTGTTATTTGTGTGTGCGTGTGTGTTAAACCAGTTATTCGTGTGTATGTGTGTGTACGAAGCCTGTTATTTGTGTGTGCGTGTATGTTAAACCTGCTATTTATGTGTGTGTGTCTGTGTCTCTGAAGCCTGTTGTTTGTGTGTGTATGTAAACCTGTTGTTTGCGTGTGCATGTGAAACCTGCTGTGTTTGTGTGAGTGAAACCTGTTGTGTGTGTGTGTGTGTGTGTGCGAAACCTGTTGTGCGTGCGCACGCGCGCTCGTGTATGTGTTTGTGTGTGTATGTGTGAAACCTGCTATTTGTATATATGTGTGAAACTTGTTATTTCTGTGTATGTACGTGTGCGTGTGTACACGCATTATAAGCATTGCAGCGGAAGAATTAGCAAACAATAACAACCAATAGAATTCAAATTTTCGAAATTTGAAATTGGCGGATTCTTTAAAAAATATCGTTTTAAGATTGCCCCCGATATTTTTTCACTTCGTGACTTTCTCACGGTCTACCTCTACGTTTTCATGTGACGACAGAATGTTATTTCTTTTTCTTCTTTTTTTATTTAATTTATTTGATTTTTTTTATTATTATTATTATTCTCAAGGATTTTACACATAACAGCATAAAATAAAACAAAAAAAAAACAAACAAAAGAATCAAAATAAAATAAGGTCTTGACCCCAAATACTTATATGATCGCTTTTATATTCTCTTCTCAGCCTTTCATTTTTTTTTGGGGGGGGGGTTCTATGTTTCTGCCAAGTGTTTCGTGCCACCCAAATGTTTGTCCTCCCCGCACTCACCCTGACACACATCAATTTTCATGGATACCGATTCTCTCGATCCCGAGCCCGTCACTCCAACTGTGATGGTGATTTTAGAGTGACAACTCTTGTAAGGAAATAAAATCACACACAAAAAAAAAATATCCAAATCTTTATGATACACTCTCGTCTTTCAGTTGTGAAACGCTAAAACGTAACGGATGAGTCAAACGGTATTTCTAAACTAGAAATGAAAACGGATATTTTTTAACTTTGAGAAATTAACGACTTGCCTTGTCTTTTTTTTATTTTTCCGATTTTATATTCACATGAAAGTCTATCATGAGAACCTGTTAAGTTTATGAATTTAGCTGAACCATAAACAATTACCATTTTCTTCATAACATTTATTCTTCAGCAAATAAAGAGAAATTACATTCTATTCAATTATTTATTCATCACTATTCTCAATGACTCCATGCTACTTACCAGCAAGTACCAGATTTACTTATAGGCTTAGCAGACTGAAGCCTAGGACTTCAAAATCTAGGGGACCTCCTGCCTAGGTGTATAATATTTTTCACACTGTCATTCTTATACACGCTATCATAACGCACTGTAGACTCTAAACACCCCTTCAGTAATTTTAAACACCCGTCATCATCCGTGGCTTTACTCAAATTGTTTAATTTAACACTCTTTCATTTTCCCCTACTCATCAGAATTGGTGATTTGGAGGAGCCTCACAAGTGGAAGGGCCTGTCTTCATCTAAATCCGACCCTGCTTGCAGGCAAATCTTCGACACCTTTAGAGTAAAAATTCCGCAGCTTCTGACGAAGTTTTCACGAATTCTTCAAGCTCATTGTTTTGTAGCGATCGAATCTAATCATCGGGTCGATTGATTGATGGATTCGATTTGTTCGGCTTATCAACTCTTGCAGCTTATTTAAATATTTTTAGATTATAAGAATTTATTTGTGTGTGTGTGTGTGTGTGTGTGTGTGTGTGTGTGTGTGTGTGTGTGTGTGTGTGATAATAATAGTTTAGTGATATGTTTTACTAATTAACCCTTAGCTGGGAGAGAAGCGGTGGGTTCATACCTTTGTCAAGGCTATTTGCGCGTAACTGAATATAAAGAATCCAACGAGAACTGGAACTCGGCTCTCCGATTCCCAATTCCGAGCCACTATCCATTACCATTGGAGAGGGGAATTAACTGGAGATAACTGATAACCGACATCCATTAGACATGGCACGTGGAACTAGAACAGTCTACCCCAGTGAGCGAAATAAAGGGTTCAGTTCGACATTACAACCAAGGCCGGAGCGTACAATGGCCGAAATGTTGCAATAAATATGATGACAAAGATGAGGACAATAGTTCGAATAATGTAAATAGTGTACATAATGTCTCATCTCAGAAATATAGACAGATACTGAAAAACAAAGAAGTAAAAGTCAACCAAATATAATTAACGATTTCAGTGAATAGATTGTTAGTAGCGCGTCTTGGCTTAATGTCCGGTAAATTTAAAATCAAAAACCCAAATCATCGACGCACAATAATTCACACTAATTCGACTGGATAGTTCCATTCAATAGTCACTCAGTGATCACTCTAGTCAGTAGCCTGACACCGCTATTTATACACCTGGCGGAAAACATATATTCATAAATCCAGAGTGTCACACTCGGACCTCGGTGTCGGTAATTAGTTATTTTCTTCCTATATGACATTACATAATCCCATTTTATCTCTTGTTATGATATATTTAACACACGGTTATTTTGCGTCTTCTAGGTGTAAACGACATGAATTGGGGCAATTGTATAAAATCAGTTGCTAATTCTGCTGCTAAGAAAGTAGTTCGTTTTCTGACCACAATCAACATTATCTTACTCCTTTACAAGTCTGCCATTGGTCCGTGTATTGAATATTGCAGCCACATCTAGTCTGGTGCTTCTGCTATCTATCTAGAGATTCTTCACGTAACCCAACGAATTTGCAATGTTATCGGTCCTGTCCTGGCATCTTGGTTTTAATTACTTTCCTACTGCCGTAACGTGCGTTCCCTGTACCTTTTCTATAGATATTTCCATGCTAACATTTCTGACCAGAACTCGTCTTTGGTACCTCGACTTGAAATTAAACGTAGTACTAGATTGGCAGCTAGGTCTCATCATTTGACTTCTAAAATTGTTAGACTCACCTGTGGAACTCTCTTTCGGCTTCTTGCTTTCCTGTCAGTTACGATCTTCAAAAATTTCAGTGCAACTTAATACTCATCTTCTGTCTCATTGAAATATTATTCTTTTATTGTCTTGTCACCTCAATAAAGTTTTCTCAGTTTCTTTCACTCTCGCGTCTTTGCGGCTTTATCACCTTACTTGGATGAAATGATTTAAAAAAAAAAGATATATAATTGGTTCCCCAAAACGGAAATTACTTATAACTCAACCTAATATGTATGGAAAAATCATTTCAGGTTTTTATAACACGCAATTAAAAAAGTGAAAATAACTGTCGAAAAAAAAAAATGAATCTTATAAACTAATGATTTACTTTTACGTTATTTTATATTCTCATTGTGTTTTGACCCCCTTTTTTTAGGGGGGGGTAATTATTTGCCCACAGCTGGGACATTAACAGGTGCTACCACCACGGGTCAGTGTGGACCTGGGAACACCTGCAAACACCAGGTGGTTCCTGTTACTCAAAACCTCCTGATCAAAGCCTTGCTGTCGGATGTAGTTTATCGTCTTACCCAGGACGCGGAATGTCGTCTTGGGATTAACAGAAATGGTGTCTTTGTTTGAAATGGTGTCTTTGTAAATGGATAATGGCTAATTCATTAACCCGTCTTGGGTAAGACGATAAACTACATATGAGAATATAAAAATAGGTTTTTAATACTAAAATTCTGTACTGTTGATGCACCCACGAATATATCAAGTAACATTGCGGTTGGCCAGGCAAATATATCTGTTATGTATATTCCTGGTGTCATTAGGGGTTTCGGACCTCGAAAACCATCAGACCTCTTTCCCAGGCGACCCAACCAGGAGCGATCTCGTCCTGGTCATTTTCTTGACCTCTAATATAGCCAGCATCTGTGCATTAGTTTCTGGAAGATAGTGATTGAACAAGGCCAGTACACTCAAATCCTTGGTCACGATGATTTGTCACTTCGTGCTGAGACAACCATCCAGTCCCATCTATCGACAAGGTTTGGGTCAACCTGCGGTATATTTTTCGGACACTTCCCAACGCTGCTGAACGCTGTGATTGTCTCCTCATGACGAAGCCAGTTGAAAGACTCAGATTTGATCCCAGATCTCATGGTCGAAACGTTCACCCTAAAATAGAATAATATTAATAACATATTGGGGTTATCGTATGGGTATTGTTGTTCCGAAAGGAAATACTCTGAGGGTAGATGAAGTGATTTATCAAAAGGATGAGACATTCTAATAATGGAGGCTAGACATACGGGATCCAAAGATGGCCAACATATATGTGCTTTAATTAATCAACTTTAAATCGGCATTAAAGACTCCAAAGACCATTAACTCTCATAGCAAATATCTAGACGCCAAAGAATTAACGTCAAAGGACTCAAGGACGCAAACTATCATACGGTAAATCGTTAGTCCATGTTTTACGATTGATATCTGCTATACAACAGACATGAAACATTTTATTATTAATGTGTAGACCATCCCAACGGTATGTTGTGCTATCCATTTACACAAGCCCGTTAGATAGGCTTTAGCTGCATTCCTCTGTCGAGCTTTCCATCAGTATCTCTCGTGAGTGTCAAATTCTCCAAGCCCACTTTCTTCATGTGTCGAATACATTTCAACTCTATTTCTGATTTTAAGTAAAGGGTATTTTATTAAGGTGGATTATATATAAGGGTGTTTCACCAAAAAGGATCAAAGTCAGCAGTAAATAAATCAATGTTATTGGTGAAAATTTATTTATTTCTCTATTGGATCATGGTAATTACCTGTGAAAAATAATATGGCTCAAATGTCCGCCAAATCTGAAAGAAAAAAAATAAAGGGTTCAGTTCGACACTCCAACCACCTGAAGAGGGCTGTAGCGTACAACGGCCGAAACGTTGTAATGAATATGGCGACAAAGATGAGGACAATAGTCCGAATAATGTAAATAGAGGACCTGAAACCCCAAGCAAATTCGCTTTGCGGGAGGTAAATCTTCTCGTTCCTCACACTGATATTACATAGCAGTTCATCAGTCTTTATATATAGATGTGTGTGTGTGTGTTTTAGTATAATCCCTTCATATTCACGAATATTTTCCGTGTATTACGATCAAATAATTATACTAAAAATACGCAGGTATAATGTTTGTAATTTATTTAATCAGACACATATATAATGAATAGGATATGTTTAGGCAGCAAGGTCTGTCTGTTTAATCTTTTATTGTATTTTTACAAATGTCGGAGAATGTGTTGAGTATTATGCTCGAAGCTGTGTATAAACTGTCCTAAGTTCATATTTTATTATTTTTGTTCAAGTACTTTTGACTTCCGCAGTCATTATCAAGAACCAATGTGGTGTCTGTGTTGTAGTTAGAATTCCTTTGTCTGCATCATAGTATTCTTTGGGAGGCTGGATTTTTTAATGTTCTCTCTC